>CM046859.1:27089296-27453239 GCA_025617745.1 Heliocidaris erythrogramma
GAGAACAGTATTAATTACTGATGAGGCTACCCAGGAAATTTTACAATTGACCTTTGCAATTCAGCGGTAGGGAATTTTTTTGTACATAAATAAACTTTTTTTCTATTGGCACTCACTTCTAAATTTTTGATCAAAATTAACGAAAATCCTTGAGAAATAATCGAGAAATTCAGCAAGGCGACCGAAAGTTGAGATTTATTTCAAATGTTGAACCTTTGCAAATGCTGTTTAATAGACTTTATCCTATATTGGGGTGGAATATTTAGCAAGAGCCAGATGAAACTTACATGGTAACGAGCAAAGCAACGACAATTACCTCTTTATTTTTCAAATCTGAAACCCTTTAAGCGTTTTAGGACTATATACTGGGGGGGGGGGGGGGGGGGGGGGGAGGGCAAAATTACAAGATCCTGAAAGAAAATAATTATGAGAGGGAGCAAAACGACCGAGCTTTAAAAATTTTCGCATTTCAAACCCTCAAAAAACTGTATTTCTAATGCATTTACCCTGCAGATTGGGGGCGCATAATAAGATTAATGATATTTCTTAATTTCCCCCTTTTTCTTTCTCTCTGTTAAAGACAGTTTGCCAATTCTGTTTCCAGTTCAGGCGAGCTGTATTATCGAATTACAGAGGACCACAATGGGAAAACAAATTCGCATTTACGGACGCCCTTTTCTACTAACCTCTATTAACGCTACAACATAGCGGTACGGAGGAGAGTTTTACAAGTCGCATTTACGCATGATATAGGAACAACATCACAAAATCATGGAAAATTGCCCCATGAATCTTTTTTGAAGTACTTCCATATCTGATATTGATCAGTTTGGGCTACTTCACAATTGTGCCAAATATGGTGCTTTTAGACAGAAGTGCACAATTTTTCAGCTATGCCGCCGTAGTAGGATGGCCCCAAGCCATAAATCTCTCTGCATAATTATTGAGGAGCTGAGCGCTCTTGCCCTCAATCATTTTATGACGTAAGCGCATCGTGCGAACTTAATCAACTCAACAGGGTCATCCTATAAGGTCAACAAACTTAAAGATGACGTAACTAAAAGTTCTCTACCCTGATTGGTCTAAAGTTTGTAATCGCTAGGGCCCATGCGGACAGCGTATTGTGACGTCACTCTGTACGCGCTCATTTCATGCATGGAAATTATACCCGGCAACAAATTGTTTACGCTTCTTTACATTGATATTGCGTTCAAGCTATACGGTCGTATATATCGTTTCTATCAATATCTTTTTGACAATCAAATTCAGGTAAGAAAATAACTTTAGGCCTACTTGTACAGGCCTTATTAAACTTTGCCATATTAGTAAAAATTTACTTAGATATAACAGTATTCATTATAATTTTTAAAGCATTTTAATCTCAAACATTTATGTCATTATTCTCGGCGGCACGTATTCGATTTGATTTGATTTGAATTGATTAGTCTAGTTTAGTATAATACACTTTAAGCATGTAAACTTGTAATTAATTTTGAAAGGAATATATCGTAATATATTATTTCTCGAAGACAATGGTACATAGACGGAGAGTCTAGTTTAAGCGACTTTATTCATCAGTAAGGCAAATTTCTCACGTTTAAACAATCAAAATAACTAATAATAGCTTGAATTCTCAGAAATTAAAATGATAAAAATTGTTTCAGTCTTCCATCACGTGATATATTTCTAATTTAAATGCGGATTCATTAAACAAAGAATGATTATGTTTTTAAATCCACGTTATCATCATTGCAGTGCATGTAATTGTCGAAATATTCTCATTTTCTTACAGAATGTCTGATATATCACCTAGTCGTCGTTTATTTGAATCTTGGCTGAAGAAAGACAACACCCCTATCTTCAGCCAGAACATAATCAGAGATGCACAGAGTAGAGCTCAGGTAAGAAATATCCTCACTATTCTGTTTCAGCTACTACGTCTCTATATATGCTGCTGATTTTCTGTGAATTTTTATGTAAATATCTTTACCTCAATCTTCTTATCTGTCTGTTGATTCTGGCTTCTCTGTAACTTAAGGTCTTGAAAGATACTTTATAATATGTTATGCCACCACTTTAATCAAATAATTAATAAATGAGAAGAAGAGGAGGGGATGAGGAGGAGGGGAGGGGAAAAAGGAAGAAGGTGATGATGAAGAAGAAGAAGAAGAAGAAGAAGAAGAAGAAGAACATGAAGAAGAATAAGAAGAAGAAGAAAATGAAGAACAAGAACAAGAACAAGAAGAACAAGAAAAAAAGCGGAAGATGAATAAATATAATTATATATAGAGAGAGAAATGGATAGAAAAATTGAGAGAGAGGTGAGGGAGAACATAAGAAGCAAGAATCCCTCCACCCACACATTTCGAAACTCTCGCATGTGGTTCGCCTATCAACACCAAACAGTACTCTTTTACTTCAATTTAGTAAAATTTAAAATATAGGGACAAGATGAGAATACCTGACACTATGGGAACAATAAGCAATATGCAATATTTATCTTTATACTGAAATATTTCTTTTTAAGAAAACAAACTAAAAGTGTGTATATGGATCGATTGCATGATAACAGTAAGATAGAGAGAGAAAAAAAAGGAGAAATAGAAAAAGAACGAAGAGGATAAAAGGAGAATGAAAATATCACCAGAGAGAATAGAAAGATAGAAGAGGGAGAGGGATGGAAAAGGAGAGAGAGAGAGAGAGAGAGAGAGAGAGGAGGGGAAGGGGCTGAAGAGGAGAGAGAGAGACGGGGGGGGGGGGGACTATAAGGTTGCAAATGAGAGAGGGAGAGAGGGACCAAGAGAACTAGAGTGGAATGTGATTTTCATCACAAAATAGACACAGTTTCTTTAAATATTATTTTCTCTTTTATTATCTTTTTAAAACATATATATATATATATATATATATATTTAAAATCAATATCATTTTTTGCTCAATGATTCAGAAACTGCCTAGTTTCATGATGCGTGCACAAAGCATGGTGAAGCCGGCATCAACCAAGCCCTGCAAAAATACTTCATCTCGTAATGGGATGATATTGAACAGTACCAAGAGTGTAAAGGTCAGTAATAATATCTCAGTCACACCGACTCCAAACAGACCGACTCTTGGCCATTCCGGGGGGGGGGGGGATGTTTCATAAAGCTGTTCGTAAAGTTACGCATGACTTCACGAACGATTGGAACATGTTCTTGGGTGCTATACTAAGCAGATTATCAATCATTTAGCAAAAGAACTGATCACCAGTCGTGCATAAAGTCGTGCGTAACTTACGAACAGCTTTATGAAACACCCCCGGGGTAATATATTTATTTATTTTAATTTTAATTTTTATTTAATTATTTATTTCTGCTTGATTTCTCAATTCATCAAATAATGCATACGTTATACCAATTATGCAATATACAATACAATGGAACATCATGACATTAATATATCTTAAACTACAAGGCTAACAGTAGGATTATAGAAAGAGAAATCAAACAAGAGGGTTTTCATAATAAGCCGAGGCTTGACAGCATGAAAGCCCTTTGAGATAAAATATAATTAAAAAAGAAGAGAGGAGGATAAAATGAGGCAATTGTACCTTTCCAAATATTTTAAATAACAACTGTATTAACAATAGAGAGTTAATCATCCGGTTTGAGAGGCAGACATGATATTAACATGATAGGAAGTGGTAAACTCGTTTTGTAAACTAATATCATATCTGCCTCCCAAAGAGGTGAAAATGTGCCAAGTCATGGGTCCTATTTACATAATTATACAAGATTATACACGTTGCAGAGGTAGTACTATTTGATATACTCTTTCTGATCGGTCTATTGTCAGGTTGATAACGACTTTATCGGTATGACTCGGGTCTTATGTTTCCAAAGTTTCGGCTTTACGTCCATGATGTTATAAATGTAATAATTCTACAAGGATTCAACTCTCTGTAGCCTATCTATAGACGTGATAGATAAGTTTCTTTTAATGGCTCAAGGAGCAGGTCGTAAACGTTGCAGAGGTAGTACTATTTGATTACTAATTCTTACACGATTATATTGGAATATAAATCCTACTATTAATGATAAAGAATAACTTTATGCTTAGCAGACCAAGGTATTAGGTGTGACAATTCAATGAAATCTAAAATGGAACCTGTATATTACAGAGATAGTTAAGAAATGTAATAGGAAACTATATAATTATGCTCCCTATCATGAAACGCTTAAACCATTTACACCTACATGTACAAGATCTCATAACCGTTTATGTTGGATACATAAGACCAAGGGGGGGGGGGGGCATAAAGCTGTTCGTAAAGTTACGCATGACTTTACGAACAACTTATGAAGTGCCAGATAGGATGCCCAAAGTTTTCCTGGTGTTTTAACAAAGTGTGACTGTATTTTCAATAACCTCAATCAAATTATGGCAAAAAATATAATTTGCATGAAAAATGTTTGTTATAATAAGAATGTTGATCTACATCTGTACAGTTCAATTTTAGTTGATGCAGTTAAAAATGATTGAGCATCCCATTTGGCTTGTAAAGTCATGCGTAACTTTACGAACAGCTAATGCTATGGTCAGACGGACAGATACGCGCGATACGCATGTCTGCGGATGTGCATCCGTAAAAATCCGTAGAAATCCGCAGCAATCCGTATCATGCGTATCATCCGTAAGTGCATCCGTAAAAATCCGTGGGAGTGCGCAGGAATCGAGGTCTTCCGCGAAAAAGTTTTGAAAATCTCAAAATTATTTTAAATTTCCCGCGCAAGGTCTTTTGCGCAGAATTTAGGTAGAATTTGCGTATTGTTCCGTATCATGCGTATTGATCCGTATCTTTGCGTATTTTTGCGTAAAACGTCCGTATCCATCCGTAACCTAATCCGCAGGATCCGCAGACATACGCAGATCCGCAGCGTGAATTTTGAAAATCTCAAAATTCTGCTGCGGATGAAATATACGTAAGCATCCGCAAAATATACGTTATCCATACATAAACTACGTAACTCATACGTATCGTCCGTAAGTCATCCGTAAGTCGTCCGTGACATGTGTCAGCGGGTTGGCAGCGGATGGGCTCATCAACAGGTTTTACCCGTAACATCCGTAATTCATACGTAACATCCGTAACTAATCCGTATCGTCCGCAGAATATAGGTAACTTTTGCTCAAATTTGCGTTATTTGGGGGTAAAAATTACGCATTTTCATTATCCAAAATATACGCAGGCATCCGCAGGTCCGTAACATGGCCGTGTGACTGTAGCATTATGAAACACCCCAGTTTAAACAATTATTGGGTACCAGTGTTTTATTCAAGCCTTACTCAAGAACAGGCAACATTAGAACGTGTACATAAAAGATCGTGCCGAATAATGTTAGGTGAAAATTATGACACATATAAAAGTGCTCTTACTATCTGTAATTTATGTACTCTTTGTGTAGATTTTTCCAAATCCTTGGAAACTCATTCTCTGTGTAAGTCTTGGTTACCACCGCAACGAAAAACTAGTTTTGATTTGAGACGTTTCCAAAATTTCAACCAATACCGTACTCTTAAAGATATAAAAACAGTGCATTGCCTCTCATTATTGATATCTTGAATAATTTGTAATCTACCATGTTTCAGGTGATTTACGTATCCCCATGAATTGTTCATCATAACTTTTACTCTGAATCAAAGAATTATATAAATTATATTATATTATCTACGCACTAAACAATCTTTGATTGCTTCTCACATCAGATCACATGCATTGTCCTATAAATTTTAATTAGATTTTATATTTCAGTTTTGTTTTCACAATTAGACTGAGCTTAAACTCAAAATCTCAAAGGTTCTGTACACTGATTTATTTTTTAGATCATTTGAAATCTAAACTTCTGCTTTAATTTTGTTGAGGTTATTTAATTTGTTTAGTTTGCAACAAAATAGTTTCATTTCATTCGTACCTGAAATAATTTTTAATTGCCACTTGTCTTTTCCTCTTTTTCTTACAACACATCCCACTGAATTAATTTCATGGTTTTGCTCTGAATTACCGGTATCAGTATGACAATATCAGGCAGTAATTGATCTTATCAATCAATTAGTCGCAATAGTCATTCAGTTTTATTTTTTGATATTCAAATATAACTTTTATTTGTTGTATTAGTATTATCATATTCTATTTCATACGTTGACTAATTGATATTTTTCTATTACTTCTTGTACTCAACACATATACATGTATATCTCTAGCGATGTATTTATCTTTATTCAAATTATTATCTTTTAGACATTCTTTAATCAAAATATTTATTCCATGTGCAATGATGTAATTTGAACTTTGAATTTGATTATTACCTTCTACATTATGTGAACATGTGCAATTCAGTGTATGCTGCGAAACATGTCGAATAAACCATTTTTAAATTGAAGGATCCATGTAGATTAAATATTTGACACAGATCTATGTCACAAGTTTGGTTTTCTTCATCAAAACCTGTATAATTATGTTCATTTCAACAATTATTTCGCACCACGTGAAATGATGCTTCCTCTTTGTCTTTATGTTTGTATTTCTGCCTGACTGCCTCAGTTTTTAAAACCCTCTCCCGAATCCATAAGCTTATTTGAGGACCACCAGTACAACATTTTAAAGAACCGTTCATAAGTTCTAGGGGGCAGATGATTATGTTTGTTAAAAAGGTTGATCCTAATAGTTAACTTTTTCTATTTACCTAGTCAGGTTAACATAACTGAAGATAGCTTTACAGTGCTGAAATGTATTTTTTATTGTATAAGTATAACAAATGTAATTAATAAAAGAATAACTGAGTAAAACTGTATCTTCTTATAATCATCAAAATTATTTAGATCCCCAAAGTTGATAACATTATGGAAACCAAGGACGTCACACCTGCCGATCTGAATGACCTCACAACTGCTGATCTAAATGACGTCATGACGCTGCAGATCCCAAAAGTGTGGCAAATTACCCCTGCTCAACTCACCACCCAAATCTCACAGCACACACTCGATCTCTTGGCACAGAAAATCAAGGTATGGATCAAAAAATACTTTACAAAAGCACTTTGCAATTTGAATTAAAGATGTTTGAAAATGCGGCACAGCTATGGGGGCGGGGTTAAGAGCCCCATGCAATATTAAGGGAGGTGGAAAAGGAGAGAGAGAGGGGTTATAATTAAAATAAGGAGAGAGAATAAAGGGTTAGAGGTGGGGACATATAAAAATGATGACACACCCACCCCTCTCTCAATGGCATTGTTCTCTATCATTCCACCCTGTTAGTAAGAACGGTGCACCCCCCCCCCCCCCCAACAGCTGGATCCAGGCTACGCCACGGCACTTCAATCTTGGGGGTGTTTAGCGTTTAGGCTTCATCCTGAGAAACCGTGTCTATCTGCATCTCGGATTAGATGAAAAATGATATTCACCCAACCAGAAAAGTCTAACTTTTGTATTGTTATACCCAATGAATACGTTTGTATATACTAAAGCAGATGGAAAGATGAAATTTGTACAGAAGATTATAACATTAAACAATTTTAAAAATGTTCCCCTTTGACAAGAAACTTTTGCTGGTCCTGATCTGTTGCATCCTCTTTTGTTCTGACCACAGGACTTGATTGAGATTCTGGGCATGCAACCCCGCCCGTGCAGTTCAGTCCTCCTTGTCATGATGGAGGACAAGCTATCCCAGGCACAACGTACTGCAGCATTCGTTCAAAGCACTCTTGATGCTGAGGAGAGACAACAGACCAAGTATTCTCAGCAAGCACTGCAGGTTACTATTATTTTGTTTATGAGATGATTCCATGATTTTGAATTATGTTGTGTGTACTTAATATAAGCTTTCTTTTATTCATAGCTCGGTTAAACAAGATAGGATGCAAGATGGAGGGGGTGGAGCGCAATAACCCAAGGGAGTCACATTCTTTTCTCAGTGTACTGACGATATGCCAGAAAGCCTTCAGAGGGGAAGGTAGGGGGGGGGGGGGGGCTGGAGCCAGGTATGACCCACTCAATCTGTCTCTGAGTTTTAAACAGAATAAGGGTGATGATAATATTTCTTTTATTGAAAAAATAATTCAAATGAAATCAGCTTCCATATTAAGACATTATGCTTTATAGTACAATTTTTAAAAATGGGCGTTATTTAAATGGAGTATAAACTATTTAAAGGTAAAGAGTAGGAATATTCTCTAACTGTTAATCATTACTTCATTGCTTTGTATGTAGAAGCACATCGATGAGCTGGAAAGTAGCTTAGAAGATCAGAAGCAACAGGCTATGTCTTTCCAGGATGCACTGCAGGTAATTAATATTTGTTTAGCAAATTATGGTTATACCTAATCTTATGTACGATGGTTATGATAATATAGATGTCTAACCCGTACAATAAATATAATCAGCTGACCCAATGATTGTGAATTGTTGACAATTAACTTGGTAAAAGTGGACAAAAATGTAAATATTGTTACTACATATAAAGAATAGAGTTGTTCTCTTATGACCACTCTCCTATGTGACCACTTTTAGAGACAAATTGATGAGCTGGAAAGTAGCTTGGAAGATGAGAGGCGTGCAAGCAGACAGGCACGAGAAGAGCTCCAGGTAGGTTCTATACCATTTCCTAAATATTTATCAATGTTTGTACTCCAAAAGTGCTGAAATGAAAGAGAGGTGAGAAGGGGAAGGAGTGGAGGTAGAAGGCAAAAGAAATAAAACAAGATGTTAATCGTCTTCTGAAGGGACGAATCAAAATGAGCTTTTAATTTTTTTTCAGGTTTGTGCCTGGAAACAGAATCTGATGGTTCCGACAAAACATCAGGCACTAATCACGACTGAAAATGATCTCGCAATCCTTTTTGATATCATTTAAGTTTTACCATTAAAAAGGCTACGGTTGCCAGAGCTAAAGCCAGGGTAATAATATCCAAAGTCCTTTGGGAGCGCATAGAGACGTTATATCATATCATATCCTAATGTGATATGCACTATACAAGAACGGAATATTAATATTATTATCATTAATTATAATTAGATCCTGCAATTTTCTTGTTGCCAGGGCCATCTTCATAAGCTCATCCAGTCATCAGGGACTCAGACAAAGAGTAGGATCTCGGTCCCATCCTCAAGTAGCTCTCAGGGAGTTGACCGATCAGCAGCAAGCTATGAGGAAATTTTCTATGACGCCCTTTCCACCATCGACCAATCAGATGTCAGTTCTGAGGAGATTTTCCATGACGCCGTTTGTACCATCGATAACGTCACTTCCAACGAGCTGGCCTTTCATTCAGCATCCTCAGTGGCACTCGATTTTATTGACCAATCAACAGATATCGCGGACGAGATTTTCTATGACGCCCTCTCGACCATTCCCCATTTTCCTCAGTGACGACTTGGAGGTGAAGGATTACGAGTAAGTAGTAAAAGTAGAAACATTATTACTGCATTAATCTTGATCGAATTTCTAAAAACAGTAGACATACCTTCTTTTGAAATTAAAGAAAATTACGACAGCTGTTTCCATCGACAAACCGTCAGAAAAAAAAAGTTTTTCTCTAATATGTCTGCACATTTCAGCAAACTATCGACAGTATCACTGTGTTGTAATTCAATAGTCTGTGAGCTAACCTGCGTTTCTGCAAATTAATTTCTTCGCCTCTGTTTGGTATAAAATGACAATGTTTTAATAATACTTTTATCGTTGTGCAGGAAAGCATCCACATCCTTTGCATCTTTGGGGCCCGTAGACTCTCTGGACAAGGCTATTATGTTGGTAAATAGCGAGCTTGATGGCACAGGGAAGGCGACCCCAAAGCCCAAAGGCAAGGCTGCAGTCGGCACTATCGTGAGAAGCAAGGATGACCTTGTTCCATTTCGTGAAGCAAACAAGACCATCAAGCTGGGGAGTGGAGCATCCGGGACCGTATATCTTCACCGCCACGCCAAGACCAACGAGCCAGTTGTTCTGAAGGTCGTCCCTATTCCTCTAAAAGAAGGAGACAGACACGGAAGGAGGAAATCCGCAATCGAGAATCTTAAAAACGAGATGCGCATCCTCAAGAGATTGGGATGCATGGAATGGTTCCCAGAGTTCTATGGATGCTGCAAAGTTGGTAAGGATGTGATCGGCATTGCCATGGAGTTCTGCGGGGACGTGGCAAAAGGTGAGAGCTATTCCATCGCGAATTGCATGGACGGTAAGGGCCCCAAGCTGGACAGAGTTTCCTGGATGAATATCATGTTGGATGTAACAAATAGCCTCAGTGTAATGCACAAGGAGGGATACTTGTGCAATGACCTCAAGGAGGACAATGTGCTTCTGGTGAAGTCTGAAGGAGATTGGCGAGCTAAGATCATTGATTTCGGATGGTCCAGTGATATCCACGTGCCATCTGTGATGCAACTCTCAGCTAGGCAGAAGCATGCCTACAAGCATCATCATCATAATAACTACATTGCTCCAGAGTGTGCCCTGAAAAAACAGCCCTTCTCTGTAAGCAGTGACGTATACTCCCTTGGACGGCTCGCGGCGTCTCTTGGGCAGGAGATGCCAAGTCTGAAGAAACTTGGGGATTACGGCTTCCGCGTCTGCTCTTGCCAGCCACTGAAGAGACCATCACTTCAGAGGTTCAGCCAGGAGATCACTTACCTGAGAAGTCTTACCAATGAGAGTGACTCTGTCCCAGATTGCTTTTGAATGACGAAGGGATAGATGTCCGTGGATGGCGCGGACAGGAAATTCTGCAAGCTCACAAGGCTGCAACCTACCTTGGAACCAGTAGTGTTTGACAGTGCCTACAGAGATACTCTGAGATCGATCTCACGCCCACATTTAGCTCCATTATCAGGTAAATAGAAATTTTGCACACATAAAATGAATAACAAGCATGGATTGGCGTCATATAATTATAATGCTTTGGTGAGATAAAACAATAACAAAACAAAACTAAACTGAAAACATAGAAACAGACAAAAATCTTGTGAATACAGGGGTTTATGAAAAAATTAGATCAGTGTAGTCAGTCTTTCGCATAACTTACAGCACACGGTCACAATACTTTTTAATAATGAGACATCGGCCAACGTAATAATGTGATATTGTAAAATGCATGGTTAAGTGTAAGTTTCATCTATGTTCCTCTCAGAACATGAGATGGAAAAGGAGTTCGGACGATGAAAGACTGGCAGACAGCAGGTGAATCTACATCCAGAGTGTACTGTGCAAATGCAGTACTTCTCGGTGAGCTGCGACACCAGTGTAGAATCGCGGCATTTCTTGGGCAGGAGATGGTACCGTCTGGAGGGGCCTACTGTTCAAACCGGCTGCAATCTACTTTTGCCATCAGCACTGTTTGCAAGCGGTCAAGGGACAGAGGCACAGAGAAAGAAAATTCAGTCTTCCCAATCTGTATAGCAGGTGATAAAAATCTTGCAAAACTGATTAAGAAACATGCCTGAAATCAGTGAAAAGAATAAGTTTAGTGTTTCACAAAATGAATTGTACCAATATTGCCAATATTTACTTATTCCAATACAATAGCAGAGCAAGACGATTTGAAATTAAATAATGTAATTATTTTTCATAAGGTGTTTGGTGTCACACGTTTTACATTCTTATGTTAATGTCATTTTGGTTCACTTAGAAACAAAGTGATACATGGATTAGAAAGCAGTTTGGAAGCGAAGAAGGGCGTATAAGGAGTAGACAGGAGAAGGCCACGTCTTTCCAGAGTATGCTATGAATGAGGATTAGGGCTTACATTCATCTTGGGATGAATCTAGGGATGCTACCCAGGGGAGAGACCATCACTTCAGACGTTCAGCAAGGAGATGACTTATTACTTGAGATAAGGTATACCGATGAAAGTGATTCTGGCGTGGATCCTTTTTGAACGATCCATGCAGGGATAGATCTTGAGAGGGTCATCGAGGAGTTTAACCAATGCCCGTGGAGGCCATTAACAGGAGGAAACTACAAGTCACGCTGGCTTCAATCTGCTTTGAAATCATTTAAAAATGGTCTGACGATCGAAAGAAAGAGAAAGCAAATTCCGTCTTCCAAATCTCCATAGCAGGTGATTAATAATCTTGCGAAATTCATTTAAAAAGCATTTAAATGTCGTCACGTTTTCTATTGCTTGAAGTCAATGATAAAAGTAGTTTAGGCATGAGTAGTTGATATCTAATTGTGCCAATGTTTTAATTCATTAGCAATTCTTGAACATTCACTGTAGACTTTTAAGCAGAACGTTGGTAAACTGAATAATGAAGTCCGAACTTTGGACATTATTCGTTTGACCATCTTTTCTAACCTTATTGTTCTCTTTTACTGGGAAACAGACTGGTGGGCTAGGAGGTTGCTTGGAAGATGAAAGGCGTAAATTTAACAGACATCAGAGGACCTCGTCTATTTGGAGATTTGGAGTTACGCTTTGCCGACTAGTAGCTTCATCAGATCCTTGGGGAAACTTGCGGTGATTCTTGGCCAGCAGCTAACCGGTCTGAAACAACCTGGGGATACGGCTTGCACTTCTCCACGTGCCAACTGAGAAAGTGACCGTCACTGCAGAAGTTTAGTGTGGATATCACTTACCTGAGATTATAACCGATGAGAGCGGCTCAACGAAGATTCTGTTTGAATGACCAGAGGCCAGAGAGGTCTTGCGAGAGGTCATCGGGGAGTTTAAACAGTGCTAGCGGCAGCATTGATGGGAGTAATCTACTTTTCTTGAGTGCTGCAAACTACTTTGACAGCAGTACTGCTCGAAACAAATATGAGGATCGAAACAAAGAGCAATTTCATTTTTCTCAGGTGATTGATTAATAATCACACAAAATTATTTCAAGAAGCATTGAAATGTCTTCATATTTTCACAATGTTTGAAATCAATGAAATAAAAGTTTACGTACGAGTAGGTAGCATATTAATGAATGGTGTCAATATTATAATTCTTCTGCTATAATTATTAAACCCCTTAGGCTTACATGATTATTAAGCAGTAATTGAGCTATATATTGAAACACGAGGGCCTATGTTTGGACAGGGTACGCTCGCTATTCATAAGGACCGCTATTCATAGAAAACCGCTATACATTTAATACGCGTTATGAATAACGGTCCTTATGAATAGTTATGAATAGTGCTCCTCATGAATGGATGTCCTTATGAATAGCGAGGTAATTTGTCTATGGTTTGCTCGCTATTTAGAAGGACCACATTTCATAAAAACCGCTATTCATTTAGTCACGCGTTATTGATAGCGGTCCTTATGAATAGCGAGGTTACCCCATTTGAACATAATTATGTTTTTGATAACAATCTCTTCTAATCTTATACTTGTTCTCCTTCACTCAGAAAGAAACTGATACGCTGGGAGGATGTCTTGATGATGAAAGGCGACATCTCTTCAGAGTGTATACGAGAGAATATAGTCTTTCTCCATTGAGTTAGGGATATTTGGGGCATTTCTTGGGCAGGAGATGATACGTCTGAAAAACAACTTGGTGATTACGGCTTCTACATCTATTCTACACGTCCCACCCAGGGAAGAAGTCATCACTTCAGAAGTTCAGCAGGAGATCACTTACCTAAGATGTGGTATAGCGGATGAGAGCGATTCTGATGAGGATCCAGTTTGAACGACCCAAGTAGGGATCGATCTTGAGAGGGTCATCGAGGAGTTTGAACTATGACATTGACAGGATGAATCTACCAGTGAAACTGGCTGAAATTGACTTTGAGAGCTGTTTAAAAATGGTCTGAGGACCGAGAGAAAGAGAAAGCAAAATCTATCTTCCAAGTTTGCAAAGCAGGTAATTGATAACCGAATGCTTTTAAAAAGCACTGAAACACCAGCTTTCATAAGCTTGAAGCCAATGATAAAAGTTTTTTTAGGTATGGGTAGGTAACATTGTTATAAATTGTTCAGTTATTGTAGTACATGTAATTCATTTTCAGTTCTTTAACCTTCACTTCAGGCCTATTAAGCAAAACGTTAGCAAAGAGAACAATGAAGGCTTTGCCTATGGGATGATGTAATCTTATTTTGTTCTTGTTCACTTAGAAATACATTGATGGGATAGGAGGCGGTTTGGAAGATGAAAGGTGTGGATTCGGCAAACAGACGACCACACCTCTCCGGAGTGTATACGAGAGGTCAATATTTCTATATGAGTATATAGCTTCATCAAATCCGTAGGGAGACTTGCGGCGTTTTTTTTTTTTTTTTTTTTTTTTTGGGGGGGGGGGGGCAGGAGATGCCTGGTCTGAAAGACCCATACAGGGAAAGAGAGGGTCATCGAGGAGTGTAACCAATGCCCGCGGAGGAATTAATCTAGGGATGTCACCCAGGGAAGAGACCATCATTTCAGAAGTTCAGCGAGGATATCACTTACTACCTGCGATAGGGTATGCCGATGAAAGTGATTCTGGCGAGGATCCTGTCTGAATGACTAATGCAGGGATAGATCTTGAGAGGGTCATCGAGGAGTTTAACCAGTGCCCGCAGGAGGGATCCCAGTCAAGCGAGCTGCAATCTACTTTGAAATGGTCTGAAGACCGAGAGATAGAGAAAGCAAAATTTATTTTTCAACTCTGCATAGCAGGTGATTAATAATGATGTGGATTTCAATTAAATAGTGTAAAAAGCATTGAAATATCTTCACTTTCTCGTAAGCTAAAAAACCTTACCAATACTGTCAAACTTTACCTATTCCAAAACAATAATGGAGCAAGGCATTAGCAAATAATGTAATATACATTCAACAACCATTATACTGACTCATTAACCCTATGGCCGGTTTTTGTAAACTTGGTGTCAAAATATGTACAATACGTGAAAGAAAATAGTCAAAAATTGGCGTGGCGTGAAATGCAGCAGGTCGACTGGAGCGACAAAGTTTGCACCAGTACAGGGTTAATAATATCAGTATTTTGTACATAATCCATCCGCAATTCTTAAAAACTTTAGTATGGCCTATATTGGAGTATTAACCAGCGGGCTTACATTTGAACATTACATGTTTCATTGTAATCTTTTCTAATCTTATTTCTTTTTCTCTTACAAAAACACTAATAGGCTCTCAGGATGTTTTGAAAATAAAAGATGTCTTCAACATACATACCAGAAATAGGAGACGGAGAGGAGATAGAACCAATCCTGACTGATCTGGACATTAAAACATGGCCTTTCGACCCTAGTGAATACATACAGGCCACGAGATCGCTGGTAGAGGGAAAAAGCTGTGGAGAGGACGGCATTCCACCAGAAGTCATGAAGAGGTGTGGTTTGGATGATATAGTACTTAATTTCTGCAATGACGCTTTAGTAAATCGTGGGAAACCAAGCCAGTGGTCAGTTCTGAACATCGTGCCAATCCCAAAGTCAGGAGACCTCAGTCAAGCAGGAAACTATCGAGGTATTTGCCTCAGCTCACTGGTTGCCAAGACTTACAACAGGATGATATTGAATAGGATCAGACCTAAAGTTGATGAGCAGTTGAGAACGAATCAGAATGGCTTTAGAGTTGGGCGATCAACTGTTGGTCACATACTGGCATTAAGACGACTCATGGAAGGAGTGAAATCAAACAACCTACCAGCAATCATCACGTACATTGATTTTCGCAAGGCATTCGATAGCGCCCATCGAGGAAAAATGCTACAAATCTTGAAAGCTTATGGGATACCGGACCAGATTGTTGATGCTATTGGCGACATGTACCAGGACACAATGGCAAAAATCTTATCCCCTGATGGCCAAACAGACCTCTTTGAAAAATCAGCAGGAGTTCTCCAGGGCGACACCCTTGCACCATACCTGTTTGTTATAGTACTGGACTACGCATTAAGATCAACAATCGAGGGAAATGAGGAGGAGCTTGGCTTTCACTTATTCAGACGAAGATCTAGAAGAATCGGACCAGTGGTTATAACAGACCTCGACTTTGCGGATGATATCGCCTTACTATCGGAAGAGATGCAACAGGCGCAAGAACTCCTGACCAGGGTGGAAACGTCTTCGGCAAAGGTTGGATTGAAGATAAATGCCAAGAAAACTAAAATTCATGTCAAGCAATCAACCAGGTGCAGTCAGTATACACACAAACGATGAAGCCGATCTGGAAGAGGTTAAATACTTTAAGTATCTAGGATCATGGATGGAGAGTACAGAAAAGGATGTTAAACAGAGGAAGGCAGCAGCTTGGAGAGCTTGTACCAAACTCAACAAAATTTGGAAGTCATCTTTGCCAAGAAAATTCAAGCTTCGACTATTCACTGCAACTGTTGAGTCAGTATTGCTATATGGTTCTGAGGCATGGACAATTACACCTAAGCTTGTCAAGGAACTTGATGGTTGCTACACTCGCATGCTGAGAGTCGTGGAAAATGTCAGTTGGAGGCAACATTCGACCAATGCAGAGCTGTATGGGAATCTTCCTAAAATAAGCCAAAAGATCAGGACGAGGGGACTCAGGTATGCTGGCCACTGCTCAAGAAGCCAAGAGTGTGTTTCGCAGCTGTTACACTGGACACCAAACCGTGGAAAAAGGAAGCCAGGAAGACCAACTCTATCATACCTTAATACTCTGAAGAGGGATACCGGTCTTGAGCCTGAAGAACTAAGATCAGCAATGAGGGACAGAGGTGTTTGGATGGCCATCGTGAATCGAGGACACCACTCGAATTAAGCAAGTAAGTAAGCACATACAAATTCTAGGGAGATTTGCCGTTCTTGCGCAGGAGTTTGTACGCTGTCAGTGTTTATAGAACTTAAATACATACATTCGACCAATGCAGAGCTGTATGGGAATCTTCCTAAAATAAGCCAAAAGATCAGGACGAGGGGACTCAGGTATGCTGGCCACTGCTCAAGAAGCCAAGAGTGTGTTTCGCAGCTGTTACACTGGACACCAAACCGTGGAAAAAGGAAGCCAGGAAGACCAACTCTATCATACCTTAATACTCTGAAGAGGGATACCGGTCTTGAGCCTGAAGAACTAAGATCAGCAATGAGGGACAGAGGTGTTTGGATGGCCATCGTGAATCGAGGACACCACTCGAATTAAGCAAGTAAGTAAGCACATACAAATGTTTGGAGAGGTCATCAAAGAGTACAAGAGATATCCGCATATGGCACTGACAGCGATAATCTGCTATGAAACCAGGCTATATACAGCTACATTGACAGCAGTACTTTTTGAACTGCTCTTAGAAAGAGACACGAAACTGAGTCTTCCCATCTTACACAGCAGGTAATTATCCTTAAAACGCCATGTTGTCATGAAAGTGACATCACTCTTGACGCTTTTGCAGTGCTTAGGGTCAACGTTGAAAAGACTTTTAGGTTAATTGTTAATGTTGTAATAAAATGAAATGAACGTTATTTTTATTTTTTGCAATTCCTATAATAGTGGTCATTAGTAGTCAGTAAAGGAGCAAAGCGTTAGAAAGAATACTGTAATATGCGACATGAGGTATTTGATCTTTTAAAATTCCAAATGTTCTCTATAACCACTTTCAAACACACAGATAAGGGAGAAAGAGTTATGGAAGATAAAAGACAGACAACTACACAATATCAATCCTCTGTAAATAAATCCATTTATGTATCAATAAGTATTATGCGTATTGAAACAAGAGCAAGTTTAATGATGCAATATTGGACATAGGGTGTTTAGTATAATCGTCTCTTCTTTTTTTTTTCTTACATAGAAAAATATTGACAAGCAATAAAGGATTTGGGGAAATGAAAGGGACGTAGTGAGCAGACATCAGATAGCCACGTGCGATCACTTCTACGGGGTGTCCTTTGGGAAAGCAGACTTTCTTTTGCAGGAGGGAGATGGCGGTTCCAAACATGCATATAGGAGTACGGCTTCTACATTTAGAAGTGCCACCCATGGAGGGAAGAAGCCATCACTACTTTAGAAGTTACAGCTACATTGTTAGCAGTACTTTTAGAAGTGCTCTTAGACAGAGACAGAAAACTGAATCTTCCCAGCTTACAAAGCAGGTAATTAAGTCATGTAATCATGGTATAGTGATGTCACTTTTTTCGCTTTTGTAATGCTTATAGTCAACGATGAAAAGACTTTTAAGTTAAATGTTTATACTACTAGTTTTAATGAAATGAAATGCCATTCCTATACACACTAGTCACTAATAGTTAGTAAAGGAGCAAGGCATTGGAAATAATATTGTGAAAATTATGTGACATGAGGTATTTGGTATTTTAAAATTATGTTGTTCTCTACCACTTTTAAACAAACTTTAAACACAAGATGAAAGACCAGGGGTATACAACAGACAGAAAACAACACATCTTTGAAGGATGTACTCTGAGAGGGCAGTATTTTCTCCGCGACCAGTGCAGTGACATCAATCCTATATAGGGGACTCTGGCTCCGGGTACTCCTTGGGCAGGAAATGGCCGGTCTGGAAGAACTTGAAGCTTCTGAATCTATACATGCACGTGATAACCGGGAAAGACTCCATCACTTCAGAAGTTCAGCGAAGAGATAAACTTATCTGAGACCAGAGAATTACAGCTCACCTGTCTCATCGGAACCAACCTTCTTGAAAATGCTCAATAGAGCGAGAGACAAGCCTTCCCAATGTGCACTTGAGGTATAAATGAATAACAGCATTGAAGTAACGTCATATTATCCGTAAAGCTTTAGGTTGTTAATTTATGGAAGTTTGACTAGGTATTATGACAACGATAATATCATTCTAAAAATATGTCAATACTCTGTAAATCATATTATGTGTTATCAAGCAAGTAGAAACATGAGTAATGGAACAAGACATGAGCAATTTTAATGATGCAATATTGGACATGCATGGTGTTTTGTATAATCATATCTTATTCTTTGTTTCTTTATTACATGTAGAAAAATATTGACAGGCAACCTAAGGATTTTGGGAAATGAAATGGACGTATATAGTGAGCAGACAGATGGCCACGTGTAGTCACATCTACGGAGTGTGCTTTGGGAAAGCAGACTGTCTTGCATGGGCAGGAGGGAGATAGCCGTTCAAAATATGTTAAATGAATATGAGTACGTCTTCTACATCTAGAAGTGCCACCCACGAAGACGTCATATCTTTAGAAGTTTACCGAGGATATACAGCTACATTGACAGCAGTACTTTGGGAAGTGCTTTCAGACAGAGACAAAAAACTTAATCTTCCCGGCTTACAAAGCAGGTAATTATATTTAATTATGGTAATGACGTCACTTTTATTTTGCTTAATGATCCACGATGAAAAGACATTTAGGTAATACGTTACATCAACATTGTTGTCGGTCTTTTGCCATTCCTATACATAGCGGTCACTAATACTAATGGAGCAAGGCATTAGAAAGAATAATGTAATATGTGACATGAGGTTATGTTGTTCTCTATGTTGTTCTCTATGACCACTTTTCAACAGAATTACGGAAGATGAAAGACGTGGGGTATATAAAAGCGGACAGAAAACTACATATCTTTCCAGGATTACTCTGTGGGGGAAGTATTTCTTCGGTGAGCAGTGACATCATATCCTATATAGCGGACTCTGGCTGCAGGTACTCATTGGCAGGAGATGGCCGATCTGGAAGAACTTGAAGCTTCTGACTCTATACATGCACGTGATAACCGGGAAAGACGCCATCACTTCAGAAATTCAGCAAAGAGATAAACTTAGCTGAGACCAGAGAATTATTACTAACCCGTCCTCGAAACCAACCTTCTTGAAAAGGCGCAATAGAGCGAGAGACAAGACTTCCCAGTGTGCACTTGAGGTAATTAATTATCTTGCCTAAACAGTATTGAAGTGACGTCATCATTATCATTCTTAAAGCTGTAGGTGGTTTATCAAAATAAGTTTGAATAGGTATTATGACAACAATAATATAATTCTAACAATATTGTCAATACTCTGTGAATCATAGTGTGTATCATCTAGACTAGAATATGAGTAATGGAACAAGACATTTATAAGCAATTTTAATGATGCAACATTCGACATGGGGAGTTTAGTATATAATCGCCTCTTATTCTTTTTTTCTTTATTACATATAGAAAAATATTGACAAGCAACTTAAGGAGTTTGGGAAATGAAAGGGACGTACATGTATATAGTAAGCAGAAAGCAGATGGCCACGTGCAATCACTTCTACGGGGTGTGCTTTGGGAAAGCAGACTTTCTTGCATGCATGGGCAGGAGGGAGATGGCGGTTCTAAACATGCTTAATGAATATGAGTACGGCTTCTACATCTAGAAGTGCCACCCAGGGAAGAGGCCATTACTTTGGAAGTTAAACGAGATATTATTAAGCGTGGGAATCAGGTTTTCATGAACACTGTTAGAATAGCTGGGTGAGAGAAGTTGGCCTAATAGATTGATGAGGAACCAAAACATCGCGGATTTCGAGGGAGGGTATTCCCCCGTCACCAAGCACGTCTAAATATTACATAAATAATCCTCTCTTCTGTAGAATGCATATGGCTGCCTGAAATCCCTATGAAGGAAAACAAACTTTGCAAACTCAATACGCTGAAACATCAATTAATAAAACAGAGTGATAATACCAAAGGATGAATGTTTGATATTGTTATTTAATGTTGATTTTTTTTTAAACATGCAGATGCAAAGTGAGTGTTGTAAAAAATACAGTTGGATTCGGAGTGACAGAGAGAGAGAGAGAAACGTCCTCCGGGACCATAAAAATAATGTGCCGACAGATATTTAAAAAAAAAATCCTCAGATGTTCAAAATTTACAGACAAAGTTCCAGAAAAAATATTCCCCAAAAGCAAGCACGCAAGGAAGCAAAAAGAATATTAAAAAATAAGAATAACAATAAGAAGAGGTATATAAACTCGTCCAAGGTTTTGGGTTTTCCTTCTCCCTTACACACACATCTGTCAGTCTGTGAGTAGGTTTATACGGACTATATAAGTATGCTCGAAAAGTATAGCCCAAATACGCTGTAAAACGTTGTTCATATTGTTATTCCAAGACACAATACAGGCAAATACATGTATAATGCTATCAGGAAACTTTACCTGTAAAAAAAGCGATTCGTCCACGGTACTAATAATTCAAATTCAAATTCAAATTCAAATTTTTGTTAGAGCAATCTTATCTGCAGTAGATAGATAGAGCTTGGGGTGGGCCGAAACTTCTTCGGAGAGAAAGCCTTCTTGTATAGTTTCCTTACTCGTGTTACTTGTACTTTCTTTCTACTCTCTTTCCCTTATTTTTCCCCCTCTGCATGGGTCTCTGTGATTTTGGGACAAATCGGTTGTTCGGGATGATGGGGGGGGGGGGGGGGGGGGTGCACCCTGAGCACCGTACGCCACGGTGCCTAGGCCTGAATGACGCAATTTTCTTCCATTTCAAAACAATTAAGAATTTTGCCCCAAAGATCGATGGTTTTGCCCATGGTGGTTTTTTAAAATGTGTTAGCGAGAAGATAGAGAGTGAAAGAGAGAGAGAGAGAGAGGGACAGAAAGAGTGGGTAAGACTAGGGGGCTTTTCACTTTTCACTTTTTCATATACGTTCTCGATGCGTTTACGAAACGCATTCAGAAACACATAAGACAAATTTATATAAACACAGAAAATTTCCTGAACGCTGATTAAGTTTGAGAATAAATGATATACAATCCAAGCACTTCCATACTCAAAATATTAAGTTCTTCCCCACCGTATATTACATGTATATGATTTGATTTGATTTGATTTGATTTTATTCGTCAGGTATATTGCAATACAAACATAACCAGGTACCATGACAGGATAGCCCATGAAAGCCGAAAAGGCTTATTTCCAATGGGGTCCTTATACCTAAATAACTGATTTAAAAATACACTAAGAAAACACATTAGTACGGCTACAAGACTATCGTACATGTACGACAAGTAATAAGAATGTACTAAAGTAGCAAAATAAAACATAATAACATTTTTATAAAGTAGGCGAAGATTATATAAATGTGAAAACAAGACTTACTCAACGGAAAAAACTATATACAGAAAATCATAATGAAACTATCGATAATAAACGTTGGTTACATAAGTCATATAATATAGGAAAAAACCATCTGAGCTACAAAAAGGAGAGGAGAAACATAGTTATGGAGTACACACATTTTTCAGATGATGCTTCAATACCCTTTTAAAATGTAAAAAATTCTTAACTGACTTAACATGATTTGGGAGGGAATTCCAGAAAAGAATACCGTTAAAATAAAAGGAATTTCCAATTTTACCTTTCCGCTTAGGCACTACGAAATTAAATTGACTATTTCTAGTGTCATGCCCATGAACACTTGAAGAGCAAGTAAAATTATTTGAAATATAGTGATCTGCATTAGAATAAAAAATCTTATGTACATGGTGAATTAAAAGTTGTTGTGATCTAAGGTTTACATGAAGAAGACCAGCTGTTTCAAGTTCACTCTTCCCAATGTGTGTTCTTGGTGGTAAGTGATTGATAAATCTTACAATCTTATTTTGAATTATTTTTAACTTGTTTTGATCCACCTTGCCTAGACTGCAGTACCATGCCGCATTAGCATAATCAAATAAACATTGTATTAAGGAAAAACTTAAAATGCGTCTTGATTTTAAGTTCATGCAATTTTGATAACGATACAAGAATTTTAGACGAGCATTAGCTTTTTTGACAATACTGTCAACCAAACTTGAGCAAGAAAGATCACTAGCTATATTTAGTCCTAAATACTTCACAGAATCCTGTCTCTTAATGAGTTGATTGTTATAACTTATATTGAAATCATCAGTATACTTCAGCCTACCCCGCGAACAAAACAAAATACTTTCGGTTTTACCAATATGTAAGCTAAGCTTATTTGCTGTCATCCAATTAACACAGTTTGATAATTCTAAGCTAAGTTTTTCCCCGATCAGCTTAGGATCAGTACCAGAATATAGTAACACACTATCATCCGCATATAAAAGTAATTTACTGTCGTTGACACAAACACACATATCATTAATGTAGCACATGAAAAGAATAGGACCTAATATGCTCCCCTGGGGAACTCCGCATCTTATGGGCATAGAATCGGAGAGTACATTTTGCAACGAGACAACTTGATGACGATTGGTCAAGTAAGACCTAAACCATTGCACACATGCAGAATTTAAACCCATTACTTCTAATTTACTTAACAGTATATTATGGTTAACGGTATCGAAGGCTTTTTGCAAGTCAAGAAGAACCATCCCGACAAAACGTCCTTGTGAAATTTCGTTCCTGACAAAATCTAACAGGTGAATAAGACAAGTTTCAGTGGAATAACCATTTCTAAAACCAGATTGAAATTCGTATATTATTTTGTTTTCTTGAAAGTATTTCTCTAATTGGGCATACACACATTTCTCTAGGACCTTCGAGACTATACTTAAGACGCTAATCGGTCTATAATTGCTAACATTAGTTTTATCTTTCTTTTTATAAAGGGGTGTTACTTTTGCAATTTTCATTTCATCAGGGAAGGTGGAAGTTGAGATAGATAAGTTAATAATGTAAGTTAAAGGTTTATACAAATATTTAGCTCCATCCTTCAAAAATCTGGCAGGTACCAAGTCAAGCCCGGTACTTTTTGATATTTTCAACTTATTTAATTCATCTAAAACAAACTTTTCTTTGACAGGAGAAAAAAGAAAACAACCTTTCGACACACCCTTAGTGGCGTATAATTTTTGTAATTTAACACTGTCCGTTCCAAATTCATTTGCGTTGCTGTCTGGCAGATTACTAGCTAATTTTTCTGCCACAGTTGTGAAATAATTGTTAAATTCGTTCGCTATCCTCATATTATCATGACATAACTCCCCTTGGATATTAATAACATTCTCTTTAACATTCTTTTGTTTATTTTTACAACCTAAATCTTTCAGATTCTTCCACAACTTTTTAGAATCATTTTTATGCTCATCAATTTGATTTTGGAAGTATTCATCTTTAGCCTGTCTCACTTTTCTTTGCACCAAATTACGTAAAAGTTTATATTTCTTTTCTAATTCTAAATTACCACAATCCTTTTTCATTCTTTTAAAAGTTATATTTCTTTGTCTTATTAACGAAATAATTTCAGCATTCGTCCACTTATCGGTTCTTTGCTTAATTCTTACTTGTTTTAATGGAGCACATTTATCAACTATAGACATGAAAATATTTCTGAAAATTGACCACGCAGTATTTACTTCTTTACATTCTAATATGTCAGACCAATTGACTCGAGATAAAACATTATTAAAATCATCTATACAATAGTTTCTCATACACCGAATATTTATATTTCTATGCTGTTTGAATACAGGTCTTATTAGCTTCCTAGAGCAGTAGGTTAAAAAATGATCACTTAGGCCAATTTCAATAACACCACTTTGACAAATATTTTCTTCTTTACTGCTGATTACATGGTCTATTAATGATGAAGTGGCCGATGTTGTTCGAGTGGGTTTTGTTATAAGTTGACTCAA
The DNA here is from genome assembly GCA_025617745.1 of Heliocidaris erythrogramma. Lineage (NCBI taxonomy): Eukaryota > Metazoa > Echinodermata > Echinoidea > Camarodonta > Echinometridae > Heliocidaris > Heliocidaris erythrogramma. Next base: position 27,113,818 of record CM046859.1, read on the forward strand.
ACCATTTAAATTCAAAATATTCTTGTATTTTTTTGATAATGAAGACTGCTGCAAAAGGCAGATATTCATGTCCCCTAAAATTATAACCTCATCATCTTTTGTTAATTTATCCAAGGTGTCAGTGAGATATTCAATAAAAAAATGATCTGTAGGGGGTCGGTACACAACACCTAGAGTAATGGGTTTTGTATGGGGTAATAGAATGTCAATCCATAACGATTCAATATCATTTTGTGTAAGATCTTCTCGTACGTTAAATGCAATATCATTTCGAATATAAAATTCACCAACAGTTAATACAACCAAATTTTGTTGTTGACCTACCTTAATTGAAAGGAATGATTTTTGTGATGACATCATACGGACATCATGATGTCATGTCGTAAATGGAGTCTCTAAATAGGACAGTATGCTCACATGCAACGTAATGGTTTGCAAATATTCATTAAATTTTATCACCTCGGCGACGAATACAAGTCCGAAGTACAAGTACGAAGGCAAAGAAGGATAATTATGGTCTCAAAGTCTAATGTTCTTGAACTTTCATTTAGGGTTTGGGTAGAGAGATCTAGAGCGGGTTCGAGGTATTCATCTATTATCTTTCCCTTATCCTCTTATTTCCCTTTCTTTCAATTTCTTCTCGCCTCCCTCTCACTCCCTCCCTCTAAATATCTTTAAAAAAAATATATATCTCTGTCTCTCTCTTCCTTCCCTTCTCCCCACCCCCTCTATCTTATTTTCCTCCTCTTGTCTGATTATGTTATTGTGTTTAGCTCCATTCATTTTCCCCATTCCCTTTTATTTTATCAAAATTGTAGATCATTATAAAGGCATGTTAACCGTTTTTTGTCTTAGTTTTCAATCGTCATATTTTACATGGTAGTATACCGGTAACGTTCCTGTCTGACTTCCTCAAAAGTTTCATACCCCGATTGGACCTTTTGAACCTACTTTCCTGAACCTTTCCTGCTATTGGTTTCCTCACTTTTAGTCCAGCAAATTGGTGCAGAAAATCGATGGAATTGTGCACTTTTTCATAAAAGCATATGCCGAATAATTCTGGATATGGGGCTAACGAAAATTCGGGCCCTGGGGCCCGTTGCGCCCATTTTTTTTTTTAAACTGGTCCTCTCGAAGTCTTTTCCCTTCAAAGTTGATGTTATAAAATCTAGTTTGATATAATGAAATATCATGTCTCCAAAATCAGACAAATGCTTTAGGTGCCCATTTTTAAAACAGAGGGCCATCATATATACCAAAAAATCATAAAGTCCCTGATTTGTTGAATAGAAGTAAAATGCTTATAATTGTGATCAGTCAACATGTCTTTGAAATCAGCATCATAGGTGCGACAGGTACCCATTATAACCACAAAAAGGCCCATAAATGCCCAAATAATTTATTTACAAAATAAGATTTGTAACAAATATTTGGTTTAAATTTTAAATTTCTGGGACGCACTGTATATAGGATGGCCATTTACTTGAAAAATGGGCACCTAAAGCATTTGTGTGTTTTTAGAGACCGTGAAATATTACATAATATTTCATCATATCAATTAGATTTGATTACATCAACTTTGAAGCGAAGGGACCCTAAGAGGGCTACTTTAAATAAAATTGGGCACAACGGGCCCCAGGGCCCGAATTTTTTTTGGCCCCATATCCAGAATTATTCGGCATCAAAAACTCTACCTACATGCCAAATTTCATGCTTTTATGAAAAAGTGCACAATTATTTCACCAATCTTCACTTCTAAAAAGCGCTTAGAGGCTTTAGCATGTTGCGCTATATAAGTATCTATTATTATTATTATTATTATTTCTCCAAACTACATGTATGTATACAAATACATAATTTATATGAGGAAGCAGTGACCCTGACTGATATTTTTAAAGATACCGTGTTGTTCTTTGTGAGATTGTGATTATTATTTGCATTGTCTATGTCATTGATTCAAAATAAGAGTAAAAGAACTTATAACAGACTGAAATGAAATAAATTAACTGAAGCATGTTCAGGATAATTTGAACGAAATATAATCGAAATAATGAACTGAAGGTATATGCATGTATATGGTTTTACAAAAAAAAATTGAATGAGGGACGCGGGAGAGAGAGAGAGAGAGAGAGTGAGAGTAACGTTAGATAGAGAGACAAAGAGACAGAGAGAAAGAGAGAGAGAGAGAGAGAGAGGGGGGGGGGGGGGGTAGGGCAGTGGGAGTTGCGTAAAGAGTGTAATTGTGAAAGTTTTCTTTACGGTTGTTAGCACAGAGGCAAAGGTGTGGTTACATTCACGAAGTTTGTCCCAAACAAGAAAAGTGCAAAGAAATATAAATAATGACTCGTCTTTCTAAAAATAAATCTAAATCTATTCTTAATTGGTTTTAGCACCAAAATGCTTTCAAGAATCCATTGACTGCCATCAACCGAAAACTTTTCAAATAACCGGATTTACCTTATTGACTACCAATAGCCGGATATATAATTTTAATCATTTTCGGACGGAATGATATTCCGATGGGATGCTATATATTCAGCTGGAAAAATGTTTATGAATCATAAATTTCCAACACTGAGATCCGTGTTTGTTTTTGTGACGTTGAGCTCTCCGTCGAGATTAGTGTGACGTGGGCTCATAAAGCACCACTGACAATGGAGACATCGTTCTTGGTAGAAATACTTCAGTGATTCTGTGAGCACTGATGATATTATACGAACGTACACGCTCACGTCTCTCGGTTTACTACAACATTATAGTAGTACATATATTGTGATTTGTGCAAGATTGGAGATAACATATAGATTCTGATCAGTTTAAAATGATGAACTACGGCGGGGCAGACTGACTGGTAAGTCTTTGTAGTATTTTTTCGTTCTTTACTATAGACACACGTCTAGAAAAACGACAGCTTTCTAAGTTAGTATGTACGTGTTTTACTGTTGTAAAATTATGCACCCTATATTAAAATCCTGGGTCATAGTTATAGGTTCGTGTGCGTTGAACACTTACTATAGGCAACAGGGGCAAGAGGCTTTGAACGTACACTTTTTACAAATTTATGGTTCACCTGCATGCTCATTGCCATTGTTATTTAGCCCAAATGAATATCGCTCTGTTCGTCGAAGCCTGGAAGAATACATTTTTTCCAACGAACGGAAATGAAATAGGCTATGACTCACGTTACACGAATGCTAAGCTTCTAGCAGACGCTCATTTTTTGTATTCATGAGCTATGTCTGTACTGTATAGTATGATAAAATAAATTCAATGTAGAAATCGCTTTGCCTACCAGCTAGGCCTATCACTTCCTGTATTTTCTTCCTCGTGGTAATATTGTTTTTACTAGACTATCCGAAAACGGATAATCATCGGATATCACAAGTGAGTAAATTGTCTTCTTGCTGGTATTTTGTTCACAAAACAAAATGTGTGCAGTCAGTATAATGTCTAGTATACGATATACACATGATATTAGTCAAAAATTGTATAAACGTAATGGCGGAAAAGTATCCTCAAAACTCTTTTAGCACTCTATAGGTATTTTAGATCGAGGGTTTGAGGAACAAGAGGATATCTTGTAATGCACGTGTTATGAATACGAGGAAAACGGTAATTAAAATGCGGTTATGACCCCCTCTGTGCTTTGACATTTTTGACAAACCTAGGCAAAACTAAATGGGCCTCATCCATTGCCGTCTTCCCCTCCCACCCCCCCCCCTCCCGCCCCCTCTCTCTCTTTCTCTCTCTCTCCCTCTCTCTCTCTTTCTCTCTCTCTCCCTCTCTCTTTCGTCCGTAAGTAGGCTATTTTCTGTACTTCTCTCTCTTTTTCGTCTGTAAGTAGCCTATTTTTCTGTACTGTTTTTTTCTCTCTCTCGTCTGTCAGTATGGGCTAATTTGCTGTACTTTTCTCTCTCTCATTTTCGTCTGTCAGTATATATAGGCTATTTTTCTGTACTGCTCTCTCTCTCTCTTTCGTCTGTCAGTATAGGCTATTTTTCTGTACTTCTCTCTCTCTCTCTCTCTCTCTCTTGCGTCTGTCAGTATAGGCTATTTTTCTGTACTTCTCTCTCTCTCCCCTCCCTCTCTAAAGGGCTGGTCACTTTTTTGATTTCATAAGTTTTTATTGTTTTCTCTCATAAAGAAAATTGTACATAATTTGAAACAGTTCATACAATTATAATCTTCACATAAATATAATTGCTTAAGGTTCACATTAATAAAAAATACAAGTAAACTTTAATGTAAAATATATTATCGAATAGAAATACACAATTCAAGAAAAAGAAGATTCGTATATTTAAGCAACATATTTCATTACAAAAATAATTATGAAAATGAAAAATAAAAATGACTTTATATTGAAATGTATTTTCACATTAAAAAAATATAAAGTTTTACATTTCGTATAAAATTGCTTTAATAGTCTTTTTTTTTTAAATATCATTAGGTCCTATAACAAACTGGCAAATGAATTTTAGCTATTTTCACAAAATCTTTTTTCAATTTCCTTCAGAGAGAAAGAAGAATTAAATTAAAAAGAAAGAGGAAAGATAAGAGCAGAAAAAAAGGATAAGAAGAAAAAAAAACAATAACGAGAATTTTCATAAAAGATACACCCTGGAGCTACCCTACTATTTACAGACACGATATATTATAGTAGGCTGTACCTTCAGTATCTCGTTATTGTTATCTGCATCTGAAGTACTTGTGGGTTACTGAAAGTAACTATGATTATGATCATGGATCAATATACTTATCTTCTTATTTTCCATTCATTCTCATTTCAGATGATGTCACATGATCCACAGTGATTTCTAGTTTGGATCTCCCATGATTGTTCCCAGAGATCAACCGAACATCATCAATTCAAAGTCAAATTTCCATCATGGCATCGGCATTTAAATCCGGTACTACGGTCAAATGTCAGGGTATCGACTGCAAAGGTGGCGGTTCTGTAGCTACATACAGCATCAAGGAACAGCAGGAGTTGTGCGAGGACTGCGTCTCGAGAAAAGCTCAGGCAGTCAGGGACCAAGATTCCAATGACTGGCCTTGCGAGAAACACAGGAAACCCATCGAATACGTATGTCGCTCTCATGGCATTCCTATCTGTCAAGCTTGCGCCTTCCTTTCACACCAGAAACCGTGTGTTGTGCAGGATCTTGAAGATGCCGTGAGAGAAAAACGATCGAGATTAGAGCTGCTGCTTCCTAGAGTGGCGGAGGAACGCCACGCGCTTCAAGAGAAAGAGTCAATGATTAGAGAGCGGAGCGATGGTTTAGAGCAGCACTTCAACAGTGTGAAAGATGAGATCACGACGACTTTTGGCAAAGAGTCCCAAATTATCGACAGTTGGGAAAAAGAGGAAATAGAGAGGTTAAGAAAGGAAGCTGATGAGCAGATTAGGAAGATAGAAGAGGAATTAGACGCACAAATACAGAAAAGGAGACTTGTAGCAGAGACTAAGCGCGAACAGGTTTCCAGTTCAAAACAGCGACTGCTAGACGACTTGATAAAATTTGAAGAAAGGACACTCGGGAGGATTGAAAACATGAAGTCACAGGTTGATAGAGTAATGGATTCTGTAGATAACGCCCATCGCCGTCTTGAAAAGCTCGATCTGAGTGACAGAGATTTGATTGGTGGAGCGGAAGCGTTCGAATCATCATTGACAAGAACATTAGATAATGACATCAATGTCGATGTGCTGGAACGCACCACTCAGAGAGGAATGCAGATACACTTCGAAGTAGCTGACAATGTCCACGAGAGCAAAGTTTTAGGAGCTGAAGAATCATGGGAACTGATTAAAAGTGTTGCCGTTGGAAAGGACCTTGTCAAACCATATTTCATTGGTGCGATTGAAGAGGAAAAAATGGTATTGTCAGATATCACTTGCCGCACTCTGTACGTGACTAACCTAAAGGATGGAGCAACTAGTAAGGTCCTAAAACGCTCTGGAGATTATAGAAAAGTCATTTCTTGTACTTCGATGGGCAAAGGTACAATCCTTTGCGGAAACTTCTGCAAGGATGCTACCGGAAGTAGCTTCAAAGGTGCAAGTCTGTACAGCCGTCAGTGGGAGTTCATCAGGGATGTAGAATTGCCAAAGAACCCTCAGAGTGAGAAGACCTTTGCATCTGTGCACGTAGAGAAGGGTGGTAGGATCTTAGCCGCAGTGGCCTGTCAATCTGACATACACATTATCAACCCAGCCGATGGCATCGTCATGCAGTCAGTCAAGACCGGAGCGAAGAAAATCCAATGGCTTTGTTCTCTCCCATCGGGGAATTTCGTCGCGAAGACAGGCAATTGTGAGTTCACCATCATGGATTCATTTGGATCACATCGGGTTTGCATCAGGCACGACCGATGGGATGGATGTCTATGTGATGTGGATCTCTCTGATGGTTCCATCTACGTCGTGTATCGGGACAAGGCTCACAATGTGTATACAGTAGATGTGTTATCAAGTGATGGTGAACTGGAAGCAACCAAGGTGGTGGAATACCCAGTGTCAAAGAACCGCAAAGACATTGTTCTTCCATGTGTGGTGACGACATCGGGGAAGTTGGTCACATGCAATGGAGAATACTTTTACGTATTCAAGCGATCTTGATGAAACAAGACAAACGTCAATCTACTTGCCCATTCACCCATATGGTAATGTGAACATGTTTTCAATCTCTCACCTTTACAATGTTGTAAACTTCCGTGTCTATCACGAAGTTTCTGAGAAAAAAAAGTTAAATTTGAGTGGGGTGACGTGACAGAGAAAGAGAGAGAGAGAGAGGGGGAGGGAGCGGAATATATGGTAGTGGTGGTATGACCCCAATTTTATAGAATTTTGTGTCGGCAAAATTTGGATTTTTTTTTTTTTGCCATTCAAAATGGTCTGGCAACTTCCCCTGCCTGAGTGGAAATGTAACGGGGTCCACGTTCTGGTGGGGGTGTGGGGGGGGGGGGGGGCACCGCATTCATCTGAAGCAAACAGTCTCAATCACAGTTTATTCATACTTTTAGGGGCTATCACCTCCCCCCTTCATTCCCGAATCGCCGGCCCAGAAATGCAGACTAATTCAAAGAGAAGATAAAGGAAGTATATTATGGTTCGCTGTACATAAATTTTGCTTTATTAAATACTGTATTATTTTCTTGGACTATAATCATATATATATGTAATTACACATACATTTCTTTGACAATGAGGTATGTTTTCATTAACTGAGAGGTCATTGTAGCCTACTATCACATAGTCTTTTCATTAAGATACATTGTGCACAGCATAATTATCAGAAAAGTTCAAGCAAAGTATGTCAATTCAATTCAATTCAATTCAATTTTATTTTTCATTTCATCAGAATCATACAATATTTTATAAAGTATATCACAGAATAAGATAAGAGAATGACTTTTTGTTGACATCACGAAATTCATTATGTAAAATTATTGTACAAGAAATCAAAAGATTGTACAAGAAATCAAAAGATGTCTGTTTATAAAGAGCCGAAAGAGCATTAACTGGTATCATTTAGCGCGGAGTTAATGCACTACTAGCTCTCAATAGATTCTACCACACAGTTTTGATATTTTGTAGACCTCTGTTTTATCATGTCTGTTTCATATGCAAATAAAGACGCTGGGAGAAATTTCCTGTGTATATGGAATTGGTATTACGATATTTTCCGTACATTTTGAGCTTTATAAGAAATTGTGAAGGTCGACACTCGATAATGTACTATCTCCTTTTACGTTCAATCTAGTTTTAATGTAAAGTGGTTTTGATTATTTGATTCTTTCTGTTTTAAAATCAAAATCCCCAATAACAATGCACAAGACAGAGTGAAAAGTTTGTAAATATCAATTCCAATGGATGTGCGTTTTAGGTCTATTGAATTTGAATTGAAGGGGAAATTGGGAATTTAATTTTGTAATCCTGCATGTTATGATGTTTGCAATCCTGTTATGACATTTGAATTCATACAATGTGATACCATTCCGATATTTTTCAAGATTCTGTACAAGTCAAATATAGACAAGTCAGAGGGAATGCATGATAAATGTGCACAAAAAGTACTGTTGCTATATATTTTTTCATGTCAAAACTTGAATCTTGACCTTAATATACCATCTGAATTAATGCTCAATCTAAGGAAATTAATTGATCATGTGCAGTGAGATAGCCCATTGATAATTTTAGAGGTATGCAAACATAGGAAAAGGAATATCATTGGTATTATAAATCAAATACTGGACATAAGCTACTCACTATAGCTGTTTCTTCGCAACGTTACTGGATGAATCATAACATTTTTGGAACTATATAGGAAAAGGAAGTTCAGTATTTTGTTCAAAATGTTCCGCTTCACTATCGAATTCTGTTATAGGCTTTCCTATCTCTGATTATTAATCACCAATCCTTCTACGTTAGCTTTCTCTTTCGAAGAAGTACATCTGTATAAACAAGATCAACCTCGTTTCTTGGTAACAATAATTTGTAATAATTTTTTTTTATAATAAACGTTTTTGTAAATAAAATAGATAATTCATTGATGTATTTTTATTTTGTTTGTGCATTTATGTATTTATGAAGCACTTGATTCAGAAAAGAGATGGATGAAGCGCATTATTATGGATTTTAGATAAGGAAAGAGAGTGACAGAACAAAATAAGAATAGATAGAGAGAGAATTTGTGCTTAAAGAGAAAGACTGGATGTTAAAGACAGAGAGAGAGAGAGAAAGAAGATATATATATATATATATATATATATATATATATATATATATATATATATATACAGTGGCGGATCCAGGATTGAGTAAACGGGGGGAACACACCAAAAAGGCTTTTCCCTCCAAAATTCTCTGACAAGCAAAAAAAAAAAGTCCTCAGCATTTCAGAGACTCTCCTTTTCAGTCCAAAATTCTCTGACAAGCAAAAAAAAAAGTCCTCAGTATTTTTGTGTATCTCCGGACAAGCTCCCCCCCCCCCCCCGTGCCCCCTGGATCCGCCACTAAAAGAAAGGTGAAGACAGAGAACGATAGAGAAAGAGAAAGAGAGAGAAGGAAGAGAGAAGGTGTGTGTGGGGGGGGGGGGGGGCGTCCAATATGGAATGAAAAATGGGTAGGTTGGAGGTTTAAGGCCCAATAAACTTAATTCCTAGATTCTCGTCCCCTCCTCCCTGTTTTCAGCCCTCCTCATAATTCTTTGTTATTTTCCTTATTAGACACTGGAATAAAGAAGAATCTAATAAAACTTTGACAATAAGAATAACAAAAATCATGTATATTGTGCAGTTTAAACTTGAGCCCCTGTTGTACAAAGATAAAATTTTATTTCAAATATTTTATGTAAAATTAACCCAATAGCACTTACGATTGTGTGCGGTAATAATATAAAATATCAGATAGCATGGAACCCCTCCTCTTCATCTTCGAAAAATCCGAACGCGAAACTATGATTCAATTTCACTTGACCTAAGAGAAGGAAAATACAGGATGAAAAAGAATGGAGAAAGAGAGTGACACATTAGACAGTGCCGTCACCAGCTTTTTTCAAGGGGGTGCCTTTTCAGGGGCGGATCCAGGATTGAGTATAAGAGAGGGCACACAAATGAAGATTTGTCAAAAGGTAGACCCGTATTTTTTTGGTCTCGCCAGCTTCTCGAAAAGTCGCTCAGTGGGTGGGGGGGGGGGGGGGGGGGTGTTTCAAAAAAATTTTTTCGCAAGACCCTTTTTTTTTCTTATTTTTATTGGTATGGAGGGGGTTCGCACCCTCCGCTCCACCCCCCCCCCCCCTGGCGACGCCCATGTAGATGATCGCGTCCCATCGCTAAAATACCTAGCTAGGTTGTTTTATAACTTTTGGTTTTAATCATATGCACGTCTGCCCATTGGAAAATGAAAGGTAGCTGGAGATCCTACAAAATTCTGTTTGTGGAGTAGGGCTGTATTTTTTATCAGAACAAAAATCTAAGATCTGAATAGTTGAAGGTCATACCCTCTCAGGTTTTTCCAGTTTTTCAGAGTTTTTGAATAATGGAATACTTATTGGTTCTATCTAGGGTAAACCGGAGGAATATGCAGCCTCGGGGTAATATGGAGCCATGCATAGAAATCTGCCTGTAGAAAAGTGTTATAGTCCCCCCCCCCCCCCCCACCCCCCCCCCCCCCGTCGTTTAAATGCCTGTTATGTGACCTGTTGCACCCACTGCCACTCTGTAAACACGAAGTTAGCTGGTAGGTCTCGGATATCCACAATAAAATCCAACATATTGGAGAAAGGTAAGCGATTTTCGTGCCATTTTTGGCTCCTTATAAGCCCGAAAATGTAAAGATTGCTGTTGTAAACCTACTTTGCGTAATCATATCTTGATTGTATTGTGACGGTTTTGGCACCGGCCCCTAATTTTTTTTAAAATTTTAATAGGATAACTGATGACTGAATAAAATACATGTTTTTCTTTTGAATGAAAGATTAATATATTTCCTAGTAAACTGTTGTGATATGCACGTTTCAGGAATTGTCTTTTTAAACATCCCGCAAGAGATGTGTTTTGTATTGGATGTGACGTTGAGGGTGCTATATCATACAAGGCCTCAAAGTCGCCAGGTTTATAAATTCACGCGCAAGTATGAGTGACGTCACAATCACTTTCGCTTTTGGGGGCTTGGCACTTTTAACCAATCACGTCACAGGGTTTATGGGTATAAATACGGGGCGGGAGACACAAATTGTTCACAACTTTTCAAGGACGCCATCTTGACAGAAGTTCTCTCGCTCTTTCTCCACTCAATTTTCTTTTCAAAACTCAACCATTGTAAGTACAGATTATTTCTCATTTTAATAGGAGTAATTTAACTTGTTTCATATGGACTGCATCTCATACTGAATTAATGAATTTTATAATGAATTTATTGACTGAATGTGAGATTTTATGAGGATTCTGACACACAAATTCACAAGTCTAGGTTTTGATCTCTGATGAAACAATTGCAGTCATGAAGTATTTTCATATCTAATGGAGATGAAAATATTTATTTATGAAGTGTATGATGTGATGTTTTCAGACTACATGTAACTTCTGGAATTATTTTTGTGTTCAATAGAATTTATTGAAATGTCTGAAATTTTCTAAGTGTCAACACTTTGGCTCTAGAAACTAAAGTTTTCTAAGTGTCACTATTTTGGTTCTTTTAATTAGGACTTAGAACAAAACACAAGTCATTCATTGCATTCATTGTATGTGAATATTTATTATAGAACTGAGTCACCATGAGTGGAAGGAACATGGGTCCCCGTTGGTACCACAGGGTCTGGGACCCGGGCATAGTTTACTCAAACCTTTTACCTTGACATTTTATGGAATCACTTTGATATTTTATGGAATCACCTTCACCTTGATATTTTATAAGTCTTACACTTCTGGCTAGAGTTGAGTGTGTCTCAAAAGTGCCTTAACATATGTACTTGTTCAATGAATGTTATTATATACAAAAAATATGCTAAGTCGAGACCTTTTGGTCTTTTGCACTAAGTCAAGACTTTAGGGTCATTTGCATTACATACACTAGGCCTACTGAAAATATTCTGAGTCTGAACCTTTTGGTCACTTGACACTGCAAATAATTTTCTAAGTATGGACTTTTTGGTCATTGTGTATACATACTTAGTATTGAATTACCTTTACTTATGAATGTTTACTAAATATTTATAGTCATGCAGGTTTAGTCTTTGGTGGTACTACCCCCCCCCCCCCCCCCCCCCCCCCCCCCTCCGGCGTACCAGTTCCAGTGGACAAGTTATGCATTCATGATGTCCAATCAGATGGTTTTAACTGAGGAATGCAATTTACAATTAGATGATCCCAACCCGAGGATGACAATGGTACTGATCAGATGGAATTAGACAGTCACAGAACAGAATGCCATTTGTGTTAGATGGACTAGGACATGTTTCGATGAACATTATTCATTGAGGAACATGGGACAAGACCAAAGGACTTGGAAGTTGACTATTTCCCCCCCCCCCCCCCCCCCCCCCTCTTTCATGCTAGTCCACCACCATGCATTATTAGTAGTTACAATTTATATTTATATTTGTGAATTTAGAGTGTAAACTCTAAAAAGTTATGGTCAAGGTTAAACAAAGAAAGTTGTTCCCTAGTAAAGATTTCTCTTAGTCATAGTTTCTGGGAGAAAATATCTCTGAGGCCAGTTACTATAAGCGACGGTTACCAGTGTTTTGGGAAGTAGCACTAACCTTTGAGGTTGTGACTACGTGTTTGTTGTAGGAAATTTTGGTTCAGGTTGTGCCCAGGAGGGGAGAATTGGTGTTGGCAAGTTGAGACAATAGAGTTTTATATCCAAAGAAAGAGATGTGTTGTGTGCTGGTCGCATCAACATAGTTTTAGGGGATAATGAGTAGGAAAAGAAGAGATAAAACTGACTTTAGGAACTAGGTTTGAATTGTTTGGAAGACCGTGAGGTATAGTAACAGGCCTACTCGGAGAAAAGACTTGGTTTGTAGATTAAGACAGGAATTTTGGAAAGTAACAGTAAATTACCACTTATAAATATTTGTACATAATTTGAATCATTATCATTGTTGTGGATTTCATTCCACCATTTGTTATTTTATACAAGATTAAAGTTCAAGTTACATTTGATTACAAAGTATCCTTACATAATTCATTGCTTGACCAGTAATTATAGACATGATTGGTGAAGGAAGATGTTGATGGAGAGATAATTTAATAATTTATAATAATTTATTTAGCCAACAGTTTGCTTGATGCAGACGGCCCTTTAAGCCATTGATTTGAGCTCGGATAATTTTGAGACAATAGTTAATGTGAGGAAATGCGAGACTGTGCAGCGAGAAGCTAAGTGAGTGCTCGGTGGACATTATGCCCGAGTAGTGTTAGAGCGAACGTATGCAATGTGCATAAACACGTGGAAAATTGCCTAAGTTCAAAGTATGTGGTCAGCGTGCATGATTTGATACACGTGTGCATACAGAGTGCGAATGAGAAGTAACAAGCATGCAAATGAAGAGAGATTTACTTGTAACAGACAAAATAGGAGAAGAATAAGAGTACAGAATATTTACCAGTGTTTTCTTGACCTGCTCCTCTTAAGGTAAAAGAAGCTTTATGCACCTTGAGGAACAACTTGGTGAATTTTCTATTGGTTTTTCTTGACCACGCAAAGATTAAGATGGTATGGCTTTTAGCTCGTTAGCATGGGTGTACGTATAGTACCAGGCACGTATTTCTCTTAGCCAATCAGCAGAGGTCTTAACTTTCTTTTATTTGCATGTATAATTGACTGGAAAGTAGCTCTATTAAAGTCTCGTATTGTTTGTTACGTCACAAAGAAAGACAATTTATTTTGTGACAAAGCTTATTTAGATTAGGATCAACTGAAGAAACCTCAGTTGATCCAGGGGTCATGTCCCTATAAACCATGTGGTGGCAGCAATTACTGTTAGGATTATATGTTGAGAAGGCGCCTGGGGCGACTCGCGTCGCAGTGGTGGCCGAGCGGTGGGATGGCTAAATAAATATTAAATATTTTTGTTGAATATAATCATTGCAGTTGAGTGCTGGTCAGGCATTGCTTACAGTAGAGAAATATAAGTAGTAGAATTAAGAATATAAAATTACTTTGTATAAACTATTTACATGTAGCTTACATAAGGCACAGATTAGAAATCATATTTCTATACATTGTAAGAGACACACTTGACTAGCAAAAATTACTTTAAAAAAAAATATATATATATTTGAAAACAAATATTGAAAGAAAGAGAAAATCAATTTCTCTTTCATCTAGGTCATTATGGACTTAGAAAATACAAATATTCCTGCAAATTCCCCAACTGAGAACGCGAGTGGAGATGATAGTCCAAAGCGTTGGGCGAATGATGTGACTGACCCAGAGGTGGTAGTTCGTGTTGGAGAATTTGGTGATTCCATTCCGGAAAGGGGTCGACGAGAGTACACGTCACAAGAGTTCAGGTTAAATGCTCAGTATGTGGACAGTACAGACCCAACCGAGATGGTAGGTCGCACAAGTGGAATCTCCTCCCGAAGAGATGTACTACCCGAGAAGTTTGGTGGTAAAATGCCATGGCAGGACTATCGACGACACTTTGAAGTGTGTATGAACCTTAATGGTTGGAGTGACTTGGAAGCAGGACAATATTTGGCAACTAGACTGCATGGCCCTGCACTGAAAGTACTTGGAGGTTTTGCGTCGCATGACAAGATCACCTACGGTAAATTGGCGAGTCATCTGGGACAAAGATTTGGTCCAGGAGAGAATGCTGAAAACTTTCTCATCGAGTTGAGAATGAGACGAAGACGTAAAGATGAATCATTGCAAGAGCTGGGACAAGCAATTCGCGATTTGACAAGTCTTGCTTACCCGGAACTGAGTAGTGATGCGAGGGAGCGCCTTGCGAGAGGACATTTCTCGGATGCGATAGAAGAGCAGGAAATCCGAGCTGGAATATTCCGTGCAAATCCCACTACGCTCGATGGAGCTATCCGTGCTGCTCTTGCCACTGAATCCTTCATGAAGTCAGAGAGGGTGAGAGATCGCTTCAAGCCGTCCCGGCAGATTCGCTCAATGGAAAGCAAGGCTGAGCCAGCTCCTGTAGATGAGAAGACAAGAAGAGAAATTCAAGAATTAAAGTCAAGTTTGCAACAGCTTACTACAATGATTGAGAATTTGGCAGTGACTCCTAAAGTTGCCAGTAACAATAGAGTTTGTTATTTGTGCCGAGAACCAGGACATGTTATCAGAGACTGCCCTAACAAAAATCGTGCTCAGGGAAACGACAACAGGCCTTCCCAGTGGGCCATGGGACGGTCACGCCCCCAGCAAGGTCCCAGGACATAGGAGATGATTCTGAAGTGAATTTGCCTAATGCAATTTGTACCATAAATGAAAATCAAGATGGCATGTTTGTTCCTATTAGAATTTTTGGTGTTATAGTGTTATTTCTTATTGATACGGGAGCCATGGTTACCGTTTTGAACAATCAAGTGCATGGAAGACTATCAAAAATCCAATCTGGATTACAGTCAACATATGTGAGACTACAGCAAGCAGATGGTACACCTATAAGAGTACATGGAAGTTTAAACACTGATGTGGAAATTGGTGGCACACATCTAGAGACTGAACTTGTAGTAGCTGACATTGAAAATGAAGGCATTCTTGGAATGGATGTACTTTCACGGACTGGAAGTATTATCAACTGTGACAAATATGAGGTACACTGCAATGGGGAGCTCATTCGTTGCATCAGAAGGAGTGAACGTTGCCAAGTGGGACATGTTGATGTATTTGAAGAGGTACCAGAATTTCTGAACGATTTACTTAGTAGATCGCTGACAAACATCAGCAACTCAGATCAACTTAAACTTGTCAAATTACTGATACAGCACAAAGACGTATTTAGCAAGGGAGATCATGATCTGGGTAGGACAGACAAGATTACTCACTCAATACATACAACCTGTGCAGCCCCTATCAGACAACGCCCAAGACGCCCACCTATGGGACAGAGGGAGGAAATTGAGAAACAGGTGCAAGTCATGCTAGATAGAGGCATTATCAAGCATTCCGCAAGCCCATGGTCGTCACCAATAGTACTGGTAGACAAGAAAGACGGCTCCAAACGGTTCTGTGTAGACTACAGAGAATTGAATAAACAAACAATTCGAGACTCTTTTCCCCTTCCTAGAATTGATGAGTCTATCGACTGTCTAGCAGGTGCAAAATACTTTTGCACTTTGGACTTAGCAGCCGGTTACTGGCAGGTACCACTGGATGAAGATGCAAAACTCAAATCAGCATTTGTAGTGCCAGGTGGACTATTTCAATTTGAGGTCATGCCGTTCGGGCTATGTAATGCCCCTTCGACATTTGAGCGTCTAATGGAAACTGTACTAGCTGGACTACAATGGAAAAGCGTTCTAATCTATCTGGATGATGTGATAGTGTTCGGCTCCACGGTTGAAGAGGTAGTAGAGAGATTAGAGGCCGTATTCATACGACTTAAAGAGGCAAAGTTAAAATTGAAGCCCAAGAAGTGTCACCTCTTTCAACTGGAAGTCTTGTACCTTGGTCATGTGGTGTCGGAAGAGGGAGTGAGCACCGACCCATCCAAAACGGAAGCAGTAAGGAATTGGCCTACCCCAACTTCTGTCACTGGTGTGAGAAGCTTCCTTGGATTAGCATCCTACTATCGCCGATTCATCCACAAATTCTCTGATGTAGCCAAGCCCATGACGGAATTAACCAGGAAGGAAACACCCTTCGTCTGGACTGAGCGATGTGAAGCTGCTTTTCAAGCACTAAAAATCAAACTGACCACAGCACCAATCTTGGCATATCCACGCATAGGGGAAGGATTTCTACTAGACACTGATGCAAGTAAAGATGCAATTGGAGCTGTGCTTTCTCAGGAAGAAGAAGGCAGAGAACGAGTCATTGCATATGCCAGCACCACTCTCAGCAAGGCAGAGCAGAATTACTGTGTGACACGCAGGGAGCTGCTTGCTATAGTCTACTTCCTTAAACATTTCAGACCCTATTTGTATGGACAAGATGTAACTGTTCGTACTGACCATGGAGCACTGAGATGGTTACTCAACTTCAAGAACCCAGAAGGGCAATTAGCACGTTGGTTAGAGGTTGTTAGTCAGTATAAACTCACCCTTGTGCATCGGGCAGGAAGGCAACACTGCAATGCTGATGGTCTCTCACGCCGTCCTTGTCGTCAATGCGGTCAAGCAGAGAACGTCTGCAGTAATGAATAAGTAAACGTATAAATTATTCAATTAGTTGAATTGAACATTTTCATGCATTGACATTTTCTATTTATGTGTATTAAATAGGTGCTTTACTATGTTAACTTGATGTGAACAGTGACTGCAAAAATGAGTTTGGAGGACGAAATAGTTGATAAGATACAAGCAATACAATTGTCACCGACTATTACATATGATGATATAAGAAGAGCCCAATTACAGGATCCTGATGTTAAACATGTACTGCGCTGGAAAGAGCAAAACGAACACAGGCCTAACTGGAAAGATGTATCCAGCCTCTCATCTGCAACTAAGAAATATTGGATAAATTGGGACTTGTTAGAAGTCAAGGATGAAGTGCTAACTCGGAGATGGGAATCAGACAATGGAAAGGAGGTCAATTGGAAGATAGTACTACCACGTGCTTTGAGACACAAAGTTCTGCTTGAACTACATAGTTCAAATACTGGTTGTCATTTGGGAATGAACAAACTGTTACACAAAGTCCAACAACGGTATTACTGGGTTGGACTAACAGCAGATGTACGGTCAATGGTCCGGAAATGCAATGTCTGTGCAAAACTGAAGAACCCACCTAAGAAGGCTAGAGCCCCTTTGCAACAATATCGTGTTGGAGCCCCCATCGAGAGGGTGGCAGCTGATATATTGGGCCCTCTGCCCATCACAGATAGAGGAAACAAATATATCCTTGTAGTAGGAGACTATTTTACCAAGTGGGTAGAAGCCTATCCACTGCCAAACCAAGAAGCTATCACCATAACTAGAGTGTTAGTTCAAGAGTTTATCTCAAGATTTGGTGTACCCAAAGAATTGCACACTGATCAGGGACGCAACTTTGAATCCAATGTCATGACAGAAGTATGTAAAATACTAGGCATTAAGAAAACCAGGACTTGCCCATTACACCCTAGGGGAGATGGATTTGTAGAAAGATTCAATCTTACCTTAGTAAGCACTGTTGCCTCCATACTCGAACCGGATAGGAACCAGAAGGACTGGGATGAGAAAGTGCCCCTGGCAATGATGGCATATAGATCATCTGTTCAGGAATCAACCGGTGAAACTCCAGCGATGATGATGATGATGGGAAGAGAAATTCCCTTGCCACTCGATGTTTTGGTTCAATCTCCATCTCCTGAAAGACGAGAAGAAACAGATTATACATTTGAATTACGTCAGAAGCTTCAAGATGTACATGAAGATGCGAGAGAGAAGTTACGCCTGAGTGCTGATCGCCAAGCGAAAACCTATGACAGGAACACCCAATTAAGAAGTTTCCACACAGGGGACTGGGTGTGGTTGAGTGGTGTACATAGGAAAAGAGGTGTCTGCCCCAAGTTCATGGCAAAATGGACAGGGCCATATCTGATAATTGACAAGTTATCTGATGTTGTATATAGGATACAGCAAAGTAGGAAATGTAAAGCCAAAGTGGTGCACTTAGATAGATTGAAGTCCTATGAGGGTCCCACCATGAAGGATTGGACTAAACTAGTACCCCCTAGGAGAAATCCCGAGAGAGTTAAGCGAATACCCAAACGATACAGTTGGGTAGAATAACAAGCTCATTTATGATGTCTTTAATTTCTTTATTTTTACACAGATGCCCCGTTGCCGCAGGTGTAAAGATGACTTTGAAAATTACCGGAAATTGAAGAGCCACCTGAGGGACAGGCATGATTCCGACCTAACATACAAGTGTCGGAAGTGCGATTTTGAAAATGAAGACGAGAAGCCGTTGCTGAGGCATTACAGACGACAGCACAAAATGACAGGAAAAGAGACAAGGTACAATAAGTATGACGAGGCCTCGATTAGATATCTTCGACGAAGAGATGCTAAGGAGAGACAGAAAAGGAGAGAAGAGGAGGAAAGAAAGGAGAGAAACAGCAAGGAGGAGGAGAGAAAGGAGAAAAGTAAGAAAGCAGAGGAAGTAAGAGAAGAAAGCCACAAGGAGAAAACGGAAGAAGAAGTAAGAGAGGAAAGCCGCAGTGAGGAGGACAGAAAGGAAAAGGAGGCTGAAAGAAGAGAAATGGCCAGACGAGTGGCAAGGCAGATAGAGGAAGAGAAGAGGAGGAGAGAAGCGGAGATCAGTGTCATTGCGAGTGACCATGAGGAGGAAGACGATAACAGCGAGAAATCCGAGTCTGAGTGCAGTGAAGAGAGCGTAGAGGAGAGTGAAGAAGAAGAAGAGAGTGAAGAAGAAGAGCGTAAAGAGGAACGACAGGTATCTCCTCTCAGGATGTGCATCGACAGACCATACGACGACCAGTTCAACGTGACATGCACGGTGCTGTTGGGATTACGCAACTAAAATGTGTCACGGTCACTACGGAAACGTACATCAACGTAAGAGGACAAAGTGTTCTCCACGAGAGGAGGGTTTCGAACTTTTACCCCCATGATGAGCTTTCTGATTAATGTTTTTAAATTATTATTCGTTAATGTGCAAAAAAAACGAAAAAAAAAACTTTGACATTCCATGTTTTTGATGATATATTATGTATGTACATATATGTATATTTACAGTATGAACATGTAAATGTTTACTTCGCTGAGGACAGCGAATTCTTTTAAGGCGGGGGTAATGTGACGGTTTTGGCACCGGCCCCTAATTTTTTTTAAAATTTTAATAGGATAACTGATGACTGAATAAAATACATGTTTTTCTTTTGAATGAAAGATTAATATATTTCCTAGTAAACTGTTGTGATATGCACGTTTCAGGAATTGTCTTTTTAAACATCCCGCAAGAGATGTGTTTTGTATTGGATGTGACGTTGAGGGTGCTATATCATACAAGGCCTCAAAGTCGCCAGGTTTATAAATTTACGCGCAAGTATGAGTGACGTCACAATCACTTTCGCTTTTGGGGGCTTGGCACTTTTAACCAATCACGTCACAGGGTTTAGGGGTATAAATACGGGGCGGGAGACACAAATTGTTCACAACTTTTCAAGGACGCCATCTTGACAGAAGTTCTCTCGCTCTTTCTCCACTCAATTTTCTTTTCAAAACTCAACCATTGTAAGTACAGATTATTTCTCATTTTAATAGGAGTAATTTAACTTGTTTCATATGGACTGCATCTCATACTGAATTAATGAATTTTATAATGAATTTATTGACTGAATGTGAGATTTTATGAGGATTCTGACACACAAATTCACAAGTCTAGGTTTTGATCTCTGATGAAACAATTGCAGTCATGAAGTATTTTCATATCTAATGGAGATGAAAATATTTATTTATGAAGTGTATGATGTGATGTTTTCAGACTACATGTAACTTCTGGAATTATTTTTGTGTTCAATAGAATTTATTGAAATGTCTGAAATTTTCTAAGTGTCAACACTTTGGCTCTAGAAACTAAAGTTTTCTAAGTGTCACTATTTTGGTTCTTTTAATTAGGACTTAGAACAAAACACAAGTCATTCATTGCATTCATTGTATGTGAATATTTATTATAGAACTGAGTCACCATGAGTGGAAGGAACATGGGTCCCCGTTGGTACCACAGGGTCTGGGACCCGGGCATAGTTTACTCAAACCTTTTACCTTGACATTTTATGGAATCACTTTGATATTTTATGGAATCACCTTCACCTTGATATTTTATAAGTCTTACACTTCTGGCTAGAGTTGAGTGTGTCTCAAAAGTGCCTTAA
This sequence comes from Heliocidaris erythrogramma, assembly GCA_025617745.1. Lineage (NCBI taxonomy): Eukaryota > Metazoa > Echinodermata > Echinoidea > Camarodonta > Echinometridae > Heliocidaris > Heliocidaris erythrogramma. Next base: position 27,134,337 of record CM046859.1, read on the forward strand.
CATATGTACTTGTTCAATGAATGTTATTATATACAAAAAATATGCTAAGTCGAGACCTTTTGGTCTTTTGCACTAAGTCAAGACTTTAGGGTCATTTGCATTACATACACTAGGCCTACTGAAAATATTCTGAGTCTGAACCTTTTGGTCACTTGACACTGCAAATAATTTTCTAAGTATGGACTTTTTGGTCATTGTGTAGTTCAAGTTACATTTGATTACAAAGTATCCTTACATAATTCATTGCTTGACCAGTAATTATAGACATGATTGGTGAAGGAAGATGTTGATGGAGAGATAATTTAATAATTTATAATAATTTATTTAGCCAACAGTTTGCTTGATGCAGACGGCCCTTTAAGCCATTGATTTGAGCTCGGATAATTTTGAGACAATAGTTAATGTGAGGAAATGCGAGACTGTGCAGCGAGAAGCTAAGTGAGTGCTCGGTGGACATTATGCCCGAGTAGTGTTAAGCTAGGTTGACACTTTCACGATTTTCGGTTCCCGCATAGTTCACGCACTGAAATTGCATCATGCGTGCCAATGCGTGGACACTTGCGGGAAGGGGCGGGACGATGCGCGGCAATGCGCGGCAATGCGTGAAGAGCGAAAAAAAATTTTCAACATGTTGAAAATTTTGCCACGCACTTCCCGCATTGCAGCAGTGCGTGAACTGTGCGCAAACTATGCGCAAACAAGTCGTGCCATTGCGTGCCAATGCGTGCCAGTGCGTGGCGTAAAAACAGTGGGTACCCCACCCCCGGGAATGTGGCACGCACTTCACGACTAGTTCACGACATGGTCCCGCATAATTTGCGCAGTGGTTGCGCATCCTTCGCGCACTTTCACGCAAGGACCGCGCATATCAGTCACGTGATGCGTTTTGTCAAAATATTCTTGTTTGAGCCAGCAGCAAAATCATGGCTTCATCCTCCTCATCAGATAATGATGGGACAGAGAATACAGAGCATGAAGAGAAAACTAAGCGAACAAAAAGAGCACGTACATCTAAAAGGGATGTCCCAGAGTACAAGTGGACCGAAGACGCTGTTCAATTAATAGCCGATTTTGTGAAGGAAAATTCAGCACTATATGATAAGACCTTTTTTCTCCTCTTCTCGTCTTTCTTCAAGATCTCTTTCTTGTTGATAAACTATTAATGCTCCTGCAGCTACATATAAACACCTTCTCTCTTCTAAATTAGCTTCTTCAGAATTCAACATCTTAATGACGATAGTTATGCTGAATTAATGAAAACACGAGAGCGAATAGACGTCTGCCCGGGCGTCTGCCTTGTTTTTTTTTTTTGATAGTTAACACAATGCGCAAACTACTTGTAAAATAGTCGTGAACTATGCGTGAACTATGCGTCAACTATGCGTGAACAATGCGTGAACAATGCGGGAACTATGCGGGAACTATGCATGCCAGTGCGTGTCACTGAAGTGGCACGCACTGTCACGCACTGGCACGCATTCAATGCGGGGCAGTGCGGGACCAAAAATCGTGAAAGTGTCAACCGGGCATTAGAGCGAACGTATGCAATGTGCATAAACACGTGGAAAATTGCCTAAGTTCAAAGTATGTGGTCAGCGTGCATGATTTGATACACGTGTGCATACAGAGTGCGAATGAGAAGTAACAAGCATGCAAATGAAGAGAGATTTACTTGTAACAGACAAAATAGGAGAAGAATAAGAGTACAGAATATTTACCAGTGTTTTCTTGACCTGCTCCTCTTAAGGTAAAAGAAGCTTTATGCACCTTGAGGAACAACTTGGTGAATTTTCTATTGGTTTTTCTTGACCACGCAAAGATTAAGATGGTATGGCTTTTAGCTCGTTAGCATGGGTGTACGTATAGTACCAGGCACGTATTTCTCTTAGCCAATCAGCAGAGGTCTTAACTTTCTTTTATTTGCATGTATAATTGACTGGAAAGTAGCTCTATTAAAGTCTCGTATTGTTTGTTACGTCACAAAGAAAGACAATTTATTTTGTGACAAAGCTTATTTAGATTAGGATCAACTGAAGAAACCTCAGTTGATCCAGGGGTCATGTCCCTATAAACCATGTGGTGGCAGCAATTACTGTTAGGATTATATGTTGAGAAGGCGCCTGGGGCGACTCGCGTCGCAGTATCATAATAAGTGCATAATGTGGGTTGTATACTGGTGCTGAGTGCATGTGTATTGATCATGGTTGAGTGAATGGCCTGTACAATCCATTTACATAGCCACAATATATTTGGGGTAATATGGAGCCCCTTGTAAACATGCAGCATTCTATACAATGGATATAGTGTGTACATGCACAGACTGTTGATGGCTAGTGCAGTATTGTTCTGTTGTGTAGTTATAATTGATTGATTGATTGATTGATTTGATTTATTACCACCAACAACATTCAATTACATTTTTTTTTACATACAATGATATTTACATATAAATCAAGAAAAGCATTTTCATTACATGATGTATAATTTATATAGTTTGAAGAGAACTTTCACTTGTTAAAAAAAATAATTGTTAATTGTATACCAAAATCTTGGTATATGGAGATTTGTTTATGGGCTCCATATTACCCCGTTCATTGGGGTAATATGGATCCCGTGACACTTTTGTTTATTTTGTCTTTTATTTATACAAGACAATTATTTTTTTTCTAACTTTAGTGATTTTATGTAGGCAATAAATAGTTCTTCCACCAGTAAAAGAGAGAAGTGAAAAGAATGTTTGTTACATGTTCAAAACTATCATTTTGTGCTTAAGGGCTCCATATTCCCCCAGTTTGCCCTATTTGTTATTCGTGTCGCATTTTCTCATAAAATTACCTTTTCTCTCTCTTTATTTCTCATTTATCTCCTATTTTGTGATAATTTTTTAAAAATTGTGCTTGCATCTAGTCGTTATATTTCTTTTGCCATAAATAGACGAGGTAATTTCTTCTTATCTCAAAGACCTTTGTGTAAAAGAAATGAGACCTTCGAAAAGTTCCTTTGACGTGACTTTAAAAATAAAATCAGTTTTGATCAAGAAGTCACAAAACAGCCCATTTTGGCACAGTCGGCAGCCCGAGCCTCATATAATTATGGAGATTGATGATGATCATTTTCATCATTTAAATAATTTATTTTCATGACTTTTGTCTGACTTTTCTCAAAGAAAGTTAGGTTCTAAGACATAAGACAGCCACATGAGTCTATCCCTTCATCGATAACTCCGACGTTATGCTTCATCATAACTTGGCCTTTGAAATTGTCTGTCATAGAAGTTTCGCATTTAATCGAAGCCTTGCAATCCAAAAGTACGTAACAACAACGGCCCTGTGGATTTGCCTATATTATATACAGACTGATTTGTATGAATATTGATACATATTAAATTAAGAAATATTAACAGAAATGGAATTATTTTCCATGTTCCTCCATAAACAAGGCAGCCTTATTGGCGCAGTCGGCAGCTCGTCAGACTCATAATCTGAAGGCCTCACACGGGGCAGGTTGCTAGAACTTTTGTTTTAAGTCGTGTTATAAACTTTTGCATAAGGAAATGAACTTGAGGTCCTCAAGGGTGAATGTGGGAGGAGGGTTATATTTTCTATTCTAATCAACTTTTATTATCTAAATGTAGAAAAGTAATTTTGTCCAGTTGGTAGTTAGAAAAGTAACATTGGATTAACACCTTTCTTTATCCTTTCCTTCATTAATGATCAGTTTTGTTCTCTGTATATCCTTACATATATATACGCTTAAGTGAGCAAATAAGTATACTAGTACTTCGTTGAGTGTTTAAAAATGTTCCTTTTGGTGAGTATGCTAATTTGGCTTGTACCGAAAGTGTGGGTAGCGTCGCGTCGCGTCGCGTTGACTGAAACGCCACCATTCGTCCAAAGCCCCCCCCCCCCCCCCCCTCCCGGTTTTGCCTAAAAGGTGCGTTTGGACTTTTTCTGATATAATAGTAATGATAATAATAACAATAGTTAGAAAAAGTCAACGCACCCTTTCGGGGGGGGGGGAGCTTTGGACCGTTGTATCGAAAGGGTGGGTAGCGTCGGGTGGGGTCACTCTGACTGGAACGCCAGCATTCGCCCACCCCCCCCCCCCCCCGGTTTTGCCGAAAGGGTGCGTTGACTCTTTCTAAATATTGTTGTTGTTATTACAGGGGCGGATCCAGGATTTTGTATAAAAAAAAGGGGTGGGGGCACACAAATGCATAGCTGTCAACTTTGGGGAACTGCTTGGAGGGAGATTCGTATTTGTTTCTTATCGCCAGCCCTCCAAAAGTCGCTCAGTGGGTGGTATCAGATTTTATGGGGTCCAGTTTTCCTCCATAATTCTTTTAACAAAAAAAGGGAAAAATTAAAAAGGGGTTATCAGTTCTAAAAGGGGGACATAGTCCTCCCCCCCCCCCCCCAAAAAAAGGGGGGGGCACAATGTATACTTTTCTTTAGGCCGGGATCCCCCCCCCCCCCCTCTAAATCCGCAACTGATTGTTATTATTATTATTATTATCATTAATATTATATTAGAAAAAGTCCAAACGCACCCATTCAGCAAAACCGGGGGGGGGGGGGCTTTGGACGAATGGTGGCGTTCCAGTCAACGCGACGCGATCATTGATCTCTACTAGTAGTAGAGATCAGTGGAACAGTGGACGCTATCCACTGATCTTTATAGTAGAGATCAGTGGACGCGACCCGACACTCCCAACGCACCCTTTCGGCAAAACCGGGGGGGGGGGGGCTTTGGACGAATGGTGGCGTTCCAGTCAACGCGACGCGACGGGACGCTACCGTCATCCTTTCGGAACAAGCCTTGGACGAATGGTGACGTTCCAATCAACGCGACGCTACTTTTAATTTCACCTAACTTGTTCATTCAACCATAAAGTTTTGATTGGATATATCAGGACATACAGTGAACAAAGTACCGTATGTTCTTTCTTAAATTGTCTAAAATGATCAAAATATAAAATTTCCAAGGCCTTTTATGACTCTTAACTTTGTTGATATCAGCCAGAACATAAACGAACATATATCAAGTATGGAATTAGAACCCTTTCACAAAAATGGCTTTTGTTCACGCAAGCGTAAAATATTGTAAGATATTTTAGTGTCATTTGATAAAAGAGACCCTACGCAATACGAAAATTTCCTGAAAATATTTTGAAATATTTAATTGGGGAGACTTTTTTCAACTGTCAATTTTAAACGGTTCTCAACTTCGTTAATACCATCCACAACAAATACCAATTCTTGTCAAGTCTGAATTTTGCACACTTTCACAGGAATTATTTTTGATCACTCAAGCGTAATAACTGGTCAGATATTTTGGTGTCTTTTGATAAAAGAGACCCTAAGCTATCTACAAGAATTAAAATATAATTAAAATATTCTGAAATATTTATTTGGGGAGACTTTTTCCAACTGTTAACATTTTGGGGGACGCACTGTATAATGATGAATCCGCCTTCACTGCATGATGTTGACAGAATTCATGATTCATTAGGCGTCAAATAAGGTCTGAAAACTGCTAAAGAATGATCGGACATTACGTGGGGGGGGGGAACTATACTGTAATCATGACTTCGGAGAAAGTCGGAATTTTTGTTGTACCAAAAAATATGAGGAAATGACTTCAAAGCTTAGTCTATTATCATAACCCTTTTAACTCCTGGGCAAGTCAGTACGCCTAATTAATATAATTTAGTTGCCTAAAAACAACAAAGTCACATAATAATTTTATATTTGTAAACAAATCTTTCGGCATATTACTCCCAGTGTTAAAGATCGTATGCTCGATCTGTAATGAAAAACACAAGTCAGAAAAAAAAAAATTTCTGACTTGTGTTTTTCATTACAGATCGAGCATACGATCTTTAACACTGGGAGTAATATGCCGAAAGATTTGTTTACAAATTAAAAATTCCTCCCCAGTCAAGCTTCTTCGTTTACTAATAATTTTATAGTTATTTAAAAAATAGATAACGAAATCCCATTCAAATAAATCAAATATGAGAATATGAGATTCAAACATCTACCGTATAATTATGTTTTATTGCGAAGAAAAGTTTCAAAAAGATGTAGATTATAGACTACATCATGATGTCAACATTATACCGGCTGGATATGTAGCGGAAGCAAAGAGTAGAAATACGAAGAGTGCTCAGTCCCGAAATAAAGCACGCATACATATTGTGGTACGAGTCGATCGGCCGTGTGTGTGTGTGTGTGTGTGTGGGGGGGGGGGGTGTTTGTTCTTCAATCAAAATGTATGAATATGTTCATGAATTAAGTTTACTGGAAAAGAATTGTATTTTGTATTCAGTTTAATGGAAAGAGAATCGTATTTTTGAAGAATAAGTTAAATTTTGGTGATGAGATCAGAATAACAAAGTATGAAAATATTAATGGGTGGGGATGTGTTTTGGGTTCGGTTTGTATGTACTTTTGTTGGGGTTTCTTTGTTTGTTTATATTAATTTTTGCATATTGATGTATTTTGAATGAAATTTCTAATAAAAACACGGGGAAAAAAGGAAATGGGTTTTTACAGACGTGTATCAATCAGATATGATTATTTACATCTGGGGACCGACCTTTAACGTCCCATCCGAAAGACGTGACTTAGCCGTGGGGGGGGGGGGGGGGTGGTGGTGATTGTTTTTTATCTGGCAACCAGTCAGATTTGACTATTTTTGCCATATTAAATTCTGGTATAAGTTATTCTATCCGATGATATTTACTTAAACTGGTTTTTTTCCTTCTCTTTAAAAAACAACAACAAAAAACAAGTTATATACGCTAGGAGTTCAAGAGGTCTTTCTCTAATTCCTATCAGCTTAAGGGAAAGAAAAAGAAAAGAAAAAGAAAAATGGGAGAGCAAAAGAAAAGAAGAGCTCCAGTCCCGCACCCGTACCGCAGTGCGGGGATACGTCTGTCCCGTTGATGTAGAACATATAACATCCACGTCGGTGATGTCTTGATCTTTCCAGGGGACAAGGCGCCTTTAATCCTACATGGGGAATTAACGGAAGACAAGCCCTTGCAGGGTGGAGCTTTAGATGAGAAAATATAGAAAGGTGGTGAGAACAGAAAAAAAAGGGAAGGTTATAGTCTTTATAAAAACGTTTGTATATTTTAATTTTCTTTCTTTCCTTTTTCTTTCTTTCTGTACATCGCTATTGGTAAAGCCGTGAAGCGCATAATCTTTAGTGCCCCTTCAAATACAAACTTATATGTCCCCAAACGGATATGAATCAACTCTGACTGCACCAAGGAGGAGAGGGAGAGAGTTGGGCGGGAGCTTGGAGAGATGTCTGTATTTTTTCTTGAAGTTATTTGCTGTGAAATTTCTATTAGGCCTAATATTTATGTGATGGGGGGGGGGGGGAGGGAGGGCGGGGTCCAAACATTTGGCCAGGCGTAATTCGGTTTAGAACATTGATTATATGAATTTATAAATTTTACACAATGAATTTTGCCTCTGGTCCATTAGATATATGAAAGTGAACCAGAATTTAGTTCTTACTGGGCTTGCCTTCGGATCAGGACGTCTGCTATATATTATATAGCGCTAGCGCACGATCTCATTGGATGACGTCGATGTCACATGATACTAAAATGGCATCCCCACATTTCGTTAGGGTTAGTGTTATAGGGTTAGGCAGTGGCGGATCCAGGGGGGCACAGCCGGCCCGTGCCCACCCCCCCCCCCCCCCCCTTTTAGAGTGAAGACCCTTTTTTTTTTTTTTTTTTTTTTTTTTTTTGCTTGTCAGATGATTATGGAGGGAAACTGGACCCCATAACCCCTTACTGAGCGATTTTTGAAGGTTTGGCGAATTTTTTTTTTTGTCCCTACTCCCCCCCCCCCCCCCCCCCCCCCCCCCCCCCCGAGCGACTTTTTGAGAAGCTGCCGAGACCAAAAAAATACGGGTCTACCTTTTGAAAAACTTTAATTTTTGTGCCCCCTCTTTTACTTAATCCTGGATCCGCCCCTGGAGTTAGGGTTAGGAATTTACGTGGAGTCTTTTCAGTTTTTTGAGCCTTCACGAAGCATTTGCAAAGCCTCAAATTACATGTAAATAACATTTTTGTAAATATTTTCAAATAAAAACTATGGGAATTATAATCATCCTAAAATCTCCTTTTTGGCGTGTAAACCTATATATGGCAGGCGAGGTTTTTTGGGGGTCAAAGGCATGCATATTCCCTGAGATTTATGAGGGGGTCTATTCGACTAGTATCATACCTTTTCAGAGCTTTGAATTTTATTTAAGTCACAGTTTTTCGAAAATTTCAATTTAATTCTGGGGGAATCAAAATCATTCAAAAATCCTGGCCTGTTTTTGTGTATTAAGCTATGGCAGCTGGAAGGCCAAAAGCATGCGTATTCCCTAGGATTTATGCGGGGTTCTTCCACTTTTTGAGCCTTCATTAAAGGTCCACTACAACCCAAATGCAAGTTGATTTCTCTTGATGTGCAGGGATGCATACAACTCATATTTTGTTATTCAAACATCTCAGTATGTTTCATAGGTTTTTAATAATTTTTTTTAAAACTATTTTCTCAAACATGCTAAGCTCCATGCACCCTTAAAACAATGCTCCAGATCTCATTCTTGCAATGACATCATCTGTCAATTATTACTGAGCTAAGGAGAGACAGTGGTATGTAGCTTTGCCAGAAATGACTATCTGTTCTAACTGAGGAGGTATTGTTCGAAAGCATGCAATTCTATTGTGAGCATGTGTTGAGCTGGGGGAAGTTACATTCCACTGTCTATTTTAGAATCTTAGTGCAGCTGACTGATGATTGACAGATCATGTCATTGCAGGAATGACATCTGTAGCTTTTTTTAGGGTGGAGCTTAGGAGGTTGGAAAAAATATTTTAAAAATAGAAACATATTTACATGTTTGAATAACAAAATATTAGTTGTATGCATCCCTGCACATCAACAGCAAAAAACTTGTATTTGGTTGCAGGCGCCCTTTATGCTTTTTCAGAGTCTCAAATTACATGTAAGCCACAATGAATTCAAGGTAGGAAAACTATATAATCATTCTTAAAATCTCTAGCTGTTTTCACATGTTAACCCTATGGCAGATGACTCTGTCAAAAAGCAGGCATGATAATAAAGGTCCAAGAAATGTTTTTTTAACTATCCATCCTTCCTCTCGTGCAAAAATCAGACTTGAAAAAGATAGAGTAAGATATGAAATATCAAAAAAAAATGAGACATCTTTCGACGCGTTATACCTATGGTATCTTTCCGAGTCAATTTACGCCTGCCGAATATACTACGGAAGTAAGTGAGAGTAATTTGTCTTGACAGTATTAAAAGTCTTTGGCGGAAGTGCTTACAATGCAACGTGTGCAAGTGAAGTGGTACGAGCACCCAACTGAGAAAGCATCCCGAAGACATCTAAGCAAAGGTGTAACAAATCTCTGAATTTCTTCAAAGTTATTAATTTTACAGAACTCATGCTACCTGTACATAAGGATGATGAGCTGTACAAGCCGAGATTCAAATTATGGGTGAAAATTCAGGCGTGGTGGAAGTGAGTATTGGATCGAAAAAGGCAGTTAGTTGTCTTCGCAACAGCTGTGCATTTTACATTGGCACGCTCCAGCGAGGTAGACGGTCGATGCATGCGCCCGTGCGCCGGGGAAAGTTGCAGTTTGGCCTGCGCCGCTAGGCCTCGGCTGGGTAGCCAGGATTAGCTTCGTGAGTGTAAAAAAAAAAAAAAAAAAAAAAATGGCTATGTGTATACGCCTTTTACATCACGAAGCTACCTTCCCCATAGCCCCGGGACGCTGCCACGAAGTGGCAGCGTCCTGAGTGAAACCAGTACGATTCGGTGGGTCTCACAATCTACCAATGTAACTTAAATGTTCAAATGACCATTTAAAAAATGGCCATGTAATTATTATTTTTTAATTAAAGTATCATATATACGATGCCACTTACCTAAACAGACTTTACGCAAATCAGCTTTTCCTAAAAAATGTGTAGAATCGATGAATGTCACTTTTTACTCTCAATTTTCGAAACCAGTCCCATTCGCCATGTTGTTATAGCCAAATTGAAAATAGGCACTTGCGCATGCGCCTATGAATGTTTATTACAATGACGGCATAGTTTTCGTCAATGGAATAATGAATATTCATATACCCACTGTAATCCGCCGATCGCTAGCGTATAGATCTAGCGCTCTCGCTCAAGCTCGTCTTAATGAATATTCATAATCCTCCCTTCTTGTCTGTTAATTGGAGCTGCTGACGCATGCGCATTGCAAGCAAAACACCGACCTTCGGAAGTTTTTACTACAGGCTCTTGGAGATAAATATGCCTTTTTTGTATCATCCTCATTGAAAAGAAAGACGAAAGTCAATCGTAAAGTATTGTAAGTACCTAAAATAGCCTAAAATCAACTGATTTCATGTTTCATGGCTATCATTTTGACAAACGACCTTGTAATTATGTGACATCCATGCGATCAAAGGACTGCGAAGCGCAGCCCGAACACTACGTGTTCGGGCTGCCGCAGTAACCTTCCCACAGCGTTTCCTCCTAGCCTACCTAGGGAAACGTTTTGTATTACTACAGGTTATTTATTTAATTGTAAAGTCTTTTGCCTATGCAGGATGGATCACTTTGGCATGCTAGATTCCTCCTGGAAATATGCCCTTTCATGCATTTTCCAAAGTAGCCTAGACCTATAGTTTATAGGTATGTGCAAATGCAACGGTACCGCGAGCGCCGAGTACGGCGAGAAGGCTTGTTCACATTCTGTTCGCAAGTGACATCGTCTCTGCATACATCCCAATTGAAAATCAGCTCTCGAGAGTGTGCGCAAATCGGCGCAACTTTCTCGAGGCCGTATTTGAGCAGCCCAGATTCTGCACTTTCGATACATGTAAGTTTCAATGTGGACATCCACCATCCAGAAATTGATATCATCGCTTGAAATTTTAGAAAAGTTTTGGCCGTTTTCATCATCGAATTTCATCAGTAAAATGAGTAAAATATTTATTAAAACAGTGAACATAACTTTTGTTAATTATCAAAGTATGAAATGATTCATTTTGACTAGATTCTAGACATGCGCCAGCTTTCAAATAGGTCACGCAGGAAACTCTTGCACAGCGGGTCTGTCAGAAGCCAGGCCGCCGGGTGCGCCGGGCCAAGAGCTGGCACTCGGTCGATGATACCCCGCCAGTGGTCTGGCTTCTGACAGACCGCTGGACGTGGTGGGCGCGGCAGAGATGGTGCATCTGACACTGGTCAAATGTTTTTGTTGTGAATTATGATTTATGAATCAAACATATCCGCATTTCTATGAATTTGACTGTCATTATACTTTCTTTTCAAATATGATTATGTAATTCTTGGGGGAAAAATAAATTTCAACTTTCTCTTCAATCTGAATTCAATTGATTAAAAATCAAATTATTCTAATTTAAAATTTAAAAAAAAATGTTTTTATTATTTTCAGCTTTTATTTTGTGTTTGTTAAATCATTATAAATTGAAAGGCACCCTGAATCATATGTGACCCGACGCCTCAAAACCTACAATAAGTCGCCAAAATTATTTTTTTTTGTTTTATACATTTTCTAAAAGTAGAGATTCTCAGCTTTCCAATGGTATATCACTTGCCGAGTTTACTCAGTGATAACACCTTAAAATATCACATTTAGAATCAGTATGTAACAAGCAATCAATAACTCCTATTCAGAGAAAATGTCCGTTTAAGTTCGGAACAAAAGAGTGCTAAACCTTCACTTTCTGTGTGCGCCCAAGTAAAACTGGGTATTCAAATGGCCATATCAACCGGTATGAAGGGATTATCAGATTAGGCTGAATTTTGGCACACTGCTCCAGGAGGACCTATTTATTACTCACTCCAAAAATCAATTTAATACCTTTGGAGGTAAAGTAGTAATTTGGCATTGAATGAAAGTATTACAAAAGCTCTCCAAACATTCATTAACTCGACAGGTGAAAAAAAGGAGTCATTTTAAAATGCCCCAAAAACATATTTCTAAGTCGAATTACGACTCACAAACTTGAGACATGATAGAATGATAATGAAACTACCCATTTCTATCAAAAAGAGAAAATCGACTGATCCAAGTAAATTTACTATTTTGGGCTGTTTGCTACGTTGTGGTCTGTGCGACTTATTGTAGGTTTTGAGGCGGCGGGTCACATATTACAATTCCTGCCTTTCTTTTTTTTTAACAGGAATTGCTTAGTTTAGTCCATTTCTCAATTTCATGAATTTTTATTCTTCAAATTGTTTGCTTTGATTTTTTTTTTACGTTGTTATGGTTTCCATTTGAAATGGCTTCTCGACGGGTTTATTTTATTGGGAGGGGCTGGGGTGTACATGTACAATGTATGTCTGAACTGGTGACTGTAAATTGTATGTAGTGAAAGTTTAAAAATAAACCACACATGTAGATTCACACACATTTATTGATTTTTATTAATGATTTTATTCACATTTTTATGTACAATAATCAAAGAACTTCCAGCTACCAACATGAAGAAGATGTGATCTGTTTGAGAGGTTTGTTCATTAGCTACAGTACTTACAATTCATAATATTCTTCGTTTTCTACAATTGTAACAAATATTTTCCATATTTTGCATAATTTATTAAAGTTAATTAGCATAAATCAATATACTTACTGTAAAGAAAGTAACTAATTAGTAGCTGCTCCAGGCTCAATTTCAGCTTTCCATTGATACCTAGATCACTTCAAAAGTCTCAGAAATAGAGAAGTTATGCGTGTGTTAGTGTGACATGAAATTCCCTCCATCAGTAGGCGATATTGGTCACACATTTTTTCATGACAGTGGTCGGAAATATGGTTGAAATGACAGGACTTAAATTATAACTTTTTAGTTACTTGACCAATTTGAAAGTTGTTACTGTCATTGGAAAGGTCTCTTAAAGAGCTTTCCTATGATACTATTTGTATCAAGATGGATGCAGTTCAATTTTTTTTGTCACATAGCTATAGTTTACTTTTCGTTTAACACGTTTTATGAATTAAGATGGAATTGCCAATTGGTCATGACCTAGCCACACAGGTTTGATTATAAAAAAAGACATTGAACATCAAGCCACACACGGGAAGCAGTCTCCCCAATGGAGATGGAGAGCCAAAAAAAAAAATGGGCAAGATTCATGCATTTCCATGTACGATGTCGCCATAAATCGTATTTTTTTCATGTTTCTCATGATCTGATCGTTGAAGTGGTCAGATGGGCTGGAAGAGGTAGAGTTTAGCACACTCCGAAGGAGACGGCCTATTAATAGACCCAAAGTCGTTTTAGAGGTATGTGAAATCGCAGAAAGTTTTCTGGTAAATTCCTACCCTCAAAGTTGGTGACAGGTACTACTTTACTAATGAAACAAAAGCAGATAAATGCCCAATTCTCATTGGTGTTCACCAAAGAGAACCCATGCCAACTTCCAGATAAAGGCCTAAAGGTGAAAATCTCCAAGTCAGGGAATCTGTTGTCCTGAAGCAGCTGAAACAGCTCAACACCACCAAAGCAAGTGGGCCAGATGGAATACCTGCAGAAGAGCTAGTGCCGATCATCACACACCTCTTTCAACAAAACGTATGAATCTGGAGACTTATCCAGGACTGGAAGAAGCTAGAGTCGCTAGTATCTACAAGTCAGGGGATAAAAGTAATCCAGCCAACTATCAACGTATATGGCTAACATCAAGAGGTACCCAAGACAAAATCCTATAAGTACCTACAGGTCACCATCCCCAAAGACTTGAGCTGGGATGCACATAACCAGAAAACCCCAGGCAAAGGACTACAGGACCCTTGGCATCATCCGCAGGACACTAGGAAACTACGACAAGAAGGTAAAAGTATATTGTAGCAGCATACAACCAACTTGTCAGACCTCAGCTTGAATATATGCTGCATGCACCTGGGACCCATACATCCAGAAGGATAGCCTGATCATAGAAAATATCCAACGCCAAGCAGCCAGGTTCGTCTTCCTTGACTACTCAAGGGAAGCTAGTGTCACTGTCACCTCCATGCTCCCATTTCTTGGCTGGGATACTCAACAACATTGTTGCGTCCTTTATCAGTGCGAGATGTTTTTCAAGATCCACTTGGCTTTGTTAACATCACCATGCCAGAGGAGATCAGCATAGCACAAAATAACACAAGGAACCACAACCTGTCGTACCATCAACCATACTTGAGTAAACTGCCACCTATACAGTTTTTACCCACGAGCTGTAAGAATCTGGGGGGTTGTTTCTTCAAATTAACTCCATGACAGTCATAACTAAACTCTTGTCAGCGGTCTACGGAAATGTCATGGACCTGCCAAACTGTTTCACAAAGGCATGATAAACGACAACTCTGTGATATCGATACTCATCAGCTCAAAATCATAGTTTTTATCACAACCCATTGGATTTATCGTTTGATTACCCAAATAGATTTTGGAGCTCAGTATTGCCTAAACAGTGAAAATTAATATTGATGATACAAACATCGCATTTACACAAAATAATGGCATCTTAGAATTCATAACATTGAGAAAACTAGAGGATGCTTTGGCATAAATTTGTAAGTAATGATACAATAATTGATGAATTATGGAAAGAAGACCCAAAGTTTGTTCAATTTAGATAAAATAATTGAAATAAGCTATTCTATGACCCAATATTTAATGTTTTTTGATGAAAAAATACATTTAATATTATTTATATCGATGCTTTGCTTGAAAATGGAAATATGTAGCGAAAATGCTTAAATGAAAGATTGTCATTCACATGGGTCTGTAGATACAGACTGTTCCATTTTCAATGGTACTTGTTTGGTAGACCGATGTGAAGACAAATACTACTCTCATTCACTTGTCAGGGGGTCAAGACGCCAAAAGAACATCTGCATCTGTACAATATAATATAAGTATTGATAAAAACTATTTTTTCGGTTACCCGACCTAATTTTCAGGCGGGTACCCGAAAATAAAAGTACCCGAAATTCCCACCCCTAAAAGACAGTGCAATGCTGAGCTGACATTATGACACAGCATGCTAAATTTGATTGTGCTAATATCTCGCATGCATAGATGGCAGTATGTGCATAGGTGGCGGCGGACATAAATAATTCATAAATAATATGCAGTTATGATATTTTATGATAAAATACGATTTGAATTTGTTTACGACAATTAAAAGAACTTTTGAAAAAGAAGGGATAAAATATTTTCCTAAATGCCACCCCTAATAATGTGTGGGGCAGCGTGACTTACAATGTAATCAGAATGGGTCCAATTAGATATGAACAGGAATACATGTACAGGTGTATGCAATTAATAAAGGATTGATAAAAATTCAAGTCTTTCAAATGTTTTTTTTCTTCACAAGCAGTATTTGTTGCAATAGACCTGTTCACAAATATGTTCAAATTTTATGCATACTTTAAACACAAAGGCCGTTCTTGACAACCTGAGAGCTTGTCAGAGGCTTGTCAGAGGCTTGTCAGACATACATTGTCCATGTAGCAACAAGTAATGTAAGCAAACTGGATTCCAAGTATTGTAGTTCATTCATTAATAACAGGTTAATGGACTACCTCGTTACTAGGTCCCCAGGAAAGAAACATCCATAAATTTGAATGACTTTGTGAACAGGTCTATTCAAAAAGAGCAACTTCATAGTCCTGCTTCCTAAACTGACACAAAACTCATATTTTTCCCCTGCAAATGATAGTCTATGTCGAGTAACTTAAATTTGATGCTTTTGTTTAGGATCATCTATTCAGATGCGACTTCCCGGAATCTATTTATGTTCCTGGTCCTGAATCTCTCCTTTGCATTTGTAGAACTGAGTTATGGAATCTGGTCCAACAGGTGAGTTCCTTTCTATGTTTTCATCCCAAATATCTGACCGTGAGCAATAGACCTACATGTACATTCAGATGATATGAAGTACGGTGAAACCTGTCTATAAAGGCCGCTCAAGGGAGACAAGAAAAGCGGTCTTTATGAGCAGGTGGTCTTTAAGTACAGCTTCCTTTAATTCATATTTCAATGGAAACACAGTTCAAGGGAAACAAAAATTGTGGCCTTTATAGGCAGGTCGTCTTTCTACACAGGTGGTCGCTCTACACAGGTGGTCGCTAAAGTGGGTTTGACTAAGTTTTAACCTGTATCAGAAGTAACTGGTCAAGAATATTTTATTCTTTTAAGTCTTTTTTTTTTGGGGGGGGGGTGCTTCATCCTTTTGTTTAAATAAGAATTCATTGTAATTATTATTATTATTAAACATGTTACAATTAATTGGCTTTGTATTTCTTGCCATCCTTTTTATGAGATGCTATTCATGATAAACTGAATGTGAATATTGTACCTACTGATATTTTTCTATGAAAACTGGAGTTAATGAATTTTCTCTCTCATTTTAAATAAAATTGATGACATTACCGTAAATGTTTACAAGATTGCCTGTGTGTGAGAACATGGACTACATTTTATCCACTGTTTGGACCTATTGCTTTGAGTTTTTTTGTGTGTTCATTTCAGCATTTACTAAATTCCCATTTCAGAGAGATCTGTTTTCTTGCTTGTATATTATATTCTTGATTCTAATTTTTTTCGCATTTTGTTTTCTTTGTGGGATAGCCTTGGACTAATCTCCGATTCATTCCACATGTTTTTTGACTGCACTGCCTTGCTTGCTGGTCTTGTAGCTTCAATCATCTCCAAATGGAGGGCGAATGATAAATTCTCTTACGGGTAAGAGAAGTGCTCTTTATAAACATTGTTAATGTAAGTCTGAAGTACATGTATCTGGTTATTTGGTATCCCATATGTTACCATGTACATGTATTGTGGAGCTCAGGGCCCTGTTTCATTAAACTTGTTATCAAGAACAAGTTACAATAATTGTTACAAGCTACTGGAATTCTTGAATCTGATTGGCTGAGAGCAAATTTGTCATAGAAATGGGTCAGTTGTCATTAATAAGTTTTATGAAACAGGGCCCAGAACATAAATTGACATCACATGCATCGGTTTACTTCATATGTGGTCTTATCCAAGCTGGTAGTTAACTTAATACAATCATCATCGATCTGAAAGTTTGTTGTTGGTAAGGTACGGCACAAAATAGCTTGGACTTGCTCTTTTGAGAATTTTAGTGTCAAAAGCTCATAGATGAGTCAAATTTTTTTGGTGAATTGGCTATTCCATGTTTTCTATCTAAATACAATACAATACAATACAATACAGTACATTTTGATTGTGTGAAGCACTTGAATGATAGAGCTGTTTTCACGCCCATTATACATGTACAGATTACATGTATATACACACGATTGATTGCATTTGTTTTCAGTCATATTTTCAAAGTAGCAGTGTTGAATTGTACTTTCTGACACTGTCAAAACTCAATGTGTGTATCCTTGTTTGTTAGGAGTGTAAAAGAAAATAATAAAATACATCGTAGGAACCACATGTGTTGATTAGATCATATTTCATGAACGACTGGATTTGGATGAATTCCAATATGAGAAGGATTCATTTGAATTGTGGTTGGACGGGATTAAAGGGCTCAACTTGTGCTGTTCACTGTGTACATGTCATGTACATGTGTGATTCACAATAGAAAAATATCTTGTCATGAGATGGTTGAAAAGCCATTGACTTGCATGCTGCTGTTCCACCTTATAGGCAGTTGATGTAATATTGCACTTGCCCAAATGAATGTGAAATTCAACAAGTATGAAAATAACATTATAAAAAATGTGTTAGCTAGAGTCACCATGTTCTGGAGTTTAACATACAAGGAAGCGGGCTACTAATTCTCTCTTAGTATAATTCGGCAAGTAATAGTGTATCATTTTGATTGTTTTAGTATGTTTATGACATTTCATTTTTTTAATTTTAATTTTTATATTTATGATTATCATTTTTTTTAGTAGTAGAGTAGTACATACAATGAAATTTACATGTTGGTTCTTCTTCTGAAGAAACATCACCGCGTGGTGAAAACGTCATAACATAAAATGCCATTTTGTTTCTCTTTCCTGGCAGTTACGTGCGAATGGAAATCTTGGCTGGATTCGTAAATGCTCTCTTTCTCCTCTTCATTGCCTTCTTCATTTTCTCTGAAGCTGTTGAGGTGAGTTCAGGGAAATTCCCTGAGTGTGTCTGCCATCTTGCCCGGGCCCTTTCAAAAGCAAAATTAGGCCTGGACAATAACTAATTTTCTTAGATGTTCCCTGCATGGGTAGCAGCAATTACTTTTTTCTACACGTAGCATGCTAAGATGTAGTAAAAGGATATCACAGATTGAAGTGTACCAATCACCTAAAAAATAATGTGTGTACTCCAGTCAAACCTGCTTTAGCGACCACCTGTATAGAAAGACCACCTGTCTATAAAGACCACAATTTTCATTTCCCTTGAACAATGTTTCTCATTGAAATTTGTATTAAAGAGCCTGTCCAGAAAGACCACCT
Organism: Heliocidaris erythrogramma; assembly: GCA_025617745.1. Taxonomy (NCBI): domain Eukaryota; kingdom Metazoa; phylum Echinodermata; class Echinoidea; order Camarodonta; family Echinometridae; genus Heliocidaris; species Heliocidaris erythrogramma. The sequence goes on from CM046859.1 coordinate 27,152,868, forward strand.
GCTCATAAAGGCCACTTTTCTTGTCTCCCTTGAGCGGTCTTTATAGACAGGTTTCACTCTGCTAGGAAGACGTTAATCTACATTTGCCACTCTCCACCCAGGTGTTAAATGGGTACCCGGTAGGATGCGAAAGTTAATATCGTTTGCTTAGCAATGAGAGCGTCACTGTAATGCCCTTGCTGGAATACTCCCCAGGGAGCGGAGAATGTGCATACAGTGTGTGCGGGCATGCCAGAATCCGATGACCGGGGTAATAATATATCTGTAAAGCGCTTAGAGACATCATGGATGTATTAGGCGCTATATAAAAACGGAATATTATTATAAAAAATCAACCTCAAAGAACTTTATCTGGCATTCTATGAAGGAAATAAAGGATAACATGAAGATGCACGCGGGGAACCAAAATCTAAATTGGGTTCCGCGCGAGCCCTCATCTTGGCAAGCGTGTACAGTGTATGGGTGCGTTGAGTAGTCTACTCTCAAGTCGCTTTAACGCTTACAGAAAGTGTAATTAAACTTGCAATATCTCTTTATAGAAGTAGTATTTGAAGCCCATATTTTGAATGTAGTATAATGAAATGAAACCCCTTTAACATACTGAGCAAAATATTTTTTGGTGATTGCTACCCTTTGACTGATGTTGTCACAAATATCATTATGAAGTGACGTGTTATAATAGCCTCCTATGTACTGTCATTAACCAATGACTCATAATAATTTAGATTTGTTATGAGAATTAAAATATTATAGGACAGCTTTCCAATTACCACCTCAGATCACCCATGTGTGATTTATTCATAAAGTTTGTCCAAAATATGTAAATATCAAATATGTGCAAATATATGTGTCAGTTTATCTATGGGAATGGTTTCAATTCTGCTTAATTGCATTTCGCATGTTTTCAATTGCATATATGCCCGGATTACCGTAAATCCTGGCATAGTTTATGAGAGAGGAACTTAAATACATGAGCTATAAATTTCTTGAGTCATGAGAAAATATTTTATACTCTGATTAAAGTTCATATTTGATGAATACAGGTCAATCTCATTTAATTTCATTTTACATAAACCTTATTTTTTATTTCATTTTTTTATTTTTCAGAGAGCTGTGGAGCCGCCTGAGGTCCGTCATGAGAGGTTATTTATTGTGTCTGTTCTTGGCCTTTTAGTGAATTTAGTCGGTATTTTTGCCTTTGGTCATGGTCATTCACATGGAGGAGGAGGAGGTAAGTATATACTTGTTTGATAAGAGTACACACAAGTTGTGAATTTAGTAGCAGACTACGTTTAGGATCAACTACTCAATTAATTTGCATTGGTTGTGATTACAGTAGAACATTGCTGAACAAACTATTTTGGACCTAGGAAATTATTTAATTTATTTATTTAAAATGGTTTATTGCTTAAAAATCATTCACAGCTTGGGAGCCGAATTGCAGATCTTTTTACAAAATATAACAAAAAAATAATCATGAAACATAATAATATGATAAATAAGATATATACATACACAAGTTTGTAAACATGACAATAGCAAACTTCAACAATGAATAAAGAATCATTTATTCATTAACCCCACTGCGAGAAGGAAAGAGGGAAACAGAAAGAGAAAGGAAGGGGGCAAGAGAGAAAGGGAGAAAAAAAAGGGAGAGCAAAAGGGGGACAAAAAGGGAAAGAGAGTCAGAGAGAGGTAGATCGAATGGTAGGGGAAGCTAAGGACTGGAGAGAGAGAGAGAAATGAAAAATTAACGTGAGCAAGAGATAGTAAGAGAAAGAAAGGAGGAAAGAAAGAAAGAGGAAGAAGAAAAAGAGAGGAGAGAGTAGTAGTAGGAGATATAAAGCGTAATGGCAGGAACAGATATAAGGAAATGAGAGAGGTGAAGGAAAGAGAGAGAAATGGAATTAAAAACTGATTGCACTAATTGTCATGGTAACGTTAATGTGGAGTGAATCTAAAGTTACCTTGATATACATATTGAAATCCTGTTATATCAGGGTTTAAAATACAAGAGACAATTTTCAGAGAACTTGGACCCCCAAAATTACTTAGTCATAATGAGAGTTTGTTATGACAGTGTCCTTTATAATGAGGTTCTACTATATAATGCTGGCTGATTTGATATATATTATGCTTTTCTACCAGATGAAACTCAAAATTTATAATTAACTGGTCTACATTGTATACAGTTTTAATTATGTTGGTAAATCTCTTTGACTAAAAGTATGAGATATTAGGAATTGCTTATTTTTCTATGCCTCTGTTTAGATTAGATTTTGGGGTATGTAGGTCAAAGGTCACAGGTCAATTTCTGAAATTGCAGGTGTTCTTCTTCAGTTGCAGTACAGTCCACCGTCAGGCGTATTGTCGTACTGTTAGCCTTGTTAGCCTTGTTAACGCGATATCTCAAGAACCATTTGAGGTATGAACTTCGAACTTGGTACTAGTATGTATCACCATAAAAAGACGATCTGATTAGATTTTAGGATACGTAGGTCAAAGGTCATAGAGGTCAATTCTGAAATTGCAGGTTTTAGCCTTGTTAACGTGATATCTCAAGAACCATTTGATCCATTAACTTCAAACTTTGAACTATTATCATCACCATAGTGAGACACACTGATTAGATTTTTGTTCATGTGGATCAAAGGTGACAGGTTATAGAGGTCATTATACACGTGTATGTGAAATTAATGTTTTTTTACCTTTGTTTATCACCATATCTCAACTATTTTGTATTCATGACTAGGAGGAGATAAAGTGATCAGACTTTTGGGTTATAAGGTGTAAGGTCAAATGTCAAAGAGGTCAATTCACATGTAATTGGAGGCTTTTTATTCTGGTTATCACAATATTTCAAGAACAGTTTGAGCCATCAACTGAATTTAGGCGGAGGCATATAGGAGGTGTAGTCGCATTCATCTTGTTATAGGCATGAAGGTAACTTTTGATTTGGTCTTGGTCTAACTTGATATACCATGAGAAACACCTTTTCACCAAGTCCATAACCTTAACAAGCATTGTGTGACGTGTACCAGTATTTGTGAGTCCTGTTTGTATAATAAGAGTTATTCTTTTTTTTAAAGAGGGGGTAAAAAAGAGAAAGGGCGGAAAACATTCCAGGAAGCACACAATGTAGACGATACTGTAAGCAAGTAATAAATCTATGAAAAAATGCGTAGTAGATATGACTATGACCAAAGTTCAAGATTGATTGATGACATATCTCGAGAGATATCATTCAGCTGTACTCAGCATCTGTGTTTTTGTTTTATTTTATTAGGTGATCTGTCGTAGTCGACAGATCACCTCTTATATTCGTCAGAATTTTCTTTCTTTATTTCTTTATTATTTATTTATTTATTTATTTATTTATTTATTTATTTTTATTTTCTGGCCCTTTCTTGTTGCAACGAAATCTCAAAAACTTTTCAGTCAATTTTCATGACATTTCCGTCAGTCATCAGGTCATATAAGGTCAAGCTCCAAAATCTTTTTCAAGGTCATCAGGTCATCGTGACGTCATCCAGGCGCCATTTTGTGAAATCACATTATCAATCATATCTTCATAACGAGTCATCAAAAATGAACCATATTTGACACACATGAACTTCAGGTCAAGGGTCAACATAAAATGTCATCAAAATCCGCGCACGCTTCATGACGCGCACGTACGCGCGCGTCAAAATTTAGAAATGCTCAAAATCACTTTTTAATCAAATTAGAGTACGGATCAGGACATTTTAAGCATTTAAAAATTTTCCGTCCGTGTGCGCGTTATGCGCGCGCGCAGCGCGTACATAACGTAAAAATGCCGTTTTTTCGCATGGTTTGTCTTCCTGACACTATTCTTGACAATTTCCAACTATTTACAGTCATTCTCGACCTTCCATAATGCCACACGCGTGCGTCAAACTTTAAAATGGCCATTCTAATGTAAAAACTGGTAAAAACATGCCTATCTAAAATCCGCCATAGCTCGGCAGAATGCCTGGAAACCCCCCAATTTCTTTACATATTCTGAAAGCCTGAGAGTTGTAGATTTGAATTCATGCAGAACTTTTGCCGATCTCATGTTCTGACGTCATCCTATTTGCATATGAACTAAAAAAAAATGATTTTGAAAAAATGACGTCATCATTTTTGTATTCATTTGATAATAATTCAGTAATAGGATGTCGATTTTCTCCCAAATTTTGATATGTTATAGCTGAGACAATTCTCTACCAGTCCAGTTTCCACGGTTTTTCATTTTGATGACGTCATCACAGTGAAATTTTCAATTAAAAACGACATGTCAGAATTTTCCCCTATTTGCGTGTTATGTCTATGGAAGAGGATTTTTTTTCGAATCATGAATCTACATGACATCGTTCTTTGAGCAGTATCTCGGTTATTTTTCGTATATTTCCTTCCAGATTTTAATATGTTGTAGCCTGATAAATACTCTTTCTATGAGGGTTCGGTTTTTTCAATCTGATTTCGGGATCATTGTCAATTTTAAACTACAAAATGTGATTTGAGAATCCCATTTTTCGTTTACGTGTTATCTCTATGGGAAATATTTTGGTATATTGGTCAAAGCACTTGACTCCCATTCCGGTGACCCAGGTTCGATCCCCGGTGGGTCCATAATTTTTTTTTTTTTGCTTCTTTTTGCCTGTCATTTTACCATCCTCTTCGACTATTATAACATAAACAATCACAAACCATGCAATAAACTGCCTTATTTTCCGTGTTATATCTATTAGAAAGTAGTGGGCAGTAGTTTGTGTACAACCCTATGGAAATTTTGATTCCCTGTCGTGTATTAGAGCTATGGGGTTTATCTCCCAAGTATCCTGCAATATCAAATCGTCCTATTTGATATCACAATTTCTCAAAATTGGCTTAGTCAATTATCTTCAAATTTTTGTCAGTCATCAGTCCTAATAAGGTCAAGTTCCCGCATCTTTTTCAAGGTCATCAGATTATTGTGACGTCATCCAGGCGCCATTTTGTAAAAATCAACTAATGATTGTATCTTCTTCACGAAATGTCATCTCTCTTTCATATTTGGCATGGCTAAGGTCAATGTCATTTCAGTCATTGTCATCATGATTATCATCAACATCATTATCATCATCACTGTGATGATATTCATGATGATGATTATCATCAACATCATTATTATCATCACTGTCATGATATTCATGATGATGATTATTATCATCAACATCATTATCATCATCACTGTCATGATAATATAATGATCATCATCATGATTATCATCAACATCATTATCATTACTGTCATGATGATATTCATAGTGATGATGATGATGATTATCATCATTATTATCATCACTGTCATGATGATATTCATGATGATGATTATCATCAACATCATTATCATCACTGTCATGATGATATAATGATGATCATCATGATTATCATCAACATCATTATCATTACTGTCATGATGATATTCATAATAATGATGATGATGATTATCATCATTATCATCATCACTGTCATGATATCCACCAATCATCCAAAATTCATTTTCACACACTTTATGCCCCATTGAAACAAAGGGGGCGCTATTTCACTTAGGTAGGTAGTAGAGCCTACGAATTGAAAATGCTAGGAAAAGGCTGAAATCATAAAAATCGTGAATAGATTCATTATAATTAATCTCATCGTGATATCAACCTCATCCTTCACATTATCATTTTGTCATTCGTCTTCGTCAGAAATATTAAGATCAAGACAGATCACCTAATTCGTCTCAGTGACGAATTAAATGTCTAGTTTTAATTTGTACTCCGAGAAGGTCACAACCCCTGGCCTTATGGGCCTTCCTCCCTCTCTGTCTCTCTCTTTCCCCCTCTCTCTATGCAAATACCCTGCAGCCCCATACATTTATCCTGTATGTCTTTCAATTTCAAGGAGTGAGTAGAAATTAATTTACGGGCTGTTTACAGAGTTAGATGAATATAACATACGTTTTTTAGTGTGAGAAAGGTTTTTTTTTTTTAAAGGAAATTAGTCAAGCTTAAAGTAAAGTCTTTGCTTATGATTGAATGGATTACATTAGGTAGCCCTTGCAGCAAAAGAACAAAATATTCAACTATATGCATATGTAGCAATTGTACTGTACTCAACCTGCACATATATTAATGAATGGACAAGCATTCCCACTAAAAATAGATTGATTCAACAGAAGATGAATGAGATAAGAGTACTTTTCCTTCTAAGTTTATAAAAGCACTACAAAAATGACCCAAAATGCTAATAATTGACTTCACCCATAACACCCCCCCCCCCCCCCCCCGACAGATGCTCATGGACAAATATATCGCGGTTATATTATATTTTTTTTAGATATGTTGAATCATTTTGCCATGAGCTAATGAAACGAGCCTCATACAGGAACTTGTTTGCTTGTTAGCCGATTGTCCTTTTCTTTGTTATTTCACCTTGTTTTCTTCCAATCCCATTCATAGAGTATTTGGTATAGCGCCTTTTCTTTGCTTCGCAATTTGCTCCACAGAGCTGTAAAATGGCCACTTAAACAATGATAAAAACTTCAAAAAGAGACCAGTTGAGGCAATGAAAGCATATATCACAATCCATGTTGTCTAGCAAAATAAGTGGGCCTTCAAAAGTTTCTTGAACTGGTCCACAGGTGTAGCATCTTCAGGGTGGTCGGTAGCTTGTTCCGCTACCTTGTATTCTTTGTTACTCTTATGCTCTTTTGTGTTCCTGGAAAAGAAATAAAATGAAAAAAAAAATCATTTTCTTTTTCTCTCTTTCTCTTCAGACCATGGTCATAGTCATGGCACACCAGCCAATGGAGGACACGGTCACTCTCATGTAGAAAGCTTGAGCCATTCTCTGGCCAAAGATAGCCACAGTCATGGAGGGGGCCATGGTCATTCACATGGTGGACATGGCCATAGTCATGGTAAGTGTTTTCTTCTTGCTGACCGTAGGCCTCTAAAGGCCTAGTCCCATATGACCGATAATGATAGTCATAGTCGGGGTGTGGTGACATTATGAGTCCATAATATGCATATAGTCACTTTTGTCTGTCATTTGCAAAATTGTACCTGATATGCCTGATACTAATGATAGTATCAAGTGGATAAATGTATTGATAGTATTGACTTGCTCATTTTTCGGGTGACATGAGACGCTATATTGCCCTCGATATTGATTTTGCATCCTACCAGGGGAGCGTTTCATCAAGCATTTTTTCAGTGATTTTTACTGACAAATTTGCTCTCGGCAAATCGGATGCAAGGACTTCATTAGCTTATAACAGTTGTCGGTAAACATCACTGACAAAACGCTTGATGAAACGCTCCCCAGGTAACACTAATACCTGGGTGGAGAGGAGCAATGCAGATAAAATGCCTTGCTCAAGGACGTAAGTGCCGTGCCGGGGTTTGAACCCTCAACTTTTGCACCCCAGTCAAGGGATTAAACCACTTGACTACGACACCTCTACATGGTTATATGGTTATATATTCTTCGGCAATATAAATACATCACAAAAATTAAGCTGTCCTCAAAAAATTCCTCATAATTTTGTAAGCATGAAGTTTTCAAAGATTGCATCTAGACAGAAATGTTTTATGGTACATGTAAGTACATAACTTTTGTGTGAAAATGAGAGCTATTCATTACTTCATGCTTGACTGAGCACAACTTAAAGACAAAGTTACCACATTTAAAAAATTGCAAAAGGAATGTCATTACTTTACTGTATTTAGAAACAATTTTTTTTGTTTTGTTAGGATTGAAATTAGGAATAGTATTTGGTCCAGGGTCGAAGTGAGGAATTCGGTTAGTGCAGAAAATGGAAGCTTTGCAAATGTCGCTGGATGTGTTGAACCAGAAATACAATTGCCACTCCTTTTGTGTATACGGACAGTCAACCTGTCCGAAACTTTGAGTCTTCTCCACTCTCACCCTTCTCATCTGGTTTACAGTCCTTTTCAGGACTTTACACTTTCAAGAAAGATTACTTCTACACTCTCTGAATTTCTATCTCGCCTTTCCTTTTCTTCTCCTCTCAACTTTTCTCCACTTTCTTCTTCTTACTCAATAGTCCTTTTCAGGACTAACCACATGGTGAACTGTAAACCTTCTCCACGTTATTAGTACCACCATGAAAACCTCTACCTTCAAAGATCATCTGATAAGGTTGATTGAAATGTTTCAAGTTAAGGTACCCATAGCCTTTTCTTCACCAAACTCCTCGTAAATCGCTTCACTTCATTCACGAATTTGCCTTTTTCTCTGTGATTGATAGGTATAGGTTCCGAGGATGAGGATTCTCAACACCAGCACACCCCACAAGGGAGCTCAAAACAGATCCTTAAAGGTGAGTTCTTCATCTCCTGAAGCCTCTTTTATGCTGTTAAAGATTTCACCACAGATTTGAGTAAGGCCTCACTGACTCATCATGGAGTAAACTGCCTCAAAAAACACTGGCAATTTAAAAACTACTTTATAAATCGTCGTCGTTTTTACGAACTGACGAATCCGTGCAGGAATTTATAGATTTAGGTGTTCTTAGATAACGAAATTTGCTTTTGTTGCATAATTTCATGTATCGATATATACATCAAAAGAAAGCTTATGACTTTAATTTTGAAATGGTGTATATTATTATGTATATTAATACGGAATAAGGAAGCACTGGCCATTCCAACAGGATTCAACGGTTCATAAAACCGATTTCTCCAAAGCGTGTATTTGCGCATGTGCGTGGATTCGTCAGTTCGTAAAAACGACAACGAAATGAAGGGACAAAAAGAAGAAACAAACAAAAGACCCTACACGTACTTCATTATCTATTTGTTATAAGATTCATGATTAAGGAGTCAAGAGTAAGGATTATCAGGTGCTGCTGGAACAGCATTCTCCCGCTCCAACGAGAAGAGGTAACTTTCACAGTGTCCCAAACTGTTGAGAAGGGTTACAAGCTTCCTTTTATTTACCGAATTACCAGTATTTGTATAATCATTTAGAATGATTCATTCATAGAAATCATTCAAGGCCTGTGAGACAAATTGCGAATTTTTTACAAAGGTACATCATAAGATTAATCAAGGAGTAAAGGATACAATTGATAAATAAAAGTGAAATTCTAGGTGAAAAATGAAAAACAGAGGATATATAAATGTAGGCTCCAGCGTTGCAGCACCCTCTCTTCGTTACAAATACAAATAGAAATACAACCTGAATCGAACATCATGTCTTCTCAAACTCTCTTACTTTTGGCGTGAGTTTGGCGAGATGATTCGTCTGTTGGAGTAGAAGATTTTAGTCTGTTATGGTTTATAGAATACCTGTGATAGCATGCACTATGGTAGACCTGATTATGAAGAACTTCAGCTGGCATTCCTTCATGTACATTTGTCTTTCTGCTTGATATACAATACAATATAATACAATACAGGTACTTATATAGCGCTCTATACACATGTAATGGATTCAGAGCGCTTTACAAATTAATAAAAATTACATAATAGATAATTTAATGCTCTTGGTCAAACAGAGTTTTTATGGTGTACATGATGTACATGGCTTTGCAGAACATCGATCCGAAACGTTTTGGAATTCAGTTAGTTTTTTGAGGGGTTGCTCGGCTTCAATAAGCTATGAAAGAACCATACTTTATTCCAGGGTTAGTATACAATTCCTGCATTTGTGCAGATTTGCAGGTGTCTGATTACTTTGATGGCTTGTTGCTATGAAAATAGAATAGGCAACGGCATTCCCCTTTATCAGTATGGCATGTTTATGTTTCAAAGATACATACAATGTCATTAAACTTTGTTTATGTTTTCTGTCCTCCTATATGATAATGGTTCACAATGATTTCTCAATGTTTTCTTGAAATTAATCTTCACTCGAAATTTGCTTTAACATCTTGAATGTCTTAAATACTGTGAAGAAGCTTAAAAACTTGGTTTTGTTAGTCCTGAGTGATGCATGAATAACTCCTCCCAGATACCCTACCAAAAGTTGTCAGTCTTTCTAATCATATGCCATTTGTGTGATCTTATTCCAGGTGTATTTCTTCATATTTTGGCGGATACCTTAGGCAGTGTGGGTGTGATTATATCGGCCCTTCTCATTCAGTACTATGGCTGGATGTGGGTTGATCCAGTATGTTCCATGTTTATAGCTCTGTGAAGAAAGACTTATTATGGTCAGGTATGTATGACAAAGAGAGAGAGAGAGATAGAGATGGAAAGAGAGAGACACACACAGACAGACAGATAGAGAACAAGAGTGTTTTTTGTTGCAGGGGTTAAGTGTATGTCTGAGATTTCATGCTGGTATCTTATATTCAAAGTACTGTATAAGCTGATATTTTCGCGTACAGATATTTTCGCGAATGGCGACCTCTGCCACATATTCGCGTGTTGTTAAATTCGCGTTCACCACCACACAACAGATCTAGAGAAATTCCCTGACATCAACCAGTTTACGATCATGTTGTTTGTAAACACTAAGCGCACAAGTTTGTTCTCGCTATACACACAACTCCCCCCGCAACTCCGTCACATACTAGTACTAGTACAGTATGTACATGTATACAGCACTGTATTGTTCGCCTTGTAAAAATGTGCTCTCGTAATGTTGCATGTTCAGATGAGAATATTTTCGCGTGTTGTTAAATTCGCGGGTGATCTTTCATTCGCGAAATTCGCGAAAATAAAACCCTCGCGAAAATAACAGCTTATACAGTATAGGATTTGAAGGTTTGCATAGTGAAGTTGTAATTCAGAAAAAAGGTTTGCGGTACAACCATGTGAGTTGGAATAACTCCACGTTCCGGTCAGAATGCTCTGGCCGTCGTCAGGAGAATAAGAAGAGCGAATAAATCAGCAGAATTTATATATGAAGCGGTAGAAATTCTACGGCTTCACAACTTGTTTGTAATGTTAGGCAATTCACTTTAAAATGGAGGCAAACAATAACATCACAGAATTAGTATAGAAAGAAATAGTAACAGTAACATCAAAGTACCTGCATTGAAAGGATAAATAACATCAAGGTACCTGCATTGAAAGGATAAGTAACATCAAACTAATCCTGCCTTGAAAAAACATTGAAAACAAGTGAACAATAGGACTAAGAAACCAATTAACCATCTGGATAAGCTGGAAACAAAAGGGGGATTAGGACCGTAGGTAATCTGTGGAGAGAAATTCAAATTGTTAGCTTTAAATGTTATTTCTCTAAAGAGATGTTGCACTCTAAAGAAAGGTAAAAGCAACTTGTGACTAGACTATTACCCTCGATATATTTTTATTCTCTCTTTGCTAAGACTGTTTTAATGACTCCTATTGGTATTTTCAATGACTCTTTGTCTTTTAAGCACTTTTAATATTGATAGATTTGTCTTTTTGCTCTAGATATGTAATACTGTTTTCTCTGTTTGCTCTCAGTCTTTATCAAAAATGTTTAATAATATCTCTGCCGTATCTTTGCTGTCAAGATTTAATTCAGGCTGCATAGAATAGCCACATTTTTTACTGTTCTCTTCTCTTTCAGTGTCTTGCCATTACTGAAGGATTCTGTGAGTATTCTTATGATGAGGACTCCATATGAACTAGAGTCGGAGCTTCCAAGCTGCTATCAGAAGGTAAGTATTACTCAACTATTTGTTAATCCATCCCATATGAGAATCAACCTCCTTGTACATGATCTGTATTTTAAAGGGGAATCCAACCTTAATGGCATGTTGCTTGGAAAGAAAGAGGAAAAATCAGAGAAGCAGATTGGTGAAAGTTTGACCGAAATCGGACAAGCAATAAGAAAGTTATGAAGTTTTGAAAGTTGTAATCACTATACATATGGGAATTTCAAATTGGCTGAATAGGTAATGTCACTGTGATGTAGTTGCGGACAACTCCCCCATTCGCTCCAACACACAAAATGACTAAAATGTAATTTTTTTCAAAATGTATTACTCAGTAAGATATTTTTCTTTCATGAGGACTTATAATAATGTGCTATCTGCAATATATTTTGAGTGCTGCCCCGAGGGTAAAGGCGCTTCGGAGAAAACCGCAAATTAATGATATTTATGTGTACGACAAACGGGAGATTTGTCCACAAGTATGTCACAATCGACTCACCAAATTGCCAATTTGAAATTCGCATAGATGTAGTGAACTGATTTTTCAAACATCCATAACTTTCTTATTCCTTGTCAGATTTTCTTTCAAACTTTCACCATCCTGTTGTCTTATTTTTCTGCTTTCACACAAATCATCTTATTACCAAGGTTGGATTGCCCTTTAACTCTTGAAGAAGTCATATCAATGTGTTGGTAAACATTTAAAGATAAAGTTGAGTTCTTGTCATAAGATTGAATTGTGTAAGAAACTGTCTCAAAGCAATTGGGAAAAGTTGATTATATAGCACATAAGAATCAGTGTTTGCTGTAAGGTTTTGGAAGCACCAAACTGATAAGAAATTGACTCAATCCTGCTGAGAGTCACATGCACTGCACTCAGAAATCTGTATATGGGACTACACACAAATGTTTCAGCCGTTTCTTGCCATATTTTGAATGTTCGGGCATTCGTAGGGCAATCCTTTTCAGGGGACATATCTATTATGACAATCTTCCAAACTAACATAATAAGAATGAGAAATAATCAAGATTGTCTCTCTTTGAAATTGTTCAAATGTGCCTCTGACTCTCCCACCGATTTGTTTTTCTTCAACATTTCTTGAAACTCTCTTGATCTTGTTTTATTCATACAGGTCGGTAACCTAGAGGGTGTGTACAGTATTCAGGATAAGCATTTCTGGACTCTCTGCACTGATGTCTATGTGGGTACGATGAAGCTGGAGGTTGCACCCAATGCAGACGTCAAATACATCATTACTCAAACTCATAATATATTCTCACAGGTAAACAAAATTAAGCTGTCCGTGTTTTTGTATACAGTTTCAAAAGATACTGCAGGCTACACAGGCCGGTATTTGAGTCCTGTTAAAATTTCTTGAAATATCAAGTATTGAATTTGAAACTGACCTAGGAATGAAGTCATAGGATGGGCAAGAAAGTCTATTGCCCAAACTGACTCAAGTATTAACACCATATGAATGAAATTTACAACCAGAAAATCTAAAAGATACACTGTTTTTTTATTTAAAAATTTCATTTCATTTTAGTTAGGATCTTTAAAAGACCAGAAACTACCCAAAACATGTGGTTTCACATGAAGTGATCTTTGGAAACTGTAAGCACAATATTGTTGAAATTGTCAATAAAGTCATTGCTTGTAGCTTGGATTTCTGTATTTTCCAAGTGAGGAATTTCATTTGTCATATACATGTACATCTATGTCAGGGGGAAAAAAAGAGCCGACACTGACGTCGTACTATTTCTCACATTTCAGGCTGGAGTAAGGCAGCTCTATGTGCAGACCGATCACAGCGGCGTATGATGACAACTCTGACCGGTCCCTTTAAACTTGCCTGTACGTCCCTTAGAATGATTACCTCAAGCAACTTTGTCATCGAGTGGACTCTGTTCTCCATTGGAATGTCAAGCATACCCAGACTGGAGGAGTAGATTGCAAGTGCAGTGTTTGACTATTTGTGTTAATTCTAAGTGCAAATGTTAGTGTAAATGATATTTGTACAATAAAGGCATCATAAATAAATAAAGGCATCATAAACAAATAAATAAAGGCATCATAAACAATAAAGGCATAATCTGTCTACAGCAGTCATCTATATTGTCTACCATGATGAATATATAGGTGTTGTAGAACCTAACTCGAAAGACACTGGCCACTTTTCCTCTATCCCTTGGAAAGCTTTTTCTTGACAGGTTTGACAGCAGTATGGTAGAGTACAGAATGACACCAATTTACACAACAATACATTTGGTGTGCGATTGTCATTGCACTTGAAATTAACACTTTGTCTCATGAGCATGAAAAGGTTCAAGTACTCTTTGCATGGTAAATGGTTTAGTTAAGATTAAGGCTAACAAAAAACTATTAACTGGGGGTGCAGACTGCAGAGTAACCATAGCATTTGGAATTGTTCAATTTTTTTTTAAATTCTATGTATAAACAAAATTGAACAATAATGCTGTTTTTATGGCACTTGAATGAGCTCAGAACCCCATTGCTTGAAGTAAGGATTAATCACAATATTTATACTCACTTCAAATAATGTCTTCTACTATGATCAAGCTTCCTATGGCATCTGTATGAAACAAGAAATATGCCGTGCATGAAACTATCATGGATACTTCCAATGGTCTCTCTCGACCCGAATGATAGTTTATTGTAATGCTTGGAACTGATTGATTAACAACATGACCAACATTAATTCTTGCAGTTCACAGCAGTTGCTTGCTGCGGAAAAGACAAACCTCAATGATTTCTGAAAGTTTCATGTCATGTAAGTTTCTGGTTTTGTGTAGTTGGAATACTCTACAGGTTGATTGAAGTATTTCATTGTTGGATATTGGCATTTAATCCCAAGTACTTTGCAATAGGGACCTTGGTGTATTTATCCTAATGTTCATCATTCAACCATTCTAGGGAAATTTTTACCAGTCCATTTTAGTTCTTTTTATCTGTAGTATATATTCTTTGTATATCTGTTAATGTTATACTTTTTGACACCTTGGACCATTTAGCGAAAGCTCTGTTTAAAAAAAAATCCATACTGCTTTGCAGAAGGCATATCTGTCATAAAATCTCTCTTTGTATACTGTTTGCATGTCTATACCAGTCAAAAAAAGTTCTTTGCACATAGAGAACATAGAGAAATAATACTGTTCATATTCTTTTCAAATATATTCCTCTTTTATTCTTCTGCCATCAATGGTGAAATCATCTTGAAATACATGTATTTCAAACTGTTGGTACACTGGTCGCATGTACATGCTTATCGGAAGGAGTCAAATACATTGCTATTTTTTCAGATAAATGGAAGAGAAAAATAGCGGTAGTTTACGCAAAAGTATTATTACAGAATGTATGAAAGAATAATTCGAACATTAACTTAATTTTTAATACCTTTATGTATGGTCACAGGGATTGAATAATTGGATTTCCTTGTCACTGAATAATGTGTAGATTGGAGGCATATTAGCAACACATATCACTGAAGTTTTTCTTTCTTTGTTTGGAGTCGAATATTTCGCATGCATGTGATTGTGACAAATTATTTAAATTTTGCTAGCAGACTTCTGAGCGAATTGTGAATTTTCTTTCTCCAGCAAAATTGTTGAATGCCTGGTTCAGTGTGAATTTAATACAAGTTTGATTGAAATTATTGGTCTTTAATTCGGTAAATTTTCCATTGATTTGTACTGTACTGTTTCTGTCTATTTTTTTTTTTACCTACAGGAGAATTTGAATGATCAGTACTACATATTACATAAAGATAACTGTCTGATCTTTTAATTTTTTTCCTAATATTTTTATAGGTTCTTCCCTTTTAATTGTGTACATGTGTAACTCCAATATAATTCTTCATATTTTTAAATTCCATGTTGATTTTTTTTTTAACAGAAATCTCTGGTGCTTTTCATTTGAAGACTTGCATGATATTTCATATTTTTATTCATTTAAAAAGAAAAGTTTAGTTTCCAGGCAGAGTGAATTTTCCCCTGCATCGAATTAAACTGCTATGTTCACAATATTCCTGCATATTCCTTATGAAATAGGGCTTAATGTAATTAACAGAAATAGTAAAGACAGTAGGCTTGTTTCTTTCTCATAGTAGTACATCTATTATAAAAAGTGCAATATGATACATGTATTACATTAGCTGTTCCTGTAGGCTGTGACCACCAATTGTTTCCTTGTTTTTCTTTCTTCCATTGATGTTCCTGGGTTGTAGGCATGCATTCATTTTTTTTCTTCAATTGAAATACTTATTTTTTAAAAATAGTATGTGAACATGTATTTCTAATTCTTTTGAGGCAAGAGGAGTATTGTCATTTCAAGTGCAAAAAAACTCTTGTAAAGGCTGATTATAAATTCTACATATTTTATGAGCTTCAGTCACCATCAAAGTTAACCAGATAGAAAACATGGAAATACAGGTCATAGATTTATGTTCAGGTGATCTTAATTAATGCATGCAGCTAGAACACAGTGATTGTAAGCAATATTGCTACTGCATGTCCCTGAACTGTTTCATTTGTTAAGAACAGCTCAGGTCATTAGCTGTATATAAAATGTGACAATTTAATGCTTTTGTGGCCTCAGTAGCAGTTCTTGCATCATTTTTATCCTGGCCATTGGTTGCTACTTACCATGAAAACTACTTATTTCAAGCATGACATTGCCGACCCTTTTAAGAATCTCTGTGGAATGTTTTGTTCAAACTTTGTACGGTAATAGTACATAGTACATGTACAGTATGTAACTTCATTTTCATCCATACGGTGTATTATGTGATCTGAATATAATGTACCAGTAGGTGATGTATTGTAATGTTCTGAACAACATTTTATCTGTTCGCTCATACATGTATCTACTTAATTCCTACATTCCATGACATGATGGCAAAAAGATTCATAGGTTGCCATCTGTGGCACATGTGACACTGTAAACTGCCACAAAACAACTCTGCAGCAAGCTAGATTGACTGGAGGACAGTGGGTTTCACATTTCTGTTTGATGCACAGATAGGCGAGTACACTAGGGGCCTTTTATAATTACATATAGCTACTAACTAGTATTTTCATCACCATATGACATTCATTTATGTGTAAGATGGTTTTTTATTTTGCAACAGCAGTTGGTAGTTTTCTGCATGGCGTATAAAATAGGGCTTTAGCTTTTACAAGATGCTGCCCAATTAGGAAATAGAGCCAACTGAAGGCCAGTTACAGAGATTACATGTACATTACATATCAAAGTTACTTTAAACAAAATACATCACACAAACATATTGCCTTTATACGA
Organism: Heliocidaris erythrogramma; assembly: GCA_025617745.1. Lineage (NCBI taxonomy): Eukaryota > Metazoa > Echinodermata > Echinoidea > Camarodonta > Echinometridae > Heliocidaris > Heliocidaris erythrogramma. The sequence continues at coordinate 27,169,837 of CM046859.1, forward strand.
TTTATTTACTTCCAATCAATGTTTTTTCGAAGGTGGATTGCTTCTAAAATCACCAACGGTTTGTAAAGTAATCTGTATGTGCACATTAATAATATACATTCACATTAATAAAAACATTCTCTATTCTATCCCTATTATGAATGTGAATTATTGTGCAAATGACATTTTGCATGTTGTGCTACCACTGGACGAATGAACAGAAAATAATTTAATGTGATACATGTATATTGAGAATCTTCTCTTGTGCTATGTATGGAAATTACATGTGTTACTTTAGCTTTTGTCCCATTATTTCAAGAACTAGTAGAATTATGTTCAAGAGAACTTTATGGATTTTTATTCCATCCATTCTAAGCTGACTTGTAAACTGTAATGCCTGCCTTCAACAAACTTGCTGTAAATAGTAAATATTAAAAGACATCTTCATATATAATGTATCCTACCTTTTCAAAGCCTTTTTCTTCTTTTTATGACATGTAATAATAATAGAGAGAGATGGAGGGGGGAGAAGACAACTCACATATAGTGACATGACCTAGAGAGAGGGAGAGACAGAGCGAGGGAAAGAAAAAGTAAGAGAAAGATAAATACAAAAAGATAAGAGAGAGAGAGAAAGATAAACCAGCGCTATCTACTTTCCGCAAGCAATGCATCAAAAATAGATGGGTAACAGCAAATTGTTTAAGCATCTCTAGCTCCACCGGGTGCATGTGACCAGTGATGACCAACGAGTGAAGAGGACCGCCTAGGTCAACTGAGGTCAGCTCTTGTAATGTTCCTGATATAATCTGCTGGGTGTCTGAACCAACCCTTGCCACTCCTATGCATATGGTGTCCTCTGTGTAGGCTGTTAGGAGAGAGAATGATTTTTTAATACCTAAAGCAACATTTAGATGTTATCAACAGCACTTTAAAAAAAAGAAGATACATAACATATTTCCTATGATATTATTAAAAATGATTCTTACCTGTTTAAGAAAAAGTGGACGAACACAATTGTCAACTGTAAAACCCGAAATTTTTCGCGTGCATGAAACTTTCGTGAATTTCGCGAGTGGTCGAGATTCGCTAAAGTTTCATGTCGCGAAATGATCAGATCACAAGGAAATGCCCAGGGCAGTCTCACCTGCATTAATTGCGCAATTATTGGGGCAAAATTTGGGTGAAAAATCAAAGGTTGGGGCACTTAAGGGGTGCCCTGAGCCCCCTATTTCCGTGTGGGCCAGGTACCCCATTTGTATAACTCAAATCCCCTTCAACTAAGATTTATTGGACAGTGAAATTCATTTGAAATCAAGCTGTGTGTCGTAAAGAAGCAAAATATGTGCATGCAATGATTGCCATTGGGACACTTTTGGCTTGCTGCCCCTCAATCAGACCCCTTGAAGATAAAGATCTACTATACATGTACTTTAAAAACTTTGTCTCCTTCCCCTAAGAATGATTCCTACCTAATTTGGTTACATTCTACAGGTAGCAATATAGGTTTTACAGCAGTAGAAAAATGTCAGTTTGGTGTCACAGGCTCTTGGGGGCCATTTTCACAATATGGGCACTTTAGGGGTGCAACCCCTTGGGGGGCAAGATACCTACCAACTCAACAGGGCTCAAAGAAGAAGCAAAAATTAATCTACTTGCTGCCATTATTGGTGCTCTTGGGGGTGGTGCCCCCAAGACTTCCCCCCCCCCCCCCCCACCCCCACTATATTGGTAGGTACCCCATTTGTATTGATTTAGACTGAGGATGATCCCTGCCAAATTTGGTTGAAATCCACCACTGGTCAACAAAGTTTTGAGAAGAAGTCAAATGCATATATACAATACATGTACATACATGTACTACATACATGTATGTAGAGACAAAACTAAATTTTACCACAAACTTAACCGAGTTAAACTGTCAGTAGGTGACCTTTAATGTTATGAAAATGTAAGATTTTGGTATTCATTTAAAAGGGGAACATAAAGACGATTCCAACCAAAAATGATGCCAAGTTTCAGTGAATTTGGACAAATACTTTTGAAATAAATTAAAAGTTCAAAAACTTAACCTCACGGTAAGTTTTTGGAGCGCAATTTAACTCAAATGACCTCTGACCTTGACTTTTGACCTGAAATTTGTTGCACATTATTTGTGATACTCTAAAACCCTTGTGTGCAAATTGTGTGCAATCATGGAAATTGAACATATACTTTTGAAATGAGAGCATTTCCAAAATTGTTGATGTGGTCACTGCCGCCACCGTCGCCGCCGTCGGAAAAGCGGCCCCAATGTCTCCCTTTTTGCTTAGGCAGGCAATTTGCGAAAGTTTCTTGCAGTAAAATTGGCTGTCATTAACAATTCCGAAAGTTTTATGTCGCGATAGTTTCTGGTTTCACAGTATTTCAGGGGTCAATCATTAATGGAGTTTGCCCATAGTGAAAAGATATACAGATTATTCACTATGTTCTTATTTGGCATTTATGTACACTACATACTGTACTACAAATCCCCCCCCCCCCCCACCATATAAAATCACTTCTTTATCTCATATCTTTATTAAAGGGATACTCAACCGCAGATTGTGGAGGTTTTTATGCCGTGAGAGGGCACGCGTGATCGTTACCTGATCATGCCGTAACCCCGCAGGAGCAAACTTTGAACAGGCTGTTCGCCGCGCAACATGCACGCTCCGCTTGAACTCGAGCTATCGTGCGAGATTCGGTCAGCTTCGTGCAGTCCGAAAAGTAATCCTAGTAGTCCAACGGACGCGTTCGATGCTTACGCAATCCTGACTTTCCCCACGGCCGCCTGGTGGCATATCCCTTTAAAGACCATTCACAAGTAAATACAAGCAATAACTTGGTCTGGGAATAGCAAAATTTAGGAATGTTATGCAACATCCAAAGACTTAGGATTTACCTGCGTAGTCATCTCCCCTCTCTTTCCTAATGTCTAAGATTTCAAGGAGTTGAGATGCAGCCTGTGGTACTGTCAGGAAGCGAGGAGGCTCATAAATCTTACGCCCTCTAGAGACGATAAGAAGGGAAAAAATGACATCATGATCAGACTTTCCATTAATCACAACCAGTGGCAAGGCATGGGACCAATCAATGAGGAAGCACAGGTATCATGGGGGGGGGGCAGTCTTACTTGTTGAATAAAACAATAAAAACAATACCCAGGCCATCTACAGTGTATGCTGGTTAGGGTGCAGGAGATATTCTTTTTTTCTCTTTTCTCGTCCTTCTCCCCCTCTTCTATTGACAAAATATTATCAAAAACTTTTTGCAGCCATTAAAGAAAAGTATGTGCACTTGTGCAGTACAAGGTGGACATAATTTAACTGCTTTAACAATTCCTGTAAAAATTTCTCTTTTCTCGTCCTTTTCCCCTCTTCTATTGATGAAATATCATTAAAAACTTTTTGCAGCAATCAAAGAAAAGTATTTGCACTTGGGCAGTACAAAGTGGACATAATTTAACTGCTTTAACAATTCCTGTAAAAGTTTCCCTTTATGGTGGCTATCTCTTGAAAATTAGTCGACTCACTTGATAAGGTTTTCTATACTCTGCTCCTTCATTTTGATGTCCAGTAGACATAGCGTGTGCAGGCCTCTTGTTCTGTTGGATGCTATCTTATCATAGTAACTGTCGGGTTTCCAGGTATCTGTCCAAAACACTATTGAGATGGTCTCCCCGTAGTTGTAGAGCTGTGACACACAAACACTGGCAGTCAGTATTTTACAATACAAATTATACTGCATTATGAAGCCAACGAATGGTATATGAAGAAATAATGAAGTACAAATAGAAGAAAGAGTATATTTATGTTATTCAGGAATGCCACTTAGAATTGATAAAAAAGTAGGAAAAATCATCTAGAATGGGCCCTTGTGTTCATAAAAAGTGGTTTTCTATGGCTAAAAAATGTTGAAAAGGTAGGAATTCCTACTTTTGTCTGAAAAGTGGCAACCCTGGTTATTAACATCGCAGCCTGAGCAAGAACAAAATATCATCATTTGAAATGCTGCTTTCACATCATATATGAAATATGAAGATTCAAGATTGATCATCATATTTTCATTCATACAGGTATCTATTTCCATACATCCATCACAATTCTTGATAATCATGTTTCTCAAATAATTGTTTGTTTTTTGCTCTCCCCCTTTTTCTTTTTCTTTTCTTTTCTTTCTTTTTTTTTTGGGGGGGAGGGGGAGGGTGAAATAAAGGAGGGACTGCTTCTGAAAATCAGGGGCTACTTAATAGTTAAGCTTAAATTTGACAACTGATGAGGGTGAAATCACGCCTCTCCCCCCCCCCCCCCCCCCCCCACTCACCCACATGTCTTTCTCACGCTAGTTCAGGGAATGTTCAAAGTATGAAAGTGGAACATAAGCAAATTAGAACACTAACCTGTAAACCACAGCATCCTATCGCATTCATGATAGAAGCATTGTGAATCACTTTGTACTCAATTCTTTCCTGCTTTGCTCTCAGAACTAGGTCTGTGTGTGTAGTAGCTCTGCAGAACAGAAACAAAACCATGTGATTGCATAATCTCTACAGGTTTATTCTCTGTACAAATGTACACCATTTCCCCCAATAAACCTGGTGTTTTTCATTCACTACACAATATTTTGTGTATAAATGAAATACTCATGAGCCCTGTTTCATAAAACTTGTTATCAATAACAAGTTTCAATAACAGTTATAAGCTACTGAAATACTTACATCTGATTGGCTGAGAGCAAGTTTGTCATAGAAATGGGGCAGTTGTTATACAAGATTTTTTAAACGGGGGCCCAGGGAGAGTGCACATTTGACTCAGTTGAAAGCTTCTATTACATTCTTTCACATTTAATAAAATAACAAATATACAGACTAAAATGATTGGAGCATGAAGAGAAATACTGCTTATTGAAAATGTTGACAATCTACCTATAAATGATGAGTTAAAAGAAAAAATTACAGTAAATTTGAGATCTTACCCAAAAGGATCACCAACAACCAAGAAGGCTATATCCTCTGTCCTTGCATCCTCAAATATCTGATCTGATCCTTGCTCTACTAGGTCACGGTCGGCTAAAATGATCTCACGTCCATAGTACTCTTCCTGTTCAGAAGAAGGAGAGGGTAGACAACAAAATACAGATTAGTTTTTCTCCTACTCTGTCATCATATTTAAACATTCATTCTTTTCCAGCAGTATAATAATAAAAGAGATGATAATCACTTCCTTGTACTTTAGTTACAATGCCACAGAATGCTAAAAAGCCCTTTTCAAGACAATAGATTAACGTATATATATTTTTTTATTGCACAATTTCCCATGAGGAACTTAACCACTTTGTGAGGTGAGTGGACAATCCTGAAGCATTAAAAAGTTGAGCTCTGGTCATGCGATTACATGTGAAAGAACTGTCACAAAGCAATTGGGAAAGGTTGATCATGTCTAAATAAGCATTGATGTATAATGTAGGTTTTGGAATCATCAAAAAATGAAAATGGGAAGAAATTGACCCAATCTTGCTGAAAAGCACATGCACAGCACACAGAAATGGGTATATGCCTGGGACTGCATACTTATGTGACATGAATGTTCCGCCTGAACATTTCGGATACATCTCATCATATTTCAAATATGCGCGCATTTGAAGAGCAATTCCTTTCAGGGGACATTTCTATTCCGATGTTCTTCCAAACTGACATTAAAGGGATTAGAAAGCTTACAATTTTTTTTCTCACCATCACAAGAACTTACTTAACTCTCTCTTCAAACTTGTGATATGTAGCAGAGCAGCAAAGAACACCAAAATGAGTGAACTCATTAAGGTGAAAATAGCAGTGGCATGTTTTTTTTTCATAATAGAGCACATTGACTATGAAAAGACGACATCAGACACAGATGAGAAGGTGGTCATGTCTCTGCCATTGGCTAAGTCTAAGAAAAGACAAGACTAAAAATTGCAATTACGATTAAGCTCAGAAAAAAATCAAATATATTATAAGCTCTACCTCCGGTAAAAACAAACTTTGAAATCATAGTTGACCAACTCACTTTGTGACAGAATTTAGGTTTTATATTCATTGCAAATGGAAAAGAAATGAAAATAAGGTCTTAACACCGCTCATGCACAAGTCTTCACAAAAATGTCTTGATTTGATTTTGACATTTGTATATATTAAATATCTTGAATGTAGACCATATTGATTGCTTTTAATGTTTACTACCAACAACATTTAAGTAGGTCTACAATACATTTTTTTTACAATGATATTTACATGTAAAGGAAGAAAAGCATTGATTGCTAAAAGGGGCCGGATAAAAGCACATGTGTTAGTCGAGCCTGACACTCATTTAAATTTTAACATGACATGGTTCTGAAAAGTGAAATCTGATATCTCCCTACATCCGGTCTTGTTGTGGATCTAGAAAAGTCTAGACTAGAGTAGCTAGAACTAAAACTACTACAAAAAAAAGAGGCAAATGACCCATAAAACGTCAGCTTTTTCGGACAAACTGTGATCACAATCTAGAGAAGCAGACCCAGCACGATACATGTCATTAATACAAGTACAGCTAGACCGAAAATTTTGTCTCTCGTTCGTTAGCCTCTTATTTGGATAGGTTCGGCTCTTCACAGCCGACCCTATCCAAATAAGAGGCTAACGAACGAGAGACAGAATTTTCGGTCTAAAGTACAGCTAGCTAGCTCAGCAAAGGCAAAGCCAAAGGCCATCCAGCAGACAGTGAGAGTAGCACTGGTACCTAGACGGTGCCTAAGCCTAGCCGGCCAGCCTGGCTGAGCAGTGCCAGAGGCCCAGCTACCGCTGCGACGCCGGTGACCATGAATACTTACCAAAGCATCTTTGCCTACGGTTAAGATGGATGTATAGGCTTCCAGATAAACACGTTTGGCACTTTTGATGGCTTCCAGTCCTTTCACTGTAACGTCTTTGGCATCACCAAGGCCCAATCCGATAAAAAATAACATTTTCCCCACACCAGAGTCTGCTCTCAACTCAAGACAAAGTCAATCCTCACGTGGGCGCCACGAGTACAAAGATTTGGCTTATCGGTGCCACTTTTCTAGCCAATATAGTCTGCCATTAAGCCAGTGTCTATCTCGGTATTCCGTCAATATCACATGCAGGAAGATGTTGCCATTATTCCGTCAATATACTTTCTTCTTCTTCTTGATAAATACATTCCATGGGTGTCGCTCCCGGGGGGGGGGGGGGGGGGGGATGGGGGTATATATCCCCCCCCCCTCAAAAAAAAAAATTGAGGGGGGGGGAGGGGTGGCCGGTGTTATCATCCCCCCAATAATCTTGGATAAAATAAATAAGAATTATGATACATTATTATACTTAAAACTAATAATTATTCAAACTCATTATGTTTGATCTTGAAATATCATCACATTCTTAAATCATTAGAAGTAAGGAAATAAGAAATTCCATAATTTCAATGCGAAAATATCGAAGAAAATTCGTTCGCTCGCATTGTTATTCTCAATTGAGGGGTTCCGTCCATTGGCGTAGATCCATGCATTCCTTCTTTTCATTAAAAACCATTCTGGGATGCTCTGAAATGCACAGTTTTATAGACAGATTTCTGAAAAAATGCCTGTGTGGGAGGGGGATACCCCCCTCCCACACCGGCCTCCCCCGCTCTGTCGCTTTGCGTATCTAGGGGGCAGGGGGCGCGTGCCCCGGGCATCACTTGGAGGGGCACAAAAAACGCAAAGGAGAGAAAGAAAAAAGGGGGGAAATAAAGAAAACTCATAATCCTTACGGATTATGCGCCCCCAGATCCGCATTATAAGTGCACTAGAAATCTAGTTTTTGAAGGTTTGAAATGCGAAAATTTTCCAATGCTCGGTCGCTTTGCTCTCTCGCATAATTATTTTCCTTCAGGATCTCATAATTTCGCGCCCCCAGTAGGCCTATATAGTTCTTAAATAGCTTAAAGGGTTCAAAATTTGAAAAAATAAAGATGTAATTGCTTTGCTCCCTATATCATGTAAGTTTCATAATGACTCCTGCTAAATATTGCACCCCCAATATAGGATAAAGTGTATAAAACAGCATTTGCAAAGGTTCTCAACTTTAGGTAGCCTTGCTGAATTTCTCGACTCTTTCTCAAGCCTATTTAGGGTTTTCGTTAGTTTTGCTCCCGATTGTAGAAGTGAGTGCATAGAAAACCGTTTAGCAATGTATAAAATTCGAGCTTCTCTACCGCTGAATTGCGGTGGTCAATTGCAAAATTTCCTGGGTAAAATGCACAAGAAATTGCGTTTTTTAGGGTAAAAAATTGAAAAATTTGCCGCTCGGTCGCTTTGCTCCCTCGCTAATGTAGATAAGTTTTGGGACTCGGGGGGGGGTGGGGGGGGGGGGTGCGTAACTTCATGTTTTGCCCTGGCGCCATAATCCCTATAGATACGCCACTGGCTTCGCTCCCTCGCCGGTCATCCCCCCCCCCCCCCCCCCCCCCCATCGTGAACACGGATCGACACCCCTGGTACAGTCCACCATCTTTCATGAAGAGAAAAATTGTACCATATACCAACACGTGAAAATACCTTTTTTTGGGGGGGGTGTTGAGCTACAAATGATTATTACACCTCCGATGAAGATAGGTGCAAAGAATAGGTTGAAAAATAATCCTCTGAATTATGATGTATTTAAACCATTACTGAGGCCTATATGCGAAGATTAGAAATATTGTTTTATCACGAGAGTTGGTAGAAATATGTTTTTTCAGATTGCCATAAGCATCGCATTCCTCTTCTCCTCATTTCTACCTCTTTTATCTGACACCCAGTACCTCTCGTCTTTCTTGCTCTCTCTCTCTCTCTCTCTCTCTCTCTCTCTATTTCTCTAAAAATGAAATAAAAATTGGCCTAGGCCCTATTATATTCTAGAACCAGTAGCATACATGGGTTCGTACATTGCACTGGCATCACTGGCGCCTTTGTATGGATGGCTCCGACTGGGGCACCGCGATATTCAAGTCGGTGGATAACATACAACTTCACAAGGATAGGCCTATATATATAGGGAGGGTCATTATAAAAAAACGTTTCATCCTAAGTTTTCACTCGTTCCCTTCCTTCTCACGAAGCCTACCGCCTCTCTCACTTTCCTCTCTCTTCCTTTTCCGTTTCCTTCATCATTCGAATAGGCCGGGGGGCGGGGCACGTGCCTAGTGTACCTCCTGTTATCAGCCACTGTAGTGTAGAACGAACATGACTGAATAGAGCATAATTATATATATATTTCTTTTCATTTCTAACAAAATACAAATACAAAATACAATTTTCATAATAATACAGAATACAATGCAGCATTTATACAAAACCGTTACATTTGAAACTAGTACAATTATTAATACCTTTCAATATAATTATATGATGAAGGGGGGAAAAAAATGGAATAAAAAAAGTGGTATAATTACGAATAAATATTTATTCTGTGGAAATGGAGAGGTCCACTAAAAAGCAGAGCTTGTGAATTGTGGACCCCTCAGATAATAATTAAAAAAAATTAGAAAAAGTAAAGTACATAAATTAACAAGAGAAGAAGGGTAGTGGCCAAAAGAGAAAACATTCATAGAAACATGCACCTATGACTGTAAGCAACGTAGTCGTAAAAAAGTTATATGATGAAAAAACAAACCAAACTCAAATCTAGTGAAGAGAGAGAGAGAGAGAAAAAAAAAGAATGAAATATGGGTTGCATGTGGATTGGAGGGAGAGAGCAGAGCGAGCACGAAATAGAGAGCGCACAAAATCCTTGGTGAATTTAAGAAAACAATAGAAATAAAAACATTGAGGGAAAGCAGAAGGCAAGTGATAGCAAAAATGTGGGGGGGGGGGGGGGGGGGGGTTTACACCACAATAAATTGCTATAAAGTTGAATTGTAATAAGAAACTTTCTTAATTTTCTTTTAAAAGCATTAAGTGAAGGGGGTTCAAATCATTATTTATGCAGAGCATTTCTAATTTAGAGCCTTCAAATAATTATGAACGTATTTTGTGTGGAAAATGTTCTCAAAAGAGGTAAGTGAAATTCATCTGACTGTCTACTGGCCGGTATTTATGAACTGCTTGATATTTTAAGAAACATACGCGTATCATGAAACACATAATGTAGTATAGGGCCTACATTGTATTTAAACGTAAATTCACCAAGATGAAATAAATATAGGCCTAAATCATTAATTCTTAATTTGTTATATTTAGGGGCGTCGATCTTTTTTTTCGGATGGAACGCCTCTTAATACCAGCTTCTCCACGGTTACATGAAGCAGGGAATATTAGAGAATTTGTGCACGGAGTAACGTCAAAATTGACAGCTCATCGGTTACACCTCCAGATTTATTGGGGGGGGGGGGGGGGCAAAACGATATGTTTGCCCCCATATTTTCTTTGGGGACAGCTGCCCCCAAAAGAAAGGATCGACACCCCTGTTTATATTCGAAAAATAGAGGTTGGTTGTCCAGTCCATAATTCCCTGACAAGCAAAAAAAAAAAAAAAAAGGTCTTCATTCTAAAAGGGGGGGGGGGCACAATCGAGAAAATGGGGGATCGTCTATGGTCAAAATGCATGCTTTTCTTCCAAGGGGGGGGGGGGGGCACGGGCCGGAAGTGCCCCCCCCCCGGATCCGCCAATGTGTAGGCCTATTCCGGAGCCTATATTGCCCCAAACCAAAAGATCGTAGACTAATTCAAATATGGTACAGATCACTGATGAATAAGCATAAATAATGATGACTGTGGTAAATTATAGGCCTATATAGTCTATCAGTAATTTCGAGAAATATTTTTGCAAATATTACCAATGTGTAATTACCAAGAAAGTTTATTATTGACTATTACAGTCAGGAATTTCGTATGAGAAACCCGTTTCAGAGGGGTATTATCAAAAACAATATCACTGCATGGTACTGAGTCTAACGAGTTTAACTAAATAGCATGCAATTCGTTTTCTGAAGATTAAGTGACAATTTATTTGCTCCAGTTCACTGTAATATATTCAATAATTCAGTTTGATTATATCAGCTAGAAAATTCAGATTATTGTGTGAAAAAAAAATAAGTTGGTATCATCGGCAAAAGAAAAATAAACGACAAGGAGTGAGTTCACTTAGATGATTTACGAAAATCATTTATGTATCAATTGGTTAGAGCGACAAAATTAAAAAAAAAGGATGCCTCTCGTATCCTTCATGAATGGCACATATATTGGTCCTGTGTGTATTGTATTTATATAATATTTATAAAGAAAAAGAAACTAATGAAAAATTCTTGGTGCATTTTCTAAAGGATTTTCAAAGTATTTCTGACAATTAAAACAGGGGCGTATCCAGGATTTCCCAATAGGGGGCGCCAGGAATTATTGATCGCCGTCATGGGGGAGGGGTCTTTGGAAAACTTTTGCTTCTGAAGAAGGGCTGAGATGCAAAATAGTGCTATATGTGACCAATTTTTAAGCCTATTGAATGAACAATATTTTCAATTGGTATAAGGATTTTTTTTGCTATTTTTTTTTACGACGGCCAATAGGGGGCGCGCGCCTGTTGCGCCCCCTGGATACGCCACTGTAAAAAAAGTATTTTTGACATGCATGCTGCATGCATGCTCTTCGTTGCACATCGATTGAGAGTTAAATGGTATACCGAGTTAAATAGCCAATTGGGCGAGAAATCCTCTTGCATTCGCTTCGCGCTTGACTCCGGTAATTCCCCTTTGAATATACACCCTCGTTCTTTGAAATTATGATAAACTAATACATTTACTAGTATATATGTCAGGTATATTTATTTAATTAGGTAAAAATAAAAAGTTTCATGTAAGGAAGTTTTTGTAAGGAAGGCTAGCATCACTACTGGGGAATATTGAATATCAAAATGAGATTTTAACTGATAATGAGCTAACAAGTAAGAGGTCGACAGCTTAGCTCAAAGTTTTGATTGAAAAATTGAAGTCAAGTTTCCAAATTCCAGTTACATTTTCATCAAAAAACATTTATACTGCATTAGATTGTGATGGTAAGAATTCTTACAAAGCATGTTCATGATACTTAAGTTCTTATTGTGCTGTAATTTCTACAAAAGAAAATTGTAAATGTTTCTTTGTGACATATGTAATTATCTGCCAAATACTTGCCGCGCGCAAGCTGCTCATGGCATGCTGCCGAACCGTCTATTGGCAGACGGGAAAGCCGGTGGACTCCCGTCACTTCACGGTCATGACGGTAACGATCGCTAGGCTACGGCATTTGCGAAGGACCGGTGTGGGTAGCCAGGACTAGCTTCGTGAGTGTAAAAAAAAAAAAAAAAAATTGGCTATACGCCTTTTACATCAAGAAGCCAGGCGTTTTTCCCTAGCATGCCTAGCAATCTAATTGCGCACGGGTTAGCAGGACATGGAAATGCCTGAAATAACAACACTTTCCTGATAACTCCCGCGACCGACAAGGTGACAGGTCCTTCACCACCACAGCGTTTCCTCCTAGGGAAACTTTTGGAATTAATAGTATGTGTTTTTGATCGTACGTATTTTTACAAAAAAATACAAAAAAAGAGCATAAGAAATTTCTGAGAACTCACCAGTGTTTGTGTATCCATGCCTCCTCTTGTCATGCAGATGTAAAGCGATGGCACGCGCTGTCGGCAACGTATAGTTTCACTTTCAATTACGCAGCTGCCATTTTTATGCTCTTTTTAAAAAAATTTTATGTAAAAATACGTACAATCAAAAACATACTATTAATTCCATAAGTGGGTGTGGGCTAGACCGAAAATTCTGTCTCTCGTTCATTAGCCTCTTATTTGGATAGGGTCGGCTCTTCACTTAGAGACAGAAACGCTCCATTCACTCGCCTGTGCAAACTCACTGATCGCCGAGAGACAGTAGGCATGTCGTTGTTAAAATGTGAATGTTACGATTTTTAAAAATATTTGTGTAAATTAAATAGATTAGGCCTAGGCTCTATACTTAAACGAACATGTTCAACTTACCAATTTGACTGTTATTCCTTTTAATGCTCCTTTTTCAGGTAATTCAGGGTCCATTCCAAGGTTTTCTCCGTTTGAAAATCTTCCAGCCGTATTCAAACTGTATAGTGTGTAAGTCAATGTGCATTCGGTTTGCACAGGCGAGTGTATGGAGCGCTTCTGTCTCTAAGTGAAGAGCTAACGAACGAGAGACAGAATTTTCAGTCTATTTTTCTTTAATATTTCTGACATTTCTCAACCTTCCCCATATACACACGGTACACCCAGATATATCACCAACAAGGTGTCCAAACAGCTGACCTATGCTTACGTCGGAATAGTTTTTCACTATTTTAGAAAAAGATCGAGATAGTATTAGTAGATGTATTTACTGAATATAATTGAATAGAAAGAAAGGTCTAGACCATATTTATCATCTGAGCGTACATTTGATATATTTAAAAGTTTAAAAAATAAAGTAGATAAGGTAATAATTAGAAATAGAATTAGGACTTACCGAGCAGCCGGCAACGAAATCGGTTCGCTACCATGTTCGCTACGTTCCGGTTACGTTATACTGTACTGCACTGCACTGTTAACGCGTACGCCACTGAATGCAGTGCTACACACACAGACACACAGAAAAATTATAAAATGGCGATCTTTCCCAAGAACTGCTTCCGGTTCCGGGGTCAATTCTATTATCTGCACATACGTCTACAATGTCTGTACGTCTATCAAAGAGGTCAATGGGCGGAGACTATTCAATGATATGACCGTCCACACACTACGCGATATGTGAGCATTCAGTCTTTATGTACAGAGGTCTAGTGGAGCCAGACGGAGTCTCAGCGGAACAACGACGATACAGAGAGACTGAAGCTTTTGGTCTAAGTAAAATCATGCCATCATCTCCATTGAGTTTGTACATGTACATGTGGCCAAATACCGGAGCTGCTATGATGAACACCGGCTCCAAAACAATGAAAATTAAAATAAATATTATGATGGCAACTCTTTTTTTTTCAGGATTTTTTCTTTCGTTAAAATGATATCAATTAATAGACAGTGAATTTTTAGAGTAGATCTAGATCATGTACATGTAGATGGTCAAAACAAAAGCTGGCATGAAAGAGGTAATTTGGTGTGAAGATCTGTTTATCACAATATCAAGTTGAGCTGAGGTAATCCTTGTACAACAAATGTGACAAAGAATATGTATCAGTGGGAGACTGTCTCCCAAATAGGCTTTCAAAATCTTGACAAAGGTCTCTGACAATAGAGTCTCCCAAAACGACATCCATGGGTAGATGGGGAAGAGTCAACCAACAGAAAAACTGCAAAAGTCCCCATTCCATTGGATTATGCGCTTCTCAAATAGAGTAAGGTTTGCAAGTCTCCAGTCAATTAAGACAAAATCGAACTTTGTATTAAACTCATTCTTTATTTGCAGAATTATTTTCACTTTTTGCTCAAATCATGAATATGGAATTCATGATTTGAGTAAATACCGCTCCATTTTATGCCGTGCTCCGTTCCGTGTTCCGTTTTCCGTTTCCAAGTCGTGTGACCTTATGTGACCTCACGTCAGCCTGGAAACAGAATTTCTGAGTTTTATGTACAAATTGAATGGAAAACTGCATTTCCTTATGTTATATCTTTATTCTGTAAATATCTAATCTAACTGATATTTGGTTCAGTATAAAAGTGGACCTTAAAAACAAAGAAAAAGTTAAAAAAAGAAGTATGTAAGCTGACTGATTTCTTTCCTCTGCACTGCTCTCTTCTCTAACTGTTACAAGTACATACTGCACTGTACTGCTCTGCTCTGCTCTCTTCTCTAACTGTTACAAGTACATAAAAAATAAACAATAGAATACAAAATAATTGAAAATCACTTTCAATTTAATATTTGACACTCATAGATAAAGGTTATCTGGAAAACCATGTAGATCTACTAAAAAAAGTCTCATCAAGGTCTATCTTTTGCTAATGGGAGAAGTGCAATGAAGTGTAGATAAGCAAGGAAAAATCCAGGTGGATAATACATGTACAAGTGTGAGATTATAATTTGCTCGATACCCTACCTATCATTCCTCACCCCTTGTAAGTAGGTTCTGTACAATTAAGCCTGGATAATACTGGTTTCATGTATCTTGATTTATGCTATTTCATGTACCATTATGTGTATTGACCTCATGTACATTATATATATATACCTTGTTTTTTATTATGTGTAACATTATAACCACTATTTCATCTGCCCCCTACCCTATTGCACAGAGCAGTGATGAGGGAGTTTACAGATAAGTTGATAAGTCTTCTTATCAGCTAGTATTTCCTGGTGGTCAGTCACTCCCTAATCCCCAAACAGTAGGCCCTATGTCTTTGTGTAGCAGTAATGTAAACAATGACCCTGAGGTCCCCCCATTCACCCCTCTATGAGGACAGAGGGTAAAAAAGCAAGCATGTGTATTGGGAGATGCAGAGTTTGATTAGAAGAGTCTCCCTGTAAGCATTGGTATGATAGAGAGCTGCTTCAGTTGTCACAAGAAATTTGCTGAGATTCACTGCAGACCAAAGTGATGTAAACTACTAGTTTTACTTGTCTCCTACTCCATAAACCGGACCCTCACTGTTGCAGCTCTAGTTTGGAGGATTATGCAGATGCAGAATAGTTACACTCAGTGCTGTGTTGGTTTTCTTTGATCACTCCATTGTTTTGGTTTATAAACTTTTGTTTTCTTAACTTCTAAATAAATGAACTTTCGTTCAGTTTAAAGGGAAAAGCACAAGACTACAAATTCCTTCTTTGTTTCAGCCTTCTTGTTGAACCTGGTAATTAATTAGATTATTTCAGTCATAATAGTTGTATTTCAAACACGTCCTGTACACATATAGGAGGTCACATAATTTTGGTGCCGAAACCCGGGAAGGCTTTAATACAAGGAAAATTTGGGTCCTAGCTAACCTAAACATATCAAACGAAATGGAATAAAGCAATAGCAACAAATAACAAATATAATATTTTAACAAATCAAAGAAAACCAACACAGCATCGTCGAGTTGTGCGGAGAGAGATGGAAACCCCAATACCCTGCAACATTACGACGCCATCTAGCCTGCAACATCACCCCACTAGAACAGATGGAACGACACCTCTTGGGACGCCCCCGCCATGGAGCCTCGGTAAACCGGTGGCGACGCCCCTACAGATAGCCGGTATGGACCCAATGCCTGACCACACCCAACACTTGACTCACACTCCAAGATGCGTGACAACGCACCAAATAAAGACAGTAGGAACATTTACGGGTAGAGGGGGTGTAAAAGTTGAAGATTGGGTAAGGGATATGCGATATGTACTGGAGTCAAAGGGGCCAATGCCACTTCGAGCTGAGTTCTATGAAATTGTTAGACACACTGGAGGAAGGGCGCGAGACTTGATACTAAACTTAGAGTTGGGGGGCCCGTCCAGCTGCACCCCAGAGGCCGCAATCACAGAGTTGCTTGAAGAATACGGGGAGAGCGATTGGACGGCATCGCCAATGGCAGCATTTTACGCAAGGATGCAACAGCAAAGTGAGTCACCATCTGACTATGCTATTGCCCTAGAGGCCAAATTGAGAGTGGCCCATGAAAGGGGTACTGGTGCGGCGAAAGTTGAGGCAACAGCCCGGGACAAGATGTTAACAGTACAGTTTATGTATGGTCTTCGGGACCAGGATGTAAAAAGCCGCTTGGCTCCGATGAGGCCGAGACACATGACGTTCAGAGAGTTAAGAAGGGAGTTAAGGATCATAGAGGAGGAGCAGGGGCAAAGAAAGGGAGCCAATTCCTACAGGATGGACGTGAAGGCGGATGCAAGGCCTACTCCTGCTACTTCCCAAAATCAGGCGCTTGATGAAATTACGAGGACTCTGAAGGAGATGCATGCCTTCCAGGGGCAAACATCGAATCTCATTCATCAAGTCCTGGATGAGCAACAGCGGTCAAGGGCAAGACTTGACATGCTGGAGAGCCTAGTAATGGGGCCGCCTCCTTCAAGAGGACATGGCTCGCTGCCAGGTAATGATGTTTGCTTCACATGCCACCAGCCAGGACACTTCTCCCGTGCGTGCCCACAACGTCGACCAAGAAGGCGCCAACAGGCCCCCCAGCCAGGCCTCCAACAGGATCCAACACCACAGCAGCACCAACCGCAACAACAGCAAGGATCACAAGAGGCACCAGTGCATCCTTTAAACGCCTAGAACCTGCAGACAGTGGGCAGTCTGTGGGTATGACAAATGTTCAACGCCCAGAGAGCAAATTCAACTACCCCGTGAGACATGAGAAGGTGGAGCGACTTGCATATGGAGAGCTTATTGGACCAGTAACCAGCACAACTTTAGTGGTAAACAAGCAGCCTTGTGTCGCCATCTTGGATACAGGTTCACAAGTAACCACCATCACTTCTGACTATGTGAAGCAACACTCAACTCTTTGTAACCAGGAGTTGATCCCTTGTGATGTTAGAATTGAAGGTGCTGGTGGTCATGTAGTACCACATGTTGGGGTGATCTTACTCGATGTAGAGGCTCAGGGAATGTCTGTGAAATCCATACCAGCTCTGGTGGTGCCTACAATCCAGAAAGATGGAGAGGTCTCCTGTCTGCTGGGAACAAATGTCATTCGACCCTTCCGGGATGAGGCGCATAGCAAGCATGGGAGGAAATTCATGGCGAAGGTGAAGTCGGAATCGATGCCATGGTTCCTGGCCTATCAGGCCATGAACTGCGATGGCCTCGACCTGGCAGATGAAGGTGGAAACATTGGTCTTGTCCGGTATGATGGGAAGAAGCCACGGGTGATCCGCCCAGGCCAATACATGGACGTCCAAGCAAAGGCACCAAAGTCTACCAATAACCGCATAATTTCTGCTGTAGTTTGTGAACATTCCCCTGGTAGTTCCTTAAAAGTGGATTCTGCCCTGAGTGAGATCCGTAATGGTTGTTTAACCGCAAGAGTAACCAACGTAGGTGGTGTGGACGTGTGCCTACGGAGGAATGATGCTGTGGCCAAACTGGAGGTTGCAACGCTGATAGCCGAATGTGGCACTCCCGAGGAATCACGTAGTGATAGGAGCAGAGTAGTGCCAGTAGATATGTTCAGGCAAGAGGTTGCAGATCACCTTCAAGACGTCAACACACCAACTGACCAGTTATCACCAGCGGATAGAGAGGCTCTGGTCAATCTACTGAAAAAGAATGCAGACGTATTCTCCACTGGTCCGGAAGATTTTGGACGCACGAATACAGTAGTGCATGGAATTCCCCTGGTCGACCGAACTCCTTTCCGGATGCCTTACCGACGGATTCCTCCTGCCGATTTTCAGGAAGTTAAAGATCACATCAAAGATTTAACGTCGGCAGGGATTATCACTCCAAGCAAGTCTCCATTTGCATCACCAATTGTCATTGTTCGCAAGAAGGACGGAAAGATTCGGATGTGCGTGGATTTTCGCAAATTGAACTCGAGGACTGTTCGTGATGCATATCCTATCCCGAGAATTGACGAGTCCCTAGATGCCCTTGGGAAAGCAAAGTATTTCTCAAGCCTAGATCTAATGTCAGGATACTTGCAAGTGGAGATGGCAGAGGATGACCGTCAAAAGACAGCCTTCACAACACCCATGGGTCTATATGAGTATACCCGTATGCCCTTTGGACTCATGAATGCTCCTGCAACATTCCAGAGGCTCATGAACACAGTGCTAGGTGATATGAACCTCTCTGAAGTACTCATATATCTGGACGACATCATCGTATTCAGCTCAACCATTGAGGAACATCTGACCAGGCTAGAACGTGTCTTTACAAGACTTAGACAGCACGGACTGAAACTCAAGCCTAGCAAGTGTCATTTCCTTCAACAAGAAGTCCAATACTTGGGGCATGTAGTTTCTAAGGATGGTGTTGCCACTGACCCAGAGAAGATAGAGTCTGTTAAGGCCTGGCCCGTACCAAAGACGAAGCGAGATGTGCGCAGTTTTCTGGGCTTCACAGGCTACTACAGACGTTTCATTGAGAAGTATGCATCGATTGCACGTCCCTTGTTCTGCTTGATTGGGGGAAGTAAGCAAAAGTCTAAGGAAAGAAGACCCCCTGCACCTTTCTTGTGGACTGCAGAGTGCCAACACGCCTTTGACGTCTTGAAGGAGAAGCTCACCTCTGCCCCAGTCCTCTCCTTTCCAGACTTTAACAAGGGCTTCATCTTGCAGACAGATGCCTCATTGGATGGACTTGGAGCTGTTTTGGCCCAGAAGCTGGACGGCAAGGAGCATGTGATTGCATATGCCAGCCGAAGCCTTCGTCCTGGAGAGATGCGGTACCCTGCACACAAGTTAGAGTTTAAGGCATTGCACTGGGCGGCTACGCAGAAGTTCAAGGATTACACATATGGCCAGAAGGTTATCGCCGTCACGGATAGCAACCCCCTCACATACGTCTTGGGATCAGCGAAGTTAGATGCTCATGGGCAGCGATGGGTAAGTGACCTGGCTCAGTGTGACTTGGAGGTAGTGTACCGCCCAGGGAAGTCCAACGACAACGCAGACGGTCTGTCTCGCATAACACGGGAGAATGTCAGACAAGCCCTGGACAAAGCGTCTGCAATCCAACCGGATGTCAGTGCAGATGAGCACTCCTCATATGTGGTGCGAGTAGAGGCCATGCGACCCATTGGAAACTGCACAGACAGAAGCAACCAATGCTCGACGCACGCCACCGATGACCCTGCAATTTCCCTGCCATCTGAAATCTCTCTCAAAGACATACATGAAGCTCAACAAAAGGATGAGGTCATCTGCAATGTTCGGCAGTGGATGCTGAAAGGACACAGGCCAACCCGTCGACAGTGTGACATGCAGTCCAAACAAGTTAAAAGGCTGCTAAGCAAATGGGACCAGCTGACCATAGTCCAAGGTGTTGTCATGTTACAGCCTGCAGAGAGTGATGTTCCCCTTGTACCCATCCTCCCTCGGTGTTATAGGAGAAGAGTTCTTCGAGGTGTTCATGATGAGATGGGTCACTTTGGGTATGAACGAACACTGGACTTAGCGAAAAGCCGTTTCTACTGGCCTGGCCTTCCTTTGGACATCAAGCGTCACATACATCGATGCAAGCGATGCACCCTTCGGAAAACAGCAGAGCCGAAAGGACGAACTGCACTGAAGAGTATCCGCACTTCACGTCCACTTGAGCTGGTGTGTCTGGACTTCCTCAGCTTGGAAGCCTCAACCGGCGGCATCGAAAATGTATTGGTCATTACTGACCATTTTACCAGACACGCGCAGGCATATCCAACTCGTGACCAGACTGCTGCTACGGTTGCGAAGACACTTTGGGGAAAGTATGTGATACACTATGGCATACCAGAGCGTATACATAGCGACCAGGGAAAGTGTTTTGGCGCCGCAGTAATCCATGAGCTGTGCAATCTTCTGGGAATTGCCAAAAGCCGGACGACCCCCTATCACCCCCAGGGTAATGGTATGACGGAGAGGTACAATAGTACTCTATTGAACATGTTGGGAACCCTACATCCTTCGTTGAAACCGAGTTGGAAAGATCATGTGGAGTCCCTTACACATGCGTATAACTGTACCAAGCATGCGTCAACAGGCTTTTCCCCTCACTACCTCATGTTCCTTCGGAAGCCCCGAATACCCGCAGACCTTGTATTGGAAAAGGAGGAGAATGAAACACAGGAAATCGACGAAAAGGGCTATGTTGAACGGATGAAACAGACACTGGTTGAGGCCTACAAGTTGGCCCAGACGAATGCTGAAGATGCTCGACGCAAACAAGCAGCCAACCATAACAAGCGAGCTAGAGGTTCTGGGTTCTCCCAAGGAGACAAAGTGCTGGTGGCGAACAAAGCACTTCGTGGCCGTCACAAGATTGCAGACAAATGGGAGGGGTCACCTTACACTGTACTCCGCAGCATCCCTGGATCTCCCATATATGTAGTTAGACATTGCGAGTCTGGTCGAGAACGTACCCTCCACCAAGATTTACTTACACTGTGTACCTTCCTAACTTCGGAGTCAGATGGATTCGCCTCCAATGAAGATATCGGTGATGAAGCCGATGATGACTCTTCTGTATCTAGCGATGCATCCCTGATCTCTTTGTAGTTACTTGCGTTATATTCAATTGTTGGGGACAACAATACCTTAAGCCGGTGGCGAGTGTGAGATTATAATTTGCTCGATACCCTACCTATCATTCCTCACCCCTTGTAAGTAGGTTCTGTACAATTAAGCCTGGATAATACTGGTTTCATGTATCTTGATTTATGCTATTTCATGTACCATTATGTGTATTGACCTCATGTACATTATATATATATACCTTGTTTTTTATTATGTGTAACATTATAACCACTATTTCATCTGCCCCCTACCCTATTGCACAGAGCAGTGATGAGGGAGTTTACAGATAAGTTGATAAGTCTTCTTATCAGCTAGTATTTCCTGGTGGTCAGTCACTCCCTAATCCCCAAACAGTAGGCCCTATGTCTTTGTGTAGCAGTAATGTAAACAATGACCCTGAGGTCCCCCCATTCACCCCTCTATGAGGACAGAGGGTAAAAAAGCAAGCATGTGTATTGGGAGATGCAGAGTTTGATTAGAAGAGTCTCCCTGTAAGCATTGGTATGATAGAGAGCTGCTTCAGTTGTCACAAGAAATTTGCTGAGATTCACTGCAGACCAAAGTGATGTAAACTACTAGTTTTACTTGTCTCCTACTCCATAAACCGGACCCTCACTGTTGCAGCTCTAGTTTGGAGGATTATGCAGGTGCAGAATAGTTACACTCAGTGCTGTGTTGGTTTTCTTTGATCACTCCATTGTTTTGGTTTATAAACTTTTGTTTTCTTAACTTCTAAATAAATGAACTTTCGTTCAGTTTAAAGGGAAAAGCACAAGACTACAAATTCCTTCTTTGTTTCAGCCTTCTTGTTGAACCTGGTAATTAATTAGATTATTTCAGTCATAATAGTTGTATTTCAAACACGTCCTGTACACATATAGGAGGTCACACATGCAGAAGAGGAACTCTTGGAAACTCAAATTTTGTAGCCTCAAAGATTTGAAAAAGCCCCCAAATCAATTCATCAATGTCCATGTTACATTTTTGACCAGTGCTGTAGTCCATGTTGGGCATTGTCTCAGAAAGCTATTGACTTATGAGTAACATGCTGCAAGGAGCTTGAGTTTAACTTCTGCAGACAAGTCCACAAGTCAAGTTGTCCCATTGTGCAATTGCGTAGAGTCCATACCATGATACCAGACAACATGATTGGAGGAAACTTCACATTGAATTGAATTGAGTTCAGGTTAAGGTATGTACATGAAGATTAAGTTTATTATCAATCCTTCATCTTTTCTCTCTTTGTTTGTTACATGCCGATTTATTTATTATGTTTTTCTTTCTTGAACTTCTCTTCAACAGTTGCCTCTATCCCTGCTTAGAACAGCTCAGAACCACCCAATGGTAAGTTATGTCTCAAATCATTTTCATATAGGTGGGGAGATAAGATTTCGGTAGTATGACGCCATGTCTTGTTATCTTTATTTTCCAACAAGCCTATAATGCAGAAATCAAGGCTACCAGTGAAAATCATTCATTCATTCATCATTCATTTTCGTTTTCTATCTGAAAAATTAACCATGAGCTTTTAAATTAGAGAGTTGCGCAATTTTCTGTGATACTTTTTTCTGTAGTACCTGACTACTGGTATGAAATTTCCTGATTTTTTGGTTGATTTATTTCAAATAATATTATTCAATCTCTTATTCTCTGGCTTCTTTCTTTCTTTGTTTGATCTTTTTTCATGATAAGTAGCTGGTGGAACTGAAGAATGGGGAGACATACAACGGCCATCTTGTTGCATGTGATAACTGGATGAATATCAACCTCAGGGAAGTCATCTGCACGTCGAGGGTGAGAGGTCACTTTCTATAAAGAAACACACGCGATAGAATCTATGAAAGGACATGTATGCTGTCATATGTCATGTAGAGCTTGACACTTACATGTACAGAACTCCCAAGGAAAAGAGACTCCTGTCAAATGCAGAAATACTCCTAAATTTTATTTTAGAGCCCACTTTTGATTGTAAAGTTAATTTAAAACTCTGAACTTGTCAGTTCATAGGGTGAATTACATTCACTTAATAATAGACAGTATTTGAGACATCGCACTGTTATATTAACTACTCTATTATATAACAAGAAAACATTCAAAGACAAACCTTTTCATAACTAAATATTCTGTAAGCAATAGCATGAAATTATTGCATCTTGCATCTTTTATCATAAATGGACATATTGATGAGAAACAAATTATTAAAGAAAATTCTGGTAAGCCCCATAAAACTTATTATCAGCTTTATTTGACATTAGTGAATAGCAAGAAGAAAACAAACTTTTAATGATCTGTAGGTCATCAGACATAAATGAAAACTGAAATGACGTTTATGACCTTTTTACCTTAATAGGATGGTGACAGGTTCTGGAGGATGCCGGAATGTTACATCAGGGGAAGCACCATCAAATACCTCAGGATACCAGATGAGGTCATAGACATGGTCAAGGAAGAGGTCATATCCAAAGGTCGCGGTCGAGGGGGCGGAGGTCGAGGCAGAGGTCGTGGAGGACCTGGCAGGGGAGGTGAGTTCTTGCGTTTGTGTCTTGTTTGATGCAGAGTTTTATGTCTTCACTTTAGATACTGAGGTTTAGAAAGAGTTCATTCTGAAAGAAAACTTAAAAATATAAAATCCTGATTTTTGTTTCGTCTGCGTAAGCAGAGAGCGAGACATAGGTGCTGCTTTTCCGACGGCGGCTATGGCGGCTATGGCATCAACAATTTGGAAATGCTCTCATTTCAAAAGTATATGTTCGGGGGGGGGGGGGACCTCAGGGGCAGCACCTTTTAAGTGCCCCAAAACCTTTGACATTTCACCAAATGAAAATTGCGTGATGCAGGTGAGACTGCTCTTGGCATTTCCCTTTTATTTTAAAGGTGTAAGAAAGATTATTTCATGAATCCTTCTCTCCTGAATTTAGGTTTGGTACATTATATTCAACCATTTTGGGTATTGTAATTTGATTGATATTTTGTCTCTGTCACTCTGTCTCTTGCTCCCACCCTCTTTCCCTTTGTCTTTAATCTGTTCCCCTGTCTTTCTTCTATTTACTTGTCTTTCTTCCTTTGCCTTCCTTTCTCCATGCCTAATCATCTTTCTTTTCCCTACTTTTAACTGTCTGTACTGCTTTTCTATCCATATCTCTATTCCCTTTCCATCCAATCTCTTCCCCCCTCTCTCATTATCTGTCTCTCTCCACCCCCCTCCCTCTCTCCCCTTTTTCATCCTTTATTTCACCCTCGCAATCTGGTTTCTTTCACTTTCGCTTTTCTTTCTTTCTTTTTATCTTTCTTTCTTTTTCTCTCTCGTTCTTTCTTGTTTTAAGCAGAGATGAGTAGAGACATTTACTGAAGAATATATGGGAGGGACATGTCAAATGTATACATTAAAATGTTCAAATGAGGTGGTGAATATTAGCAAGTCTCTGTAAAAAGAAAGAACTGTAAAACTTGCACAACATATGATTCATACCATCAAACATATATACGTAAAGTTAACTACACAGTGTTTAATACAGTAAAAGTGCAAGAAACATAGAAAATGTAATCATGTACAGGTAAGATGCACTTGTAACATACATGTTTGAAGTTGTGTTATTAAAAAGAAATAAAACATGAAATTTGCTATTATATTCCTTGAAATAACTATGTAGCATAATCTACATGTACTATCCAGGTTTTAATGTACATGTGCACAGAAAAACCTGTAAATGAGGATGCCATTCCATATTTCTTGAAATGCTAATTTGATCCACCTATTAAACACTGATGGGAATATGTTTTTATCAACATTATCAGTCATTCTTAACTTTCATGTAGCACAGTTACATTTGCACACATTCACTATGCACACACTGTTATTTCCATAATGATGAAGTACATACAGTGTACATGTACAACTTACTGTGGAGCCATTGCTTCTATTTATATATTAAATGATGATTGGGATACTGAATATTCCTAACTGTATTCAGTAGAAGGAGTGAGGGCAAGACTCCTCATTGAACATAGGGTTAATGCCCCTATTGTTTTCAACAAAGAATAATATGATATTCATATGACTTACTCAAGGAAGGGTTTGCATTATTACGTACAGCATAATTTACACAGGTGAAATTCAATTTAAATTTCAAGAAATATATTTGTATAATGTACAGCATGATTATTTTAATTTTATTGATAGAAGAAATAGAAGTTTTTTTCTCAATGAAATGTACATGTAATGTTTGAAAAAAAACTTTGTTGAGACAAACTATAGCATTGGTTACAGTTTTACATAATTGTATGACAAATACGATACTGTGGGATAATTCAAAGTTTATCTTGACACATAATATTAGATTCTATCTAACACTACAATGCTTGGTTTTTAATTTTGAGAAGGAAGAAAGCTTTTCTTTCTCCCGAACAACTAAATACAATATTAACCAATTAATATGTTTTGATTTTGGGGCCAAAGTCATTATTATGCCCAGCCGCCATTAAATCCGCCTGAACAAGTGAATAATTAGTCAAGTTTCTTGGTTTTCATTGTTGTAATTCAGTTATTTATAACGGAATAAACGCTATCGATTCATAACTGAAAAAATTATCAGCAAGAAAGAGCGGGATTCGAACCTGGGACCTTAAACGCGAGTGCAGTGTAGAAAGAGAATACTTTGACAGTCTGACCAGACGCCTTTACCACTAGACCACAAGCAATTGACAGCGAATCTGATCTTGCTGCACTAGATCTTTATACCTCCGCTCCATACAAATCCTATACCTCCGTTCTGCTGTTTTTTTTTATATCCTAGGTAGGATTCTTGCCAATTTGAGGATTACTGGGGATATTACACTGTAGCTATAATAACCGATTTTGGTACTACAGAATCTTTTATAGTATGAATTAACTTTGGCTAAGTATTCTACAGAAAAAAATTTCAGACTGTTCAAACACGCAGCTCTAATAGTGTGCAGGTTATTGATTTTGTATTTGTTTTTAATATACAGGCATAGTTTATTCTGTGGTATTACAAACTTTTTTTAACAAGGTGGTTATGCATATAGTTTTTATATTTATTTGTGAAAACACCTGAGTTTGCTCGAAAACACTTCTGCATCACATATGCATAAAGTGAAATAATAGTACTGTAAAAATAGCCTCAAATGAAGACAAATCTTAATCCAATTTACATAAACGTAAAAACCAGCCGTTTCCTCCCTGAAGTATATCTGATGAAAAGAAAACACAAAAAACAACAAACAGACAAACCCTGTGATAGTATACATGTACATTATTTTCTGGTACCGTTATATAATGTCTTAGGCTGACATTTATTTGGAAGAATTTATAGAAGAATATAAAAATGATATGTATGGGGACAGTGGGGTATTCTCTTGCTTTGTTTGGAAGCAAGGATTGACAAAATCGTTATGAGACATCTGAGAACAAACACTGTAGATTGATCTCAATTCCATGCCAATTTCCTCCTTTGTCTGATCCTTGTCCTGCTTTTGTGTATTAATACTGGAATATGTGATGTGTCTATCTCCATTCACTTTTGTTTATACATGTACTTGATCATTAATCAAGAGGAATACTGGGAATAAGCAATTCAGTAGAATCCATACATGTATGATAAAAAGAAGGTTATTGGTCTGGGATGGTATTCTGAGATTTATTTTATCTTGATTTTAGTGAAATAATTTTAATTGTCATAACAAAATGTACGCTTATGGCGCATCATTGGTTAATGACTGTGCAAAAGTGGCTGTGTACGCGGAATTCATCTGCGCAAACACCAATGAAATGTTGCAGTTTAAAAGTTGTTATGACAATTAAAATCTTTTCACTAAAATCAAGATAAAACTAGAAATTTAATTCGTCACTGAAGACGAATTAGGTGGTCTGTCTTGAACTGGTAAATTGTTTTGTAAGATATGATTGGGCAAGTATTGGTAATCGTGATGGGGTCGACGACAATGATGGTAAGATGGTGATGATTATGCTCATCATGATTATGGTGATGATAATGGTGATGATTATCATGATGAAGATGATATAATGATGATGATGATGGTGATGATATAATAATAGCAATGATGATCAGGACGGTGATGATATTATGTGCGGATCCGCACACGGACGGAAAATTTTGAAATGCTGTCCTGAACTGTACTCTAATTTGATTAAAAAGTGATTTTGAGCATTTCTAAATTTTGACATGCGCATACATGCGCGTCATGATGTGCACACGGATTTTGTTGACATTTTATGTTGACCCGTGACCTGAAGTTCATGTGTGTCAAATATGGTTCATTTTTGATGACTCGTTAAGAAGATATGATCGATAATGTGATTTCACAAAATGGCGCCTGGATGACGTCACGATGACCTGATGACCTTGAATAAGATACCCGAGCTTGATCTCATAAGGCATGATGACTGTCAAAATTTTGATAGAAATTGACTCGGCCGATTTTGAGGAATCATGGTAACACGAAAGTGGGAGAAAAATAAAAATAAATAAATAATAACAATAATAATAATAAAGAAAGAAAATTCTGACGAAATTAAGAGGTGATCAGTCGATACCGACAGACCACCTAATAAATCTCAGAATACCACCCCTGGAGTTTTGACATGTCCATCTTAATTCTCCATGAGAAGAGATTGTTCATTTGGAAGCCCAGATTCCCTGTCAGCTAAATGTTCTTGACCATCTGTATCCTCTGGTGGAACCATTTCATTTTCTG
Source organism: Heliocidaris erythrogramma (assembly GCA_025617745.1). NCBI lineage: Eukaryota > Metazoa > Echinodermata > Echinoidea > Camarodonta > Echinometridae > Heliocidaris > Heliocidaris erythrogramma. Next base: position 27,197,757 of record CM046859.1, read on the forward strand.
TTGATGCCTGTGGTACATCTTCATTAACCACAAAGGGTTCGACTTCAAGTGTGAGATCTGCATGTACATTGACGTCTTCAGATCCATCTTTGTCATCTGATGATGTAGACTGTGTGCCTGAAACATAAAGTATACAGGGGTTGTATAAACAAAATTAATTCAAAAGTGGATTAGGTACATATCTTTACATTGTTATAAATCGGTCACTCAGTTAGAGTAAATGTGGTTGTTTTGTTTCTGTTCCAAACATATGCAGTAGATGGCTAGTGCTATTCCTTAAAAGCTATCATCAAAAGAATTCAGAAATCAGAAAATATCATTTCGCGAAAACCAGAGGGGTGTCACTACTTGATTTTAGGGATATGACTGTGAAGAATGAAGAAAATGAACATCAGACTTTTTTTTTTAGCTCATATAATAAAAAAGTAAAACAGTTTTTGTGTCATGAAATTGTTTTTGTTTCAAGATGAGCAATGAACAAGGCACTATGAAACTTGTCTTGTGAAAAAAAAATATTTAGGGGGGGGGGGGTTATATTTTCAATTTGCTTGCCCATGTAAACCCAGAAAATAAAATTCACTGTCTTTCATGAATACGACTTGAGATAAGACCCCTCAAAACCCACGTTTTCTATAAATAGTGCAGCAAATTACATGTTACTTTACAGAAAAAGAGAATGATTATTTGTGGGAATTTAATTGTTTATGTTTGTAACAACTGATGCTTTAGTATATAAATCCTGTAATGCAAAATACTTAATAGTATTTGTATCACATGTATTTTAAGCCTTATTCTATTAAAGCTAGACATTTGAGTGAAAGATTGAGATATTATTCTGAAAAAGTGCAATGAATAATGGTCACCCAAGATTACATGTTGTATTATGTTTGTGTACATAGTCAGAGGGCCAAATTCTACTTTTGTGTGCAAATTTTAATAAGATCCTGTCAATAAGTGTGAGACATTTTTTCTCCTTCAGTTTTTCAGTACATTTGATGCCAATGTGCAATACATGTACCTTGATCATCTGCAAAATGTTTTCAATATAAATTTGCATAGAATTCATGTAGATGAAGTGTTTAACATACCTGATGCTCCAGAACAGTTTGGATTGACTGCCATCCCCTCCCTCTTCGGTAAACATACTCCATGAGGTTCTGTATTTCCTGTCTCATTAGAATGACTTCCACTATTTGTACATGTATCTGTTGTATAAATACACAAGTACGATTTAGAAGGATGTTTACAAACTTTTTTTGTTCTGAGGTAAAATCACTGACATTCAACAAACAAAAATCAAAATTTAGGGAGCACATTTACGGTCAATCCTGTGTACTGCCATGAAAGGGGAGCAAGAAATTCTGTTTTACAGTGATTCAAATATGAAGTGTTCAACCACCTCAAAAAACAAAACATTATGCGTACTGCGCTTAACACTTCTGTATGACACCCACTTGCCATTCATTAAATACATGTACACACGGTTTTCTGCACCATATGTGAAAGAGCATTTAGATAGGTGTTTGTAACATCTACATGTAGATCTATATTAGGGTCTGCAGGTCCTTTCTGATACACATTTTATATTAAGAAACAAGTATTTGTAGGGAGACAACAGAGTGTAGACTTCATCCAATGGTGGTTGCTAAAAAATGTTTTGACTACGGTATGTAACAAGGAAAACATGAAGAGCCTACTTACAAGGTATTGCAGTCAAGTTTGGATCAGCTGCCATTGATGTCTGATTTACTGGTTCTGCTCCATGATCTCTTACATGTATGTTATTTTGCTGTTCATTTGATGAACTTGGTGGATTGATTCTGGTAGGACGCAGTCTATCAAACCACTGTTGAATAGATGCCAGATTCCAGCTCGGAAGGCGACTGTAAATCCTATTCAGTATCTTTTTTATGGTTTCCCGTTCAATCAAGATTGCCAGGGCCAAAAATCCACCTACAACTGTATATATGATTATCTTCAACTTTTCCAAGATTACCTGATCACATGATGGTGGTGGTGAATTGTCTTCTTTAATTGGCGGAGGAGATGCTGTAGGATCAGAGCCTGAGGTGTTAAGTAGGGGTCGTGTGGTGGCTGGTGACACTGTTGAATGATTTTCTGGGCTTGTCACATTAAACAAGAGGACATATCCTGTCTTATACGTGAAATGATCAACATAAAATTCTAAGTGTGCTTTGATAGCATCGGTTAATTTGGCATTTAACAGGGATATAGTGATGTTCAGTTGATCATATCCATCTCGTGGGGAGAAAGAATATTCTGGATGCCATCCTTTCCAGTCACCAAATTTTGATGAAACATTCTTCCCAGTAATGACTGGTATATCAAGGTTTATCAGGGAAATATTTGGTAATGCTCCATACAGCTATTTTGCCATTTCTGTGGGCCAGGCCAGTATCCATGTTACAGATGCATTGTCCCCAGTATTTACCCTCTGCTCAAGTGCATTGCGTACCGTACACGGTTTGTTCTGCATGTCATCCTGACATTGGTTGATATTTCTGGCTGTAATTGCGGGAGCATCAGATGAATGGGTTATCCAGAGCAATAAAAACACTATTATAGCCATGAAATACATTGTTACTTTTGAAGTGTTATTAAAATAGTTCAAAGTCCAACTCTGTTGGAAGTGCGATGATCACCGTTTGCCGTGTATCAGAGATAAAACAAGACATCGATCTCTACCAGAGATTGATCGATGCACAGGGCTTGTTCACTGATCTAAATATATTCGGATTTAAAAATGGCATGTTTATATTGTAAGGGTTTTAACATCTCAGAATAAATTGAATAAGCTTTTTATTAAATTTTTTCAATGCATCTAAATGGGTCAATATTTTTATTATTTTTGTTTTCATGTGTCCTGTATGTAACCTTTGCAACGGCAACTATATACATGTATGCTTAGAGTATAACCAGACTTTGTACATTGACAGGAGGACTATGAAGCAACTGTCTGCTTCTATAATGGATACCTTTTTTCCTTTTTCCTTATAGATGCATTTCATGTAGATAAGATACATTGTATGACATGACTTTAAAGATGTATATTTTTGTCTCACCTGCATAGCAGAAGCGAGACATACATGTAGGCACCGCTTTTCTGGCGTCGGCGATTGGTGGTGGCATCAACATTTTAGGAAATACTCTCATTTCAAAACTCTATGTTCAATCTCTATGAAACTTTACACAAGGGTCACTAAGTATCACAAATAATATGAAACACATTTCAGGTCAAAAAGTCCAGGTCAAAAGTCAAGTGAGGTCAGTTGAGTGTCATTTTGTTTCAAAAACTCTTGTATTTAAGAAGTAGTAGTTAAATTTCCATGAAACATGTACACAAGGTTTATAGAGTATCACAAATAATGTGAAAGAAATTTCCCATCAAAAAGTCAAGGTCAAAGGTCAACTCAGGTCAGCTGAATTCAATTATGTTCCAAAACTTAAAGGGCCCCTGCACCCAACTAACTTAGCCTTTCAAAACATGAATACACCTCTACTTGTTTATCCATTTTTCACAGATCTCACACTTGCTAAGCTCCACCCCTTGAAAAAAGGTAAAAACAAGGCTTGACGGCATTTTCACGGAGAAATACAAAATATGTAGTGAAAGACACACAAATCACGGGAGACCCCAGCCATAGAAATAGAAGAACGAAACTAAGCGTAAGCACGAATGCAAAAAAAATAAATACCGAGGACACTTTGCCCACTCGTTTGATAGTTTGTGTTCTATATAAAACTGATGCCAAGCTGACCAGCCGCGTAACCAGGATTTCATTTTAGGGGGTGCGGTTGAGCATGCGAAGCGTGCTAAATTGCTGATGAGCATGCGAAGCGTGCTCCCCAGGGGGGTGGATGCAGGGAGGGGGGAAAGCGCGAAAGCTTTGACATTTGAGCAAATTCGAGAGAAAGATAATGGCTTGTAGCACCTTTTTTTAGGCGGAAAGTTAGTTCGACGCTCTGACTGCTTTTCAATTATTTGGGGGGCAATACTGCACTATACATGTATGTAACAACAGGGGGGGGGGGGGGGGCACAGGGATCGAGGGGGAGTTTTGTCCTTCCCGCGCGAAAGCTTTGACGTTCTGGCAAATATGAAAGAAAGATGACGGCTCGTGTTGCACCTTCTTCAGACGAAAAGTTAGTTCGATGCCCTGACTGCTTTTCAATTATTTGGACGCAATACAGCACTGCATTGTATTTAACAGCGGTGGGCGCGCAGGGGGAGGGGGTTCCCCCTTCCCGAGCGAAGCGCGAAAACTTTGCCGTTTTAGCAAATTTGGATAGAAAGATAACAGCTCGTATCAACTTTTAGGCTTTTTTTCTCTCACTTCCCTCCGCTTTTTCGCTCTCGCTTTTTTTTTGGGGGGGGGCGACCGCCCCCATTGCCCCCCTGGCTATGCGCCTGAAGCTGACAAGAATGCGCACACAAAATAGTGAAAGGACTGTGGTATAAGTCGAGCAGAAATCGTCTGCTCGCGACTTCTCGATGAAAATGAGGGTGATTTCGACATAAAAATGACTAAAAAAGGGCGAACTATGATATTAATTGAAAAAAAAATAGATATTTATCAGAAAAATAATATGCACTTGATAATCCCAGAACGTTTCTGACCATTTCGTCATTCCTAATTATGAATTACAATGAGATAGTAAGATCCTTAGTTGTAGGACAAATACAAGGAAATTCCAGCAATGACATCAAATGTGTCCTCAAGCCACGTGACCGCATTTACCCTTTTCGAGGGGTGGAGCTTAGCAAGTGTGAGATCTGTGAAAAATGGATGCTTATTTCATTTTTTGCTCAGTATAGAGTTTTTCTGAAGTATCTCAGGCTGGAATATTGATAAGTAGATGTGTATTCATCTTTTGAAGGCAAAGTTAGTTGGGTTGCAGTGGCCCTTTAAGTTTCAAAACTATGAATTCAATTTCCATGAAACTTGTACGCAAGGGTCATAGAGTATCACAAATAATGTGAAACAAATTTCAGATAAAAAGGCAAGGTCAAAGGGCAACCAAGGTCAATTGAGTTCAATTATATTCCAAAAACTTAACCTTAGTACAAGTTTTGAATATTTACTCTCATTTCAAAGGTATTTGTTCAAAAACTTGTACACAAGGGTTAAAGAGTATCACAAATAATGTGAAAGAAATTTAAAGTCAAGGACAAAAGTAAACTGAGGTCAATTGAGTGCAATTATGTTCAAAAACCTTTGGTGAAGTATTCAAATTATTTGAAACGCAAGGATTATAGAGTATATTAAGAGAGATGTTTTTTTTTTTAATGCATGGCTAGGTTCTTACCAAACGTGGCAAGAATCGTTTGTAGGAGAAGAGTATTCTCCTAGTTTACTGGAACTTTAAAGGGATACGCCACCAGGCGACCGTGGGGAAAGTCAGGATTGCGTAAGCCTCATTCACTCGTACACAAAGTTTGTGCGTCGAACGCGTCCGTTGGACTAAGTTGGATTATATTTTGACTGCACGAAGCCGACCGAATCTCGCACGAAAGCTCGAGCTCAGGTGGAGCGTGCATGTTGTGCGGCGACGCGGGGCAAGGGCATGATCAGGTAACGATCACGGTGCCCTCTCGCAGCATTAAAACGTCCACAATCTGCAGTTGAGTATCCCTTTAAGTTGTTCAAATAGGGTATCTTGCCCATATGGGGCCCAGGGGCAGCACACTTTAGTGTCCCAACCTTAATTTTTCACGAAATCAGAATTCTGCCCTGATGATTTGTGCAATTGCAGGCGAGACTGCCATTGGCGTTTCCCTTGTTGGTTTGACCAGCATCAATATGTCCATCTCCTCTATCCCGATCAAATTCGAACTTGACATATTGGACTGATCAGCACTTTGCAAGAAAATAAGTCTGAGGTTGAAGTTCCATTGAAAGTAAAGTCAGTCAGTCCTGGGCCCCATTTCATAAAACTTGCCAGTGTTGTAGCTAGAGCGCAACCTCATGGACTTTGACCTGCGTGTGGAGTGAGCGGAGCGAATGGAGCTTCACTACTATCGACCAGGGGTCCCGGGAACACCGCAGCTGGGGTTCAGGGGGTTCAGGGGGCAATGCCCCTAAGCTTTTTCCTTATACATGTACAACATTTAAGGCCCACAATCCCAATTTCTAGATACCCAAATGAAAAAGAGTCACACATAAATGGCTGAAACTGAAACAAATTCATACTGCATTAGTTAGTAGATATAATTATAACAGTACATTATACTGAATAAAACGTATGAAATGGATAATGAATTAAATGCAATAAAAAACAAGCAAAGAGCTGTGTTGTTTCATTCATTCAGCTGTGCTACTTACTACTTACTTACCTAATGGGGTGTTGCAAGAAATGTGCAATCAATTGCAAATCCCCCATTTGCAATCGATTGACAATATGATACATGTATTTTAAATGGAACTTGCAATCAATTGCAAGACTTGCGACTGATTTGGGGGATTTGCAATTGATTTCAGCTTTCTTTCAACACCTCCTTAGTCAGCTTCACTTTCACTTTGTAACACCTTTCCTTTTTTGTGCCCACAACTTGACTACACCACGTAATACTAATAGTGGTCATATTGACCACTACGCGGGACGTATGCAAAAATACTACTCATTTTCTATCACATGTACTAAAGGTATGGGGGAGAAATAAGATATTTAAGATACTTCCTTTCAAATTCAGCTCTTAAAAATCTCACTCCTACCTTAAATGGCTGTTAAGAAGAACTTTTGATATTTCCAGCAAAATCCAAAGTCCAAATCATGTCCAAAACCGAAAAAAACCCAGCCGATTTTTTTTTTTCATTCCGACTAAAATCAGCCAATAAAATTTTGTCCACAAAGGAACTCATTATCGCGTGCGAACCATTGATCTCTACGATTGCGCATGCAGAAAATTAGGACTTTTACGTGTGCGCGATATGGACAGAATTTTTAACGACCGAATTTTGGGAGGGAGATGTCTGCGCTCGCGGCGATCAGTACACAATGACCTCTGATACCCCATTTCGCCAAAATTGACAGTAAATTACGGAATTCATTTTTGAAATTACCTTTTCCAACATCGGTAAGTTGAATTTATTGTATTTCATAGATAAGTCGATGAAAATAAAAAGTTCCAATTTATCCTCATAGACTTACGTATGTAAATCTTTTGCACAAGTCGATTTTTGTAGGGCAAATGCCCACCCAACTCCCAATCGATCAAACTGCTGGGCCGCCGGCCTCAGTCCGCACTGCGGCGTCCCTGTGTTATGTATACAATGTACACACATAAGTCTTTTCTTCGACTTCCGCACAAGTCGACAATCCCATCATGGTCGACTTAGGCGAGGTGGACTGTATGTTGGTGTCGGTTTTTGTAAATTAAATGCCGATTTTGAGTGAATGTTAGTGAATTTTGTGCAGCGGTGTTTGAAAGTGTTGAGGTATATGACTGCCTAGATTCTACAAACGAAGTATAGTAATGATGCTTTGAGTGAACTTGACTGCCTTAAGTTTTCAAATGGGAAATCATCTTATTGCGAACCAGCAATTGCCCCACGTGATATATGTCCCTGGCCCCTTGGTCGCGGACGGTGCCAGAGATGCGGCTGGAGGCGTATACGTAGCTAGCTAGTTATCGTATGTTCGGATTACAATCAATTTCTTTTATTTTTATTTTAGTTTCAGGTTATACGAGTGTGCTATCCTTACATAATACAAGTCAAGTCATGAAATAATATATATGGATAATGGTCAAGGTAATTTCTGCGCATTATATGTGTGTTTTGGGGCAAAAAAATCAGCCAGAGTGGAAAATGTGAGTGGTGGGCGGGGCTGCCCATCCCCGCCCACCATCGCCCACCATAGCTCACCATAGCTACATCACTAAAACTTGCTATCAATAACAAGTTACCCTTTCGGTCCCCACCTTTTGGTACCCACGGGCGGGGAATGGTTCTTAGATTGGTGGGAGGCACTTCTTAAGGGCTGACGTGCCGTCCATATTTCATAAATTCATTTTTAAACATTGAATTTCCGGAGGGAGTAATAATTCTGCCGACGCATGAAGCTGATTTGTAGCTTCATGACCAACCCATACCCTCCATTGGTGTATTGCAAAGAACAGCGTGACGTGTACTAGCTCCAAGGCCATATCCGCATGCATGGATGGCTTCAATGTACAGTATATACGGCTCAATTTCACACGTGTTATTCATTCGCACAGCGCATGTACATGTATGGCTTCAATGTAAACGGCGCAACAACACGTGTTATTCCTTCGCAAAGCGCACTTCTACATGTACTGCATGTACTATGTTTCACGCATATAGAGTTACATCATTATTTTGTAGCTTCACATACACAGTTTTGTGTGTATGTAACTCTATAATATCACGGCGGCCGCCGTGGGGGGGGGGGCGGCATGTCTCACTGAAGCACATAACCCGGGTTACGCATTTGTGATATCCAAAAAAGCAAAAATCAAGAAAAAGGATATCAAATTCAGAGATGATAAGAAAAAGATCCACGGAAGGGGGGGGGGGGGGTAGGCTTTGGAGTTTAGGGTTAGGGTTAATGTTTAGGGTTTACCTAACCGCACGTTTGGGTGGTTGTCGCATAAGTCATTCCTATTATCAACAGCTGAATTGACATGAATTGGGAAAGATGTTATGGTATATCGCCTCAATTCATTCCCTTATATGACAGACTAAACCAAGATGTAGACATCATTCTGGGGAGGGGAGGTGTAGGAGATCACGTCACTATCGGTTGCAGCGGTGTAAAGAAGGAGCCCCCCCCCCCCCAAAAAAAAAATACAAAAAAATATCAAAAAAAATACAAAAACAAAAAATCAACACCAAAAACAAGAAACAAACAAAAAGGATATTTCTCCCCTCGCGGTGGGGGTGACGGGATGCCAGTGGAATGGAGGGGGGGGGGGAGGTGGAGGGGGGAAGTAGTAGGGTAAAGTCAATCCGTCGGTCCTCCCAAGACCCATATAAGGGGGCCATAATAATGAAAAATAAAATGACAAATTCATTTTTTCTCATTTTTGCATCTTAAACAGGGGACGTACCGCTAATTATGCATGTTATGTTTTCATGGCCTTAATTTCTCTGAGTATTAAACCACAGAAACATGGAAAGATCAAATCGCTCCCTCTAGCCCTATGCATGGATATACATGTACTACATAATTATATCCTTATCATTTAGTCTTCATCAAGATGAAAATGTATTTTCTTCAAGAACTCATGCAAGATTTGGATAAATAACACATACTCACATGTTGTAAATACTTCTTGGTAAAAAAAATAACACTTTACCTAACTTTTTTTTAATTCGCTTGATTATTGTGACAAATATACGGTACGGTGATTAATTATAAACACAGCTAGCATCCGTGGATGTCCACTGGCGGCTTCTGCTAGTGTTTATATGATTTCAGCCAGCTTGGTTATTAACATGAGGTAACATTAATAGATGTTCTCTGTAAGTTTCCATGGTGAGTGAGTATTCACATTTGAAGGCTTTCAGTAACACCATGTGGTAGCCTCTGTGAAAAAGTTGTTGATATATTGAAGTTTGAAGTTTATTTATTCCACTTTGAATCAAAAACAATTCAGATTTTACAAGCACAATTGTCAATTTCAAAACGTACAATGTACTGTACATGGGTAGAAAGTGTTGAGAGATATAGAAACAACTGGCAAAAAAAAAGAAAGTGTAATATGTGGGGAGCCTAAATAAAAAGCATTGCTTGTAAATGATTCTCTGGTCAAAAAAACCCACTTATGGGGGCAGGGCATTGAGAGGAATGTAGTAAAAGTAAATGAAAAGAATAGAAAAGGAAAGAGATGATAATTGGCCAAACTCTATAAATTGCTAGTTTCATAAAGGGGCATATTTGTGAAATGTTTATAAGTCTGTGCATACATCAATTCACAAAACAGCAAATTGATGGCTATGATTTATTCCAGCATCAAGTATACGCAGAGGTTGACCAACTGGATTTTCGTGGGTAGCAGCTACAGGGCACATGTTGCTTTGTCAGGCAAGCACACAACGTATATAATGTGGCATACTGCTGCACTAAGTCTAAAGCAGAGTTGGTCAAATTCTTTTGATAGATGGCGCTGTGCTGTTCATTACAAGGCTGCCCTCATAGTTCATATCAGTCAATGCTTCCATGCTCTGAAAAGGAATGCCTCCCTCTGTTGACGATTTATGGTATTTAAAATTCTATTACTGTGTATTTGTTTATGGTGTTCATTCCTGTTGGTGGTACTAAAAGGCATAAAAACTTGACATTCATGTGTCTGCATGTCTCCCCAAGGAATATCAGCCAATAAAATCTGTTCTTTACTGCTCAGGAAATGGGGAAAAGGGTCATAAACTTTTTGTTTTACAGGGGAAGGCATTTATCCATTTATCCATATCTTTGTATCATAAATCCATTTACAATGATAATGGGAAGAGTTCAACGATACATTCAGAAGTGGTGAGAGATGGAGAGTGATCAAGAGAAAGAGAGTGAGGAAGGAAGATTTACAAAAGAGGGGGCAGAGAGAGAGACAGAAAGATAGACGGACAGACAAGAGAGAGAGAGAGAGAGAGAAGAGAAGAAAGAAACATGGAGATGGAGAGACAGGGGGAGATATAGAGAAAGAGAGAGAGAGAGAGAGAGAAGGGAGAGAGTGATGAGGTTGAGAGAGGAAGGAGATGGAGAGAGAGAGAGAGAGAAAAAGAAGGTGGGGGGGGGGGGGGGGACTGGAAAAGAAAGTAAATGCTGTCCCTAAGTAAATCTCTTCCATTGAAGAAAAGAAAGTTTCATTTTGATATTTCACATCAGAGGTCAAAATTGGAATTCCGTACTTACATGTAGCAATATTCCAATGGTTCTTTGAAATCTTTCTTGATGTAACATTGTGTTTCTTGAAATCTGCCACATTTCTTGTATGAAAAAGAAATAGCAGGCTGTTTTAAAAATAATCATGGGGAAAAGATTAGTTTGCTTTGATTTGATTTGAATAACTCTGATAGAGGAAGGCCTCTCTATCAAGTATATCCTGTTTACATTCTTTTTATAGTAACTATATTTTGTACATATATAAATTAGAATTTTAGGAACAAGATCACTATATATATATATATATATATATATATATATATATATATATATAATTACAATACCAGTTTGTATTCAGCTCTACTGCACTTTCTGTCTGCATCTTCTGCAAAGTGATTTTCAAGGAATACATCCCAAATCATCACATCATTAGATCCAATTCCAGCAGGAGTTAAAGCACAATGACTCCTTGATTGATCGCAATCTGATTCCAAGCTAATTAGATTTAGAACTCGGTCTGCGTACAACACCGTCATAATCCACGTATTGTCAGAGGCGTTGTACTGATGATTTCTGGAGCGTGTTTGCTCTGATCATTGCTTCCCCCTCCCCCACCAATAACAGTCGTTTATACGCCATCAGGAAATTTACCCGATTAGATAGTCTGGAGAATGTTCGCTTCGTTGCACCCCCTCCCCCGCCAATAATCGTTAAAACGCCATCAAGAATTTTACCCGATTACGCAGTCTGGAATAGCTCGGGTTCGTCCCGCCAATAATCGTCAAAAAGTCGTCAGAAATTAGCCAATTATTTTACCATGGGTGATTAGGGCAATTGATGAGGTGGCCACCTGGTGCACCCTTGATGAGGGCTTTTTGATGTCGCCGCTAGAAAGCCTGCTAATGACTTGAAATGTTACGATTGTTGGATAGACCATTCCTCAGTGTGTAAAGCTTAATAATGCACTCACATATTTGCTTGCAAATTGCAAAGCTACCTAATTAGGAGAAATCATTACTATTGCATGCATAGCATGTGCTGGAAACTAGATTTCTGGAGAATTGAGGTGAATAATGAAATGCAAACTTCTTACTTTAAGGATAATGGGTGTTCTTTTTTCTTCCTTGCTTGTTTGTGCTCCATACATGTACATCTACACATAAATGTACTTTTGTATGCTCATTTTGATATCCTTAAACATCAACTGCACATATATCTGTACTTTAAACCTCACGTCCAGTTTTGGTAGCAAAAAGGAAATTTGAAAGAAACATGTTTATATAATCTCATGATTTCCATGTATCAAAATTTGTTTGTTCGAGATCGTGTGGTGTTCCATTAATGATTTCTGGTGAATTTTGCAGTAAATGCATGTAAGGAACGCTAGATCACGGTAATATACTGCCCTACGCTAGGACCTTTTCACCCTGATGGCTCCCTGTACAACAATCTTGAGGCTTTGAGCCGTTGGGGTGGAAAGGTCCTAGTGTAAGACCCCGTTTACATTGCCCTAATTGCGGTACTCAGCCCCTCAATTTTTGTGCGTTTACAGTAGCGGTCTCGGGCCGGCCTAAATTATAACCTTTCAATATTTTGTCGTAGTGGGGCTCTGCATGTAAACAAACGTTTATTTGGTGGGCACGCGCGAGGGTAAACGTAACAGTGTGGCGCGGGTTATTTATACCGATTATTATTTTTTTTTAGCTAGCATGCATACTACGTACGATCGAACACCACAGGCTCTGCTCGCTTAACTTATCGGATAATTTCATATTTTTCTACGTAATTTTAATATCTTTGTACGATCGAGAAGACGAGGATCGATGAGGAAGGTCGTATTCGTAGAATTCAAAGGTATAATCGTGACAGGAGGATGAGGAGAGAGCAATATGAGGAGAATCGTCGCAGGAGGAATGGCCTGCTGCTCGTGTCTGCAATCATGTCATATGATCGCTGCACTTCCGGGATCGCATATGTACCGGTACCGCATTTGGGTCCGCGTGCGTTTACAGTGAAAGAAGGCCGGGCCGAGACTACCTCCAGAGCTGGTCCAAATGCGCGGCCGCTTTGGCCGCTTTTTGGCCTTTTGAGTGTTTACAGTGAACTTTAGGCCGGGCTCGGCCCGGGCTAACTTTCACTGTAAACGGGGTCTTAGGCAGTATATTGCAGTAATCTAGCATTCCTTACATGTATTTACGGTAAAATTCACCAGAAATCATTGATGGAGTACCAAATGATCTCGTACAAACATCTTTTGATACATGGACCTGGAAAACAACATGAGACTATGTTTAACACGATTCTTTCATACCACTATTTCCTATTTGCTACCAAAACTGTACATGAGCTTTAATTCAGTATATGTGGAGAGAGAGAGATAGAGATAGGGAGAGAGAGAGAGTCAGAGAGAGAGAGCATACAGGTATAAACAACAAGGGTAGAATGTATCGATTCATGATCTATAGCAGAGATAGGGTATCATTCTAATACGTCATCATAAATCATTCTATACAAAGCTTGTAAACGACACTGTCTGTCAAGTTTCTTTTAAATGTCATACTCTATCTCATACATTGTCTGTGATGAGCCAAGGCCCTGTTCATATTGCAAGGAATAGATTGACACTGAAATAGGTGATATTTGTTATAGTGAAGTATCTAAGAGGTTAATTGACCATAACCAGTACAAGGGGGGCTCTCTGTTCACATTAGATCTGCCCCAAGACCGTAGATAGTTCTCAAGGTAGCCTGTGAATGTTATCATCTAGCTGATTTTTTAATAATCAAAAGTTGAAGGAAGCCACCAATGTACAAAATGTATTAATGGAATAGCGAGGATATTCACTGTGAGAGTTTCTTGTGGCAAATATAATGTATTATTACCTCTATACAGGGCATTTTAGATGCAGAATATAAAGCCGTATTTTGCGTGCTACTCCGAATCGGCCACCGGAGCGGGCAATATTTGCCATATTGCCCTCTTCCGGGTTTCCCCCATAGACCACTGTACTAAAAAAGAGGGCAACATTTTACCATATTTCACCCTTTCGCGCTATAATCAAAGTGTATCCGCGCAGTATTGTGTACACGTTAAAGTGTACAGAGGCTTAAACAATAGATACGCGCGGTAACAATTTACGTCAAAATTGCTTGGCCCACATTACGTACCTGTATGAATAACTTGAAATCAGAGAGAGTGACAGGCAAACAAACGTGTTTGTAATTGCTACAAAAATAGGCATATATGATATAGGTAATAATAATAATATTGACTGGCTCTACTTTCGGGGAATATATCGTAAATGTTGCCCTTAAAAGAACCATATTGCCCTCGTCTTCGACTCGGGGCAATATGATTCTGTTGCGGGCAACATATTCAATATCCCCCTCAAGGCCAATCAATATTACCATATATAATTGTTACATTTTTAATTTTTTTTACCAGAGCTAAAAAAAAAAAAATATTTTGCAGAGCTGTTTTAGGACTTCAGAGCTAAATTTGAAAGAAACGTGTTTATATAATCTCATGATTTCCATGTATCAAAATTTGTTTGTGCGAGATCGTGTGGTGTTCCATTAATGATTTCTGGTGAATTTTAGTAATTCAATAGGTCATCGGTTGTCAACAATGAGGTTTATTCCGTCAATGAATTTTGTGACGCAATTCAATAGTGGAGTCATGGGTTGAAATTCGAACAATAGAAAACATAGATGTGTGTGTGTGTGTGTGGAGGGGGGGGGGGGGGGGTTACATTCCATGATGACAGAATCTGCTTACATGCATGTATGTACAAATGTCACACTCTTAAACATTTCATTTTCATTTATTTATTTCCACATTAAAACATGTTAAAATGAATACATTGTATTATAAGACCATTAGAGAGATATTACAAAACTGTGGCGGAGCCAAATGAAAGCCAAAGGCTTGTACAGATTGGCTCCTTTCAAAATCAATTAATAGTCACAAATGCAAAATAATTAACATAAAAGTATGAATATTAAGTAATTACATGTAAAAAATATTAAATATTAAGAAAAACTACGGATAGGACAGATTACAGGAAGGAGTAAGTAAGAGAGGTAGAAGTACATTTGAAGTATATAAATTCTGGAAAGCATTACATTGTGATAAGGAGTAATTTATAATCGCGTTTTAAATAGTTATAGGATGTACTGTATTTCAAAGTTTCGGGTAGATTATTCCAAAGTAGTGGACCATTATAGAATATTGAGTGCTGTCTTATAGTTGTGCGAAATAAAGGTAAGTGATAATTTTTTAAGTTTCTGGTTTCATAGGAATGGATATTATAATTTTTCATGAAGTAATTCTGAAACAATTGTGGCAATATGTCACATCATTAATTAATCACATTCGTTACAGGATTACAGAGATGGTTATTAAAGTTGTGTTGTTGGGAGAAAATTGGGTCATGTTCATTCTGTCTAATTTTACTTTTAATTTGAAAGAACAACCCATTTATCATGAGCTGTTTTTATTCACCTCAATGTGATCCTGCTATTGTGTATCATGAATGATGATCAGGAAACGAATATGTTATGGTGCACTTTTTCTTCTAATTTGCAATCCTTAGGTGGTATTCAATGCATGATAATAGAATAAGGTGTATTTCAAATACATTTTAACTAGGGAATGTTGGATATGTTTTGTGCTTATCAAAATATATTTTTTGTAACCGTGCCTCATGAATATAAAAGTAAAATCAATCATTCATTGGAAAGATTAGCGATTCTCTTACTCCATTTGATGAGGGTTGATATGTTTTATGAAGGTTGAATAGATTACCGTACTCACTCTTTCTCTTGAGAAAAAAAGCATCCCCAATATTAGACAGGTTCACACGAAGGGAGCAAAGTTTAGCTTGTAGTTTTAAGTTAAATTGTAGTTATCTTGTAGTTCGATCGTATGAATGGACTTGTAGTTTCGAAACTTTAAAGGGATACTCAACCGCAGATTGTGGAGGTTTTTATGCCGCGAGAGGACACGCGTGATCGTTACCTGATCATGCCGTTGCCCCGCGGGAGCAAACTTCGAACAGGCTGTTCGCCGCGCAACTTGCACGCTCCGCTTGAGCTCGAGCTCTCGTGCGAGATTCGATCGGCTTCGTGCAGTCCGAAAAGTAATCCCAGTAGTCCAACAGACGCGTTTGACGCACATTCTTTGTGTACGAGTGAATGGGGCTTACGCAATCCTGACTTTCCCCACCGCCGCCTGGTGGCGTATCCCTTTAAGTTTACTTGTAGTTCTAGAACCACAAGCGAGCTTGTGGTTAATGCCGAAACCACGAGCAGCTGGGGTCCTCCGTTGCATTTTCAGACAGTGTGGACAGAATAAACTTTCAGTTTCGCAAGCTCAAAGTTAACAATTACCTCTCTGTTCATGTTAATCTTCCGGGTCATACCCTTGCACGAAATATGAACACAGCATAGTTGTTTCGGGCCCATGTGAACCCTCGTCGTGGTTAGTGAGTCATTGTTTCGTTAACTTAAAGTTTTACTAACTGAAAGTTTAGAAACCACAAGTCCTGTATGAACATAGCTATTTTAATTTAAATATTACATATACTTCCTTAAGAGTAGCATTATTTGAAATGAAACAAGTCAAATATAAGTGAATGAATTTGACTTTTTTGTTTAAGAAATTGCGATACCAATTTCTCAGGGAGATTTCCTTGGCTATGCCAATGTGAATAGTACAGAGGCTTTGCTAATACAATCTAACAAACCTACACTGTTATCCTGTATTGAAAATAGTAAAAAAAACTTATCCAATGAATCCCAACTCTTTCTACAAATGCATTAAATTGGCTAATATTCCAGTATGTGAAAATGATATTCATCCTGTTTTCTGTGGATCGATGTTGAAAAAGTGATTTGAATCAGGGAAGCATTTCATCAACCGTTTTGTCAGTGAATTTTACCGACGACTGTTATAAGCCACTGAAGTCCTTGCATCTGATTGGCTGAGAGCAAATTTGTCGGTAAAAATCACTGACAAAACGCTTGATGAAACGCTCCCCTGATATTTTATAGTATAGTAGCATGGCACCCCAAACATACAGACATACCTTTTGATGGATAGCCTCTTGGCTGAAAAAAGTTGACTGTGTTTTAACAAGGAGGTTCAAACAGATGGATCTCAACTACGGTATTAATGCAAACACCTGGCAGATTATACGGATGTACAATTGAATTAATAAACTGCCTTGATTCTTTGATGTCGATGTCTGATGCCGCCAAAGTAAACGGGAAAGATCTAAAGATGTTTTGACATTTGAATTTTTACGATGTGCACTTAAATTCGTAAATAGACAAACACAGAAAGTGAATGTGCAGTTTCAATGTAAATGATGTCGATTTCATCCTGAAATTGCCCTTCCTCAGGTTGAACAATATTTTGAGGTATAGCCTTAGAAGTGTCACAAATGTACGCCTCTTTAAGGGCGATTTTAACAATTTAACACACCTCTGCTTAATCCCGATCATTAAATTTCATATAATACCATCATGAAAGATGGCTCTAGGAAATATAGCCAACCAAAGTAGTGGGCACACGCGGCCAGTCAAGAAATTGTCATTGCAAATCTGGTATTTTGGCACTAATTCTGTTCGCTTGAACCTTGTTATATCATTCATGTGCACTTTTTCTATAATTATCATCATAACAGAATTGTAGTTAACCATGGTTATGCATTAAATCAGAATTTGATTTGTTTCCTCGTTTGGAAGAATGTTTTTGGAGAGTGCATATTTGTCATGTTTGTTGTGGCAGCATGAAAGCTCGCTTCAAAGGGAAGCTGTCTGTTATGACTTCATCTGTTTGAACCTCCTTCAATGGTTTTAAGAACATGATACAAATGAAGTGAAAACAGCACAAAGTACTGTAAAAGTGGAGATTTTCATGCTACTAATTTTCTCCGCTCGGCCGATTAAATTGATTTTCACATGTTTTCAAATTTGCTGACGTGCTAGGCTGATGGGCAAAACCTGATATAAACAAAGGTATTCATGTTTCATGACACTTTCATGCTGCGCAAAATGCATTAAAATTTCCACACCCTGAAAGATTGCATGTTTACAGTATTTTAGGGAGGTTGGTCCCCTTTAAGATAAGCTTTACAGGAGGTGGAACAGTATCTGTGTGGCAGGGACATTGTCCTGTGTGGTATGTATGGATGAAATCAGACCTAGTAAGTCATTGATAGAGACAGAGGATGAATGTGAAAATAACACTTCATCTCATGTCACTGTAAAAACATGCTACTCCTCTCATTTTCTGACCCAGTTAGCCCTGAGAAGATAACAATGTTATCCTTCACTCTGCTTGCTTCAGCATGAGAGGCAAAAGCTACGTTCATACAGGACTTGTGGTTTCAAAACTTTAATTAGCGAAGCTTTAAGTTAATGAAACCACGACTCCTTAACCGAGGGTTCACACGAGCCCTAAACAACGAGCTTAAACTACGAGCCAAGCAGTTGTCGTGGTTAACCCCGGAAGTAGATGCTACCGATTGTGTGTACAGTACACATACAGATCCTGTGTTAATAATTTGCGCAAAGGGTATGGCCCGGAAGTCTAATATGAACAGCGAGGTCATCGCTAATCGAGACTGGACGGAGGAGAATCCACTGCTCGTGGTTTCGACCTTAACCACAGGCTCGCTTGCGGTTCTAGAACTACAAGTAAAAACTATGAGTCCATTCATACGATCTTAAACTACAAGATAACTACAATTCAACTTAAAGTTTTGAACTACAAGCGAAACTTGGAGTTTAACTCCCATCGTGTGAACGTAACTAAAAAGAACAACCTGAGTAAGCACTTTCATGAATTTTTAATGCATGCTCTGTGGTTAATTCGTAAATCTGATCATATTCTTATCTTTAACCCTGGGCTAAATACCATACCTAACCCTAACCAAACCCCAAAATGTCAGATTGGACCATGGACCTATGAGAGAGAATAACACTTCATCTCATGCCCCTGAAAACAAACAGATAAGAATGTTATTGCTTACTTCCCTTCTGGATGAAAGGAGACAAAAAATATCGCCAATGAAGGCGCTTTCATATTCATACGACATATGTGACAACTGCTCAACGGTCACTTTCTAACTCTTGCTGAATGCAGAACTTCAACCCTGGGGCACCACTATACCTAACAGTAGCCCTAACCCTAACCTCAGCCCTAACCATATATCTACTGACGAATTGAAGCCTGAATCAAATGTCACCAGAGTAATGTAGGATCACTGCTTCTGCACCTCCTTGATCAGCTGGACCCTGTTTCATAAAACTTGTTATCAATAAGAAGTTGTAATAACTGTTACAAGCTACTGAAATCCTTGCATCTGATTGGCTGAGAGCACATTTGTCATAGAAATGTGGCAGTTGTTACTGATACCAAGTTTTACGAAACAGGACCCAGAAACCTGTGATTTCTGGTTAGGCTTGATTACCTGGCCAGGAAGAAAGAAGAGTTACTAATTATTGGGTTTTTGTTAAAAGCCTATTTTTTTGACTGGATGTATGAGAATTATATGTAGGTGCTTAAGTGTGGAAGTACATACATATATCCTACTATGTTTGAAATCAGAGATTAATGTATTTGAAAAATGGAATCTTAGGGGTTTCAAGTACGGTCAGATATATCCTTCAGAAGAATATGTCCCCTTTAAAATATAGTACAAAATCTAAAAATTATGACATACTGAGCAATTGTTTTGAAGGTATCACGTAGGTAGTTTGTTCAAAATGAACTAGGCATGATATAGTTTTACACTTCTTTCACTTCTTTCACATTTCTTCACTGTTTTAGTTTCTCCCTGTCATACGCACACCCATATTTTGCCTGGGGGACTCTTTCTTACGCGACATGGGGGTTAAGGGTATATCCTAGCTAAGATGCTTATTTTACAGCTTGCCCGCCTCCTCTCACCTGCTCTAAGACCACGAGGGCAGCAGTCAGGATGTAATCCCATCATTCTCCTTTGTTTTATCTGGGCATGCCGATGTCAAGCTCAGGACTGGTATCGGATGTACATGATGGTATGTGACAAGGCGTGCACGTGTTGGGTTTAGGAGAGGAGAGGGAGGGAGAGACTCAGAGAGAAAGAGAGGAAGATGGAGAGGGACAGGTAGGGAGAGAGAGGGAGAGAGACAGAGAGCGAGAGGGGGGAGGGTGGGGGAAGAAAGAGAAGAAAAAAGGGATATTCTCACTTTTCTTCTCTTTTGTTTCTCGCTCTCTCTCTCTTTCTCTTTGCTTTCATCTTTTTTTATAAAGCCCTACTTTCTACTTAGAGAAAAAAAGGGGGGGGGGGGGCTTTATAGTTTATAAAACGATGAAGCCAAAGAGAGAGAGAGAGAGAAACAAAAGAGAAGAAGAAAGAGGAGGAAAAGAGAGAGAGAGAGAGGAAGGGGGATGTTGGTGTGAGTACTTGGATGTGATTGAGATGAATGTGATACAGAAGTGATACCATGTCTAGCTTTCTAAATTAATGCTTAAAGGTACTACTTGCACCTTAAAATAGGTGAATAATGTAACTGGTGAATTCCGGGATCCACTCGCTATTCATTTAACATGCGTTATGAATAGCGGTCCTTATGAATAGTTGTGAATATTGGTCCTTATGAATAGTGAGGTAATTTGTGTATGGTTTGCTCGCTATTTAAAAGGACCGCTATTCATACAAAACCGCTATTCATTTAATCACGCGTTATGGATAGCGTTCCTTATGATTAGGTGGTCCCTATGAATAGCGGTCCTTATGACTAGCAAGGTTACCCCGATGAAAAGGTAAACAGGTTGGAAATGCAAAACCAAAGGGTCTGCATCATTCCTGCTGAAGTAGCAAAATAATTTTTAAAAAGAAGAATATTGGCCATTGACATCCATGCTCCTATTCACCTTATATTTACATTAGTTCACAGTTTGGGGGCATCATGACAAAAGTAATAACTTCAAGTGATGTGATAATGCCAAGGGAAATGAAATTTAAATTGTTATAATTATATTATGGTCATTTTAAAAAAAAAGTTACATGTATGTGCAGTTGCCAAACATGGAGAACGATAAATATAACAATACAAAAAAAAATCTTCTTCATGACACTATATTATATCTGTTTTGGTCGAAACTTTCCATTAAAAAAAATAGATTTTCAAGCATCTTGTGATATTTAGCCACTTTTGTTTTCAGCTGAAAATGTTAAAAATAACTTATAATGGTAGATTGAAAAAAATAATTCCAATGAGAAAATTGTTGATATTCATAAATATGATTGATTTCTTATCAATGGCGTAACAGTAAAAGATATTAACATATGAGTGTTCTTGGGGAAAATGCTCCAGGGAGAAGTGGATGAAATACACTAACAAATAAATTGCATACTACAAACATTCTTGGAGAAAAAGCCATTAATTCTGCATATGGGAATACTTGAAAGTCAATATCTCTTTTGTATCAAAATGGCAAAATTGGACATATGGCTGAATCCATGCTAATTGTTCTTTGTTGTACATGTACTTTAAAATGGTGCTCTCAGTACGCTTTTTTAGTTTGATTGAAAGCTGAAAGAGCATTAATCTTATGAAGAATGCTTCTTCCTTGGCAAGCTTGTCACTTATACTGCTTTATTTACTTTTGTCCTTGATTTTTTTATAGAGCTTTAAGTATTTGAAGTGCTAATTGGATCCCTTGAGACTAGAGTAGATTTGTGGTTTTGTTTCTTTGAAAAGGGCTTGTCTCTTAACATATTACAATTGCATCATGATGTTGAATTATTGAATGTTCAACAATATTTATAACAGAAAAGACAATTTAATTTCAGTTTGTAACAGATTTGATAAATTGTTATAATGTGGGATTTGAGCATTAATCAACAACATATTGAACAGAAACACTTTATAATGGTATGTATTCTTTCACAGATGTGGACTTAAATGTAGAGCAGACGAGAAACAAAGATGAGGAGAACTGAAGTGAAGGAGGAAGAGGAGGAGAAGTCTGAAAGAAAAGAAAGGAGAAAGAGAGAGAGAGAGAGGGGGAGAGAGTTATAGATATATAGACAATATGAGGCAGATGAAGAGGAGATGAAGAAAGATAGAGAAGAAGAAGAGAGACAGACAGATGGAGAGAGAGAGATAGAGGGGGAGAGAGTTAGAGATAGACAATATGGGGCAGATGAAGAGGAGATGAAGAAAAATAGAAAAGAGATGGAAAGAAAGAAAATAGAGATAGAGGGAGACTTGCAGAGACAAACATGTCAGGAGAAAGGAGGGTTGAGAGGGGGACAGACGAAAAAGCGAGGGACAGAGAGAGACAGGGGGAGAGGGAGAGAGACAGAGAGAGGAGGTAGAGACATGTAACAGGGGAACGTTTCATCAACTGTTTTGTCAGTGATTTCTACCCACAACTGTTATAAGCTACCGAAATCCTTGCATCTGATTGGCTGAGAGCAAATTTGTCAGTAAAAATCACTGACAAAACACTTGATGAAATGCTCCCCAGACATACATTAAGAGGAGAGACAAGAAACAGTGTAGTATGAATAGAGAGTGAGATAAATTGAGAATAAAGTGGTTTTGAAAGGTTTCTTACAAGGCCTAGCTGTGAAATACTGTATCATCAATCAAGTTGAGTTTGATACATGTAATCTTCTTAAAGTGGCAATCATATTAGCATCAGTCATACCTTAAAACACATAGTGAATGGAGTTTAACCTTACTTAACATACATTTATCAAATAACAAACAGTGGTTCATTCTTTGTGTCTATTCTATTATAAGGTGGCCTGTAAAGTGTAAATACTTTAGTATTTTCTCGGAAACATCAATCTTGACAAATTTTTTAACTGCCAGAATCTTTCTATTCAGTATTTACTATCTGTGATGTGAAATTGTGAATACACAAACTAAAAGTCAATCAGGTTTGAACAAAAAAATCTCTTGATAGTCAAGTAATAAATGGATGAAATTGCCACATAAGAAATTTGTTTCCTTAAAAGAAAAAAAAGAATGTTGCCATAATACTGTAAAACAAGAAATTTGCAATTTTGCGTGCATGGAACTTTAGCAAATTTTTTGAGTGGACAGCATTCGCAAACATTCTTGTCCCGAAAAAATGGCCATCATTAATAATTTGCAAAAATTTTGTTCTACAAAAGTTTCAAGTTTTATACTCTGCTTTCTAATAATGCCATCAGTGATCCACAGAAGTTCAGTTTCTGATTTGAACATCAAGCTGAGTTACAAAGAGGTTCGATATCATTGCTTTTCTTGGAGTAACTTCTCATTCTATTTTAGATTCTGCTCATTATCCAAATAGGCAAACAAAAGTAAAACAGAAAGCCAAATGAAAATTCAAGAATATTCCATTTTTTCCAAAGATCTTTGCTGTTCAAGAAAGCTGATCTCTGCAAGTTTTCGTACAGAGGACAAGATAATGACAGAACAAATCAGATTTCAAGCAGAGTTTGCCCAATTACAGGAGCTGGAGTTGTGCCTATAAGGAGATGCTTTTCTCTCTCCCTCGCTTTTTACAATCTGTTAGCAGAACTTTGTCACAGTGTATCCATTTTTGGTATTTTGATTCAAGGTTGAGTTCAAATTCAATAAATTACACCAAATGGATGTCAGCTGTTTTGATTTCTTTGGGGATGAGAAAACATCTGCTCTTATGAGGCGTATTGGACTACCTTTTTCTACCTTTATTGTATTAACTTTTCAAGTATTTCCATTTAAAGGGACATACACGTATATGTATATTTAGGACTGTTAATCTGCTTATAAGTATGAAGACATACCTGCAAGGGAAGAAAACATCTGTAATGAGCACATATTCATGTACAAAGTGCTATTACCCTAGCTGTAGCCAAGCAGTCCTCAGACACTTGAAATATTCAATGAATTTCTCCATACCAGGTACCCATTCACTGCACCTGGGTCAAGAGTTGCAAATTAAGGATAGTGTGGCGCTCTGGTTGTGTTCTTTTGCCCCACTTTCAAAGTTTAGGCACCAGAGCACTTTCAGTATATCAGAAACCTAAAAATGTGATAACTGTTGTTTTGAATCCTAGATCTGCCTCTGTGTGTAACACAATTTGTTGTGCGGCTGGCAGATCGAAGCGCGTGAGAGCGTTGCCCCTTCTGCTAAACATGGATATGCACTATTGCGTGAAACAGAAGGTCATTAGCATTATACCCATAACTTAAAAAATATGTGCTCCTATTAAATTAGGAGTTTACCATCCTTTTTCACTTTCGATGAGTTGATGAAGAGAGAAATCCCCGTCATATTTTTAAAAAATGGTATAACATACATATAGAGCAATCAAAATCTTTGAAGCGTGTTACCAGAAATTTGCTTTATGGCATGTGCACGTGCTAATGTCCTTTGCCAGCCTCATTAACAATAATTTGGAGGACATTTATACGATTCCTTGAAGATGTTCCTTTGACTCAGTTTTTCTCCCATTGGCCTAGGTCATTCACATGAACTCTTTGAATGATTTAGAATACATTAACGTGAATGAGGTTTGAGTTGGTCATGTGCCAGTATTTGCTCTCCTTCTCCCAACCCTTGTCTTTCTTGCTGCGGTTATGTTGTTTCCTCATTTTACTTTTCTACTGTTCCTTTCTCTCTCCTGTATGTCTCTGTCTCTCTCTCTATCTCTCTCTCTTTCTCTCTCTTTCTCTATTTTGTTTCCTCATTTTACTATTCTACTGCTCCATTCTCTCTCCCCTTTGTCTGCCTTCTCTCTCTATTTCTTTAATTAAAGCACAGGACTGTAGTATAGTTGATATGTTGTACTAGATATTAGAATCAGTTTCAAAATTGAACATACAATCATGCTATTCCCCTTTGATCTTTCTAGCATTCCTTTCTCTTTCTCTTTTCTTAAAAGTGCGTAAGGACTGCTCTGTGGTGATATGCACTATAAAAATAGTTTATTATTATTATTATTTCTTTCTCCATCTCTCCGCTCCACTCTCTGCTCCACTTTCCTGTCTCCTACGTTGCCCACCCAGCTCTCCGTAACAATGTTTTGTAAGAGCCCACCTTGTCTAAGCTGTATTATTCCTCATTCATCTCATACAACCTTTACCTGCGAGGCTTATTTTCACAGACATGCTTGTTTCTGTTGATCTGCTCTGAGCACAATCCCACCCCTTCTCCCGTAACAATGCGACAAGGTTAATTCTTTTCTTACCATCACCAGAAACTCAACTCGCTACTGTTTCTCCTTGTGTCTGGAGACTTGTTTTTAGAAAGGTGCACCCTTATCAAGGTACTTCTAATCTTTCCCCGAACGTCTTCCGGCGCTTTACAAAGTTAGGGTTGAAGGGGCGAAGAGGGCGAAAGAGGAGGTGAAGGAGCACTTTAAGAATTTTGATTACATATGTATAGGTTACTTTCAAGTCACAATTTTGCGTTCAGAGATTTTATTCATTTTTTATTACCCCTTGACATAGGCTTTATTTCATTATGGCTGTTTTTGAGACTTTTCCATTTACTTTTTGAGGATTTTTTTTTTTTTTTTTTTTTTTTTTTTTGGGGGGGAGCTTGTGAAGAGTAGATTGGAAATCCCCCTTCCGCCTCCCCACTCCCCTCCCCACCCCACTGCCCCCATTTATTTTTATCTCTTCTGTGGAGCAGTTGGTAGAGGAGGATGATAAGGGCAAGTAAATAACTGTCTTATGGAAGACTTAATGATGAATATATAGGCTGTTATGCTTGATATGCAGATGCCTAGTTGAGCACAATCAATATGACCATCCTTAAAAAATATATATTATTAGTGGAGACTTGTAGTTTAAGTGGGAGCGACGAGCAAAGCCTACAGGCTTAAGACATCCTTAAATCCCAACTAAAGGGGCTTGCCTTTATTTAATTTTTTTTTAATAGAAGAAGTGGAATAAGCCTCCAAAATTTGTTGAGTATAATCAACGATGTATATTTTTCATATGACAAATAGGGCCTCCTGTTTTCTGTGATAGCTCAAGTACAATTCTATTTCCCTTAATGGGTGTGTGGTAATTATCGAAGCCTTCATCCATTAAATTTAATAGTAGTTTCACCCATCAAGGGGGAGGGCCCATGGATTGACTAGTGGTCATTAAAGTTTCCGCCTTCAACAGCTGTCCTCACACTAAACCATTTTTGGGAGTCTACCTCCACATTCACATTTTACAGTTTGGGAAGATTATACAAATTGCCTTGTGTGAGATATTTGTTTTATTACAAAATTGACAATTCAGGATTAAAACATACTGGGCCATAGTCATGTATGCAAATTTTGCTTTATGACTATGAAGTTGATTTGAAATTTATTAAAAATAACGCAAACCATGTCTTATACTTGATTTGCCATCATGACTTTAGAAAGATATTCTTGAGTTTGAGAAACTGTCATCATTGTATTTTTGGATGATACCTTTTTTAGAAATGTTATCCAGAGTGACTTTGGATTTTCTTAGAAAATAATGTGGCCAAGCAACCTCTCCTCCTCCTCCCCCCCCCCCCCTCCCTCTGGCTGATCTAAACACAACAAAACAAGTAAATCCCCCCTTAATCATAATGGCGTAACTTTTTAACGAAAAGGTGTTTAGCAAAATAACTAGGCAGCAGTGTTCCTACACTTATTGACTAACTTTTCTGTGAAAATGAGATTGATCCATTGAGTCATGCATGAGTGAGCTAACATTAGAGGCAAAAATGTCACTTTTCAAAAGTCACAAGGGTCATTTTACGTTTCTGTGAAAAAAGATTTTGGCGAATTCGGTTTTTTGTGCATATTCATGTGTTGTTGTTGTTTATTATCCATTGCTTGACCCCCTCACACCTATCCCAACACTTTTCTCATTATTATGGTTGGGTGAGCACAATTTAAAAAAAAACTGAACCCACATGAATTTGAAATTGCAAAATCCGTTCAGCTTATTGAAAAAAAAATGTATCATCACATGTTGTGTGAACATAAGAGTTTGTCATTGTGTCATAGTTAAGTGAGCACAATTTAAAAATCACGCTAGAAATGCTAAAATGTACCATTAATACAACATAAAAAAATGACCCTTGTGACTTTTGAAAAGTGACATTTTTGCCTTTAATGTTTGCCCACTCATGCATGACTCGATGGATCAAAGTCATTTTTACAGGGAAGTTTAGTGCTTGGTGAGCAGAAGCCTAAATATGGAACTGTAATCTGTCATGATTGCACTAAATGTCAGTTCATTTGTCCAAGTCAGCAGGATAGCCCTAATGTAGTCTGGACTCTGGCTGGGTTACCCAGCGGGTCTCCAGGAAGTGTACTTCCAGCTTGTCTGCCATCTTCTTGACATCTATGAGGGAGAGATATTACTTTCCACTCCTTCCTATATTCACAGACCCCCACCCCCCCCCCCCCCCCCCCTCTCTCTCTCTCTCTGTTACTTTAGTTTTTTTTTCTCTTGCCTAGACCCCATTCACACTCCGCTCTTAGTTACACCGCTCTAGAGGAACGGTTTGATTGCGTACACAACTCCGCGCATTTTTTATGTCTCAAATCGCTCAACATGTCAAAGTGGTCTTGTTGCTATGGCAGCTCAGGGCAGCGGGTCAATTCAAACGTATACTGCCTGCCTGATGATTCTTTTTCTTTCCACTTTCTTTTTTTTCTCTGTGTGCATATCATTCTTTCATCTTGTCTTTTTTCACCTTTCCTTGTGTTTCTTTTGTTTTCTATCGTCTTCTCTTATATTTACTTTTTCCTTATGTTATACCTTGTTTTATCATTCGATCATTTCATTTTCTCTTTCCATAAATTCTCTTTCCAACTTTCCTTGTTTTCTGTATTATACTATCGTCTTCTTCTTTCTTTACATTATGTTTTTCTTTGTTTTTATCATTCTATCATTTTCTCTTTCGATTATTATGTTTTTCTTTGTTTTCATCATTCTCTCGTCTTTTCTTTCTTTAGATTTCTTATGTTTCTTATGTTTTTCTTTGTTTTTATCAATATATCGTTTTATCTTTCTATCTTTCCTTGTTTTTGTTTGTTTTTGTTTGTTTTTATCTTTCTATCTTTCTTTGTTTTCTTTTGTTTTTCTTTGTTTTCATCATTCTATCATCTCCTCTTTCTATCTTTCCTTTTGTTTTCTTTCTATCATCTTCTCTTTATTGAAATTTCTTATGTTTTTCTTTGTTTTTATCATTCTATCCATTCCTCTTTCTATTTTTTATATTTCTTTCTTTTCATCATTCTTTCATGCAGCGATGGCCTGCACTTATAGGGAAATCAATGAAAATCACACGTGATTTCCTGTGCACCATATACACACTCACTTCTGGTTGAAGTACGCTTTTGGATCGCTTTCACGTACACACTGCACGTTTGAGCAGTCTAACTAAGAACCGTTCCTCAAGACCACCTCCCGAGGTGGTCTTCTGGACCGCTCCAGAAGAACGCTTCCTGGACCACTTTTGCGTACAACACGATAAAAACTACTTTCGAAAAATAAACTCGACAATTTCAAAAGCCCTGTCTATTAACTTTAGAAATGTGGGAACATTACAATGGTGTTTAATAATCCGAACCTGATTTCTATGGGCAGTACAATAGGCCTTTGAAATTGCCCTTGAGTTTATTTTTTGAAAGTAGTTCTTATCGTGTCGCACACACTCACCTCAGAACCGCTTCTGAGGAATGGGTCTTAGTTAGACCGCTCTAACGAAGTGAGTGTGAATGGGCTCCCAGTCATATTCCACTTTCTTACACTTTTGGCCAGTGCCATTTACTCTCACTTTGACCATCCCTACCCACTATCCGCCTCTCTCTCTGTGTTTTCATTTTACCACCCCCCCCCCCCCCCCCCTCCTCCATCTCTTTTGTTACTGAGACCATTTCTGATCCTCCAGTATTTCACCATTAGGTAATCTTCAGTTTGGTATGAAGAAAACCTTATTTTACCCTTTTCCCCATTACTATTGTTCTAATTCACATCATGACATGGTTTCAAAAGTAGTTCAATTACTCTTCATCTGGCTATTATGATGCGAGAAAAATATCCATGACAGTTCATGAAGAATTATCAGCAATGATCAGATCAGGGAGGCAGGGGAGTATTGTATTTTTTAATCACAAAAAATAAGAACTTCATTTGTATCCTGTAAACAGTGGCAGATTTAGAGGGGAGCACATTGCACATCCGGGCCGTGCACCCTCCCCCTTTTGGAAGAAAAGTATGCATTGTGCCCCCTTTTTAGAACAAAAACCTTTTTTTTTTTTTTTTTTGCTTGTCAGAGAATTATGAAGGGAAACTGGACCCCAAACCCCCCCCCCCCCCCCACACTGAGCACCTTTTGAAAGCTGGCAGGACCAAAAAAATACGGGTCTCCCTTTTCCAAAAGTTGACAAACCTGCATTTGTGTGCCCCCCCCCTCCTTATACAAAATCCTGGATCCACCCCTGCTTGTTTAATCATAGGTATCAGAACTACATGTAGAGCAGTAATTTAAAATGATTTTACAATTGACTCTTCCCACTTGTATAACCTTGCCTTCACATTACATTTTGGATTTATTTGTCAACATGTACAAGAGTTAAATAGGACCTTTAAGAAGTTACCAGCTTCGTTACAAATTTCCCCCAGGAACAGGCACAAGTTCAAGGCTCGTCCAATTATTTCCCCTCGAACCAGGCTGAACGCCACCGCAAGACCCGGGCCTGGGATCCCCTTTCAGAAATAAATTGGAATTCAGATCACATGTTAGGACAGCTTGCCGACACATGGTGGTGGCTGAGCGGAACCAGGAGGAGAACGAGAGGGCAACAAGAGGGGCGTGTAAACTTTGGAACCAGAGTCCTGAAGATGCTTGAGTAAGCGTGGACAGTAATGGTGTATGCTAGAGAATAACAATTAACAACATAAACTTTAGAAGTAGATAATAAACAGTTCAGGATGTAATTGGAATGAGAGGGGAACAAGAGGGGCAAGTAAATCATGCACTTTGGAACAGGATTTTAGGATAGATGTAAAAGGAATATTGTTGAGAGGAGAGCAAGTATAGCAGACTACAGGGGAACTCTGTTATAAAGAACACTGTAAGAAACAAATTCTTGATATAACAAGGTAATTTTCTTGGTTCCAACGAGTTTGTTATAATGAGGTTCTACTTTATCTAGAACCAGATAAAACAAAGGGTGTGATTGGGGAAATAAATTGAAATATGCAAGTATGGAGGCATGTTTAAAGCCTGATAATTTGAACCATTTTTCCTCACAGTTCAGGTCTTCAGGAGCAAATGAACACAGCCAAATAATAATAATATTTCTTGCGTATTAAGGTGCAAGCAGTCTATTCTCAAAGTGGAACACTCAAGAAAATCACAAATATGGCAATTAATGTATCACTAGAAATTGGGAAGCTTACAGATGGCAATCGTATAAGTTTTATGTCAACTGCGTATATGATGATTATAAAAACAACATAAATAAAAGCTCTTCTCAGCATGTGGAATATCTGAGGATTCGCCAGAAATATAGCGATGTTTTGATGTCGTCATACGAGGGATCGATCCTGCTTAAGCAGACGACGTCCTATAATGAATGAACGTAATTGCAATGCAATTATTTATCAAATTATAAAGAGTTTGGTACATTTAAACATGACCTTATTTCACACCATTCTAAAAGGGAAAGTGAACTGATTCTGATAACTAAAACCGTTTGATTGTAAATACACAGGAGAAGGGTCAATGATCAATGAAATAAACCCCATTTTCAAATTGAAAAGCCCTGCGAATAATAGCTGGATGGTATTCGTTCCCTCTTGAAACGCCGAACATGCCCCGGTGCAAGCAGCTGAAAATACAATGGCGTCTTATTTTGTTTACAAGTGACTGATTCCTTTATTTTTTTAACGCTGCATTTTTCATCAAAATAATACCATACACGAAGTTAAGAGTGAGGCAACAGACTAACATTAAGACTGACGCTAGTCAAGTAAGAGAAATAAGTGAAGAGGAGATGACAAAACAGGCACTGAAAAATGTGTATAATGTTATGGGACATCGTCTGCTTAGACAGGACTCGCCCCTCTTGTGTCGTCACACATCTCAGCAGCGTTCAAGGAGCTTTTCAGCTGCTATATCGGGGGCTGTATTTTACCGTTTTATAATTGATAATAATCATTAATTCAAATGTTTCCAAGCTTTAAATTTGGATAACCTTGTTTAATTTATGCCATCTATGCAATAATAAGTATTAAGCCAATATTTAAAATCATTAGTGTTCTACTTTAAGCTTGCCTAGAAATGCCATGGTTACAACTATTATTAAACCTCAGATCAACCTACATCTTAAATTGCAATATTAATTCTCTTGTGTGAGCATCTGTTCTCATCGATTAAATGTTGATACTATCTGTCCTGTTGGCAATTATCTCAGGATTTAAAGTCGATTACTGGAGGATTACAGAGATCTCCTTCCAGCGATATAGGTCAGGCAGGTAAACAACTTACTTCCGTACAATGGCCGGGTGCTCGTAGGAAAGTCTGAAAGGAATTTTCCGGTGGAAAGATGATTGGCTTTCATTGCTATGGTATTGGCGGAATCAATTGAATGGTATTCTTGGTTGGATTCAGCATTAGTACTTAAAGATGGGTCAGATTGGGTTATAACAAGAGAGAGAGAGAGAGAGAGAGAATGAGAGAGAAAGTGAGATGTCTTTATTCCTGTATTTCTGGCTTCTTCTTGAGATGATATTTCTGTATCACTGATCATCAGGAGTCTTAAAATATTGACTTTCAGTCTTCATACCCCTTGTAAATGTAATATTCATTTCCTGAAAAGGTGAACTGCTGGACCCTATGAATACGTATCATTTCTTAATCATATACATTTTTTCGTCATGATTACCATATCCCTAATGCTTTTTGTCATGATGATTACATACATTTGTGTTGATACTTTAGTTATGAGCTATTAAATTGTGAAAACAATAAAGATCTAATATATTCATCAAGGTTCTTGTTTTGACCGTAGGTATATTTTTGTACCTTTGATATACCTCACAATAATCGATCATAACATGTCATAATTTATTGCAGAAGTCTGCAGTTGGTCAACTTCATTTGATATCTTCTCTCGTTTTCATCATGGTATTTCCCTCTTTTCTGGGAGTGGATGATAAAATGTTGGGGTCTTTTTTATGGAAATGTTGCAAAAAAATTGTGAGAATGCATTACTGGATTCATACATGGAATTGGTTTACTCTGCACTCGTCTGTTGTTAAAACTAAAAACCCTTCTGAGTAAAGTTTGGAGAGGCTTGTTTAAGAGTCAAATTATAAATACATGTTGTTTTAGATATGATTTAGAATGTTGAATATGAAATACTTCCAATTGTCACGCTTTAGTTACCGGTATACAAACAAATTAATTCCCTAGAATAATCCTTCTTTTGGATAAATTGGTGTACATGTAAGCACACCTTAGAACATGATCTTCTACAAATGACTATAATACTAAGAGTGTTACATTGGTGGCAGTGTGAAGCGGTTTACGCCATCTCGCTCGGAGTTTTCTTTTTGCAAACTTTTATACTGATCTTTCTACTATATCAGTGGAGTAACGATTTGACATTTGACTGTTCATGTTCTGATCATTTGTCGGTGACTGTCATCTCATCAGTTTTGTGTTCTGCTCTTCAATCTACCTGCTGCTCTTATGCCTTGTTCTTAGGCAATCTCCATTCAACTGTGATTCTGCTCCAGTATACATGTACTTTGTTACTTTTGGACATTGGATCTTGCTGCATTACACCATCTTTGTGACTTCTCTTACTTGCTGTTGGACCCTGAGCTGGATGTCCCTTCTTCACCGCCTGATGATTTTGCTGGGAGACAGTGGATTGCAGTGACGTTTTCATCTTCTGCGTACGAGGTCGATGTCTGATTTTGCTTGATCCAGTTTCCATATCACCTCTCTCATTCTGCATCACATGAAAATAATCCTGTCTTGTCTTCTTCTCAGTCCTCCCCTTCTACTCCACCTTCCTATTTTCTTTGACCTCCTTCTGCCTCTCCTACGTCTCCTTCTGCCCTGGACTTGTAAGGGGAACCTCCTGTTTCTCATTCCCCTTTACCCCCATTTCCTCTGACCCCATCTCATGATGCACATGATGCACACGCCCCTCATACTCCTACATGGAGTGGCCGGATGATAAACCCTCCTGATTACTATGGTTTTCCAATATAACATGCTTCTTGAATATTTCCCTCTACTTTGCTCTGTTTTTACCTCTCTACCTAGCCATTCTCATCTGTTGCCTTCCATTATACCCTCTGACGTATAGAGAGGGTTCCTGGCATATTTTAATTGTAGTTTTTTTTCTAAGGGACATCTCAGCTTTGCCTTTAAGCATACGCCTTTGGCATTCATAACAGTGTGTAGTGTTCTTTTGTATGTTGCAACATGTTTTGATAATTTTTGATTTTTTTTTTTTTCACTTCAATGTTCCTTACAATAGCAATTGGTTCCTGATTGATTTGGGTAGATTTTGTTGTCCTTGTTCTGACAATACTTGTCTATATTTTTATTTTGGTATTGTCATTGCTGTTTATTTCGTTTTGATCATTTCTATGTATTAACTTATGTACAACTGATTATGTTCTATTTGTTTCGCTCTTGGTTAGTTAATGTTTTAATGGATTTCTTATGTGACTTCATGCTTTGGCTGGCATGCATTCTTGTTTAATATTAGCCCTATTATTTATTTTCTCGCTTATTGTACTGCTTTATTGTATCTTGTATAAGCATTAACTTCATGGGTGCTTCTATTGAGATAATTGAAACAGGGACGTTTCTTTTTGATAGACGTATCTAATGCAAGAGTCAAATTAAACACGTTGTTTTAGATATGATTTAGAATGTTGAATATGAAATACTTCCAATTGCCAAGCTTAAGTTACTGGTATATGAACGAATTAATTCCCCAGAATAATCCTTCTTTTGGATTAATTAGTGTAAGCACACCTCAGAAAAATAAGCCCTCTTGGTTGGATCTAGGTGAATAAAACCTACCAGCATAACCTGTCCTTTGTATTAGTTGGAATCCCTCTATAGAATTAGTTGCAATAGATGTTTACAGAGACTCTCATTTTCATGCTCCTGGATGTCAGTGACTTCCCCTCATAGTATAAATACATGTAGTTGAGAAATTATGTTCTCTGGGTTCTTTTAAGTCTTCAGACTTCTTCTTTCATGCTGTGCTCCTGCCCTTGTGGGCCTTGATAGGGGATTACCAAGTCTTCATACCAAGACTTTTTGTATCACTAATATGTATATGTTCCAGCTGTGATACTTTATCATCATTTACTACTTCTCCTATGTGCATTTGCTCCTGCCTGGACAGGCCTTGATTAAGGAGTTCTGATAGTCAAGCTATATATATAAAACTGTTCAACTTTGATTTTTATACAAGAAATGTTGTTTTATACATTTATATTTTCGCATTGTGAATGGACTCTCCTTTGTCGTGTCGTGACCTTAACACTCGCCAGCATCTACGCTACGATATGATCTTCTACAAATGACTAATACTAAGAGTGTTACACTTGGAAAGACTCCTTTACTGGCATGGACCTCTGGAGTTCACCCTTAGTTCCACCATGGTACAGGGCAGCTTTACCCCCTTGTTTGACCCCCATTGACCCCTCCTTCCTGGAGGTGTTTGATTAATAAACAGCAGTGGTCATTTGTCCATACACGTCTGTTTGACTTGTGGCTGCAATTTGTCCTGGTTTGACATGTTTTGGGGGGATGTTGAATGCCACAGCAACAATCCATCCATTCTTGTCCAATGTAGATCTACAAATTCCCTCAAGTAATTGATGGCATCTTGGTCAAACTTATAAGCTACTGTCAAATGGTGAGGTCCTTTTCCCCCCTTTTGTACTTTCCTGTAGTCTCTAACTGTTTGGACGATGAGTAGCGGTAATGAAGGAGGGGTGGGCTTCGCAGCCAACTTCCAAAGTTAGAATCACAATGTGAATTGATGAGTGTGATATACAGGTGCCATGCCTTCATTTTCTATTGCATAAACTCTGAAATTAAGATAAATTCAGCCTAATATTTGGAATTAAGCAAAAGTCTAACGTCTGTAGCAATGCAGCTTTTCGCCTGCATCTTTATACAAAGATGCAAGGAAATAATAATAATATGTCTTGTTTACCCAGGTTAGCCTCATCAGTATTATATACTGTTCTCCCTGAGGGCCCTGCAATCATACTAGTACCCCAGCTTTAGCCGAGCGACAATAAATCCATTGCTACACTGTATTTTCGTCCAATTGACCACAATTGTTTCTCAAAATGCTAATAGACTTCATGTAAGTTTATTAAACCACACTAATGTAAGAGAATTCACGGATGTTCAATATTTTACTCCAAACCCCTTGTGATAAACTAGTTTGAAATTTACCTGTCAATTGCATCTCTGGATGGAATCCACCGTAATGTGAATTAGTTTTTGCAATGTCGGGCATGCATTGGCCAGTATACCATTCAAAGATATTAATGGTAAAGTGGTTGGTCATTTGCCCATAATGTAACATATGAAAAAAAAAGGGTAACCTCGCTAGTCATAAGGACCGCTATTCATAAGGACCACTTTATTCATGAGGACCGCTATCCATAATGCGTGACTAAATGAATAGCGGTTTTGTATGAATAGCGGCCTTCTAAATAGCGAGCAAAACATAGACAAATTACGTCACTATTCATAAGGACCTCCATTCATAAGGACCACTATTCATAACTATTCATAATGCGTGTTAAACAAATAGCGGTTTCTATGAATAGCGAGCGGACCCGGAATAAATGCCATCTGTATTTCTGTACATGTAGTTCTCTTTCCATTACAAACAATTTTGATATAAAAATGGTTTCCTTTTCCTTCTTATCATTTTTCTTGCTACAGGTGCATTTGGTCGAGGTGGTGGTCGTGGTGGAGGTCGTGGTGATGGCAAGAGAGGAGGAAGAGGAGGACCACCAAAGTCATAGCAGATCATCACTGTCATCGTAGTACACTTTTTAGTTTAGTTAACTTCTGAACCATCCCTCCAACATCTTCAAAGATTATCCTCAAGAACACCCCCCCCCCCCTTCCAGATGCTCCAGGAGAACAATTACAACTGCCAAATGCAATGGGAAAATTTTCAAATATTCAAATATCAATTCTTCAGTCAGTTTTGTAAGGTATCAAACCTTGCTATTGGATTCATTTTCTCGAAACATTTATGCAGGGCTTTTCCATCGATATGATGTATTTTTCTTCGAGCCCTAGGCATAGTGCCAAAAATTTTCTTTCTCAAAATTTTAAGTTGTTCTTTATGTAAAACAAAGAAAAGAAGTTTATGCATTGCAGAGTTATGGTGTTATATTTCTGTCCCTTCCAACTTTATCAATTTAAACAAAACAACTAGTTTACAGATAACTCCCAAGCATTGAAAGCTGCAATTTTTTTGGTCATTCTTTATTTAAATTTATTGGTTACTTTTGTAATGACATGGGTCTTTGAATAACCTTTAGTAAAAGAAATGCTAAAAGAGGATAATTTGTGAGTTTGAGATATTTTTGTGCTTTTTCTTTGTCACCGTGATGGGTATCTGACACATTATTTTGATGTTTCTTTTTCCACAGTAGAGATTCAGCA
This sequence comes from Heliocidaris erythrogramma, assembly GCA_025617745.1. Taxonomy (NCBI): domain Eukaryota; kingdom Metazoa; phylum Echinodermata; class Echinoidea; order Camarodonta; family Echinometridae; genus Heliocidaris; species Heliocidaris erythrogramma. Next base: position 27,234,333 of record CM046859.1, read on the forward strand.
GTTATGATTTTGATGATTTCCTTATTATGAATCATGGGATCAGAAGTATACTTGTATCTTTTGTAAATATGTGTTTTTTGTATTAAATATAATGCAAGATCTCAAGCTGTTTTGTGTATGGTTTTATGTCTCCATTAAAGAAAAAGGGAGAAGTGAGGATAATATTGTAGGATTTTGATAAAGAGAGAGAGAGAGAGAGAAGTATTGGATTAGGAAATTGTATGGAAAGAGATGAGTGGATGAAAGAAGAGAATGACAAGTGTGAGGGGAGAAAAGGGAGATGGGGGAAGAGAGAGAGAGACAGACAGACAGAGAGGGACGGAGAGAGAGAGAGAGAGAGAGAGAGCAATAGTATGCAGGGTGAGAGCAAAACAGGAGATAATTATCTGGCATTGTGTTGAATATGATGATGATAATGCTGATTTGTAGTAATGTGCTTATTGGCATGCTAATTTGGTACTCATAATGATATATATTAAAGTGTGGAGAGAAAGGGAGGAGAAACAGGAAGAGCTCTTAGCTGCCCTTGTGTAATGAAGAAATGTCCAATATACAAGAAGGATTATCTCATTTGACTTTTGTTACTACAATGTGTATTTTCATTTTCCCTCTTGGAATTTCTAATATAAGCTTCCAAAATGTATCTGTATCGTGGTCTGAAAAGTTTAGTTTTTTTTTAATTGAGTTGAAAAGAATATTTAAGAAAATTGTCAGATTCCAGTCCTGGTACAAGATAAAAAGTAACAGTATATGTACCATATCTTCTACACTATCAACACTAAATGTTCAGAAATTGAACAAGCTGGTATGTATTTGTGTTTGACTGCTGAAGAAAATGATATATTCTTTGTCCTCAGATAATATATATACCCGCCAAGTCACCGCATCAAGCCACAACTGAAACGTAACACATGAGGTCTAAATTCAACATGCCCCTAGAAAATAAATATGGTTGCCCTATTCTGTTCTTACTATCCTTTTATTTCCTTCTTTTTGCAAACAATCATCCCTCTTGTGTAAAAAAAAAAGAAAAAGGCATACAGAAAATCGCGAATGGGGATATCACCCCCTCTTTTGACGCCCTTACACAGGTAGCCTATACTGTATAGAATCATGATGCATTTGTCATTTTTTTCATCTCTAAACCCCTCCCAAGCAATTTTGTTAGTTTGCACTGATCGTGCCGCCGGAGCTAATTGAATATATCCCAAACCTTTGGAAGCATATAGGGACGTTATATCATAACGTAAATGATGGAGTGGGAGTCGGAGTAGGAGTAGGAACTTGTAGTAGTATACAAGAAACCTGAAATTTGTATTTGAAGTCCTCGATTGTTCTATCAAGACATCGAAATTTCCAAAAGACGATGCTTACCAGGGCGGATACAGGATTTTCAGAAAGGGGCGCATTTCAGAAGGGGGGGGGGCGCACACTGAGGAACCCTCCGTTTGACAAAGCCAAACGGCCATCTAGGGGGTCTGGGTGCATACTTTGTCAGACAAAACGGGGGGGGGGGGGGGGGTGCACGCCCCTTGCGCCACCCCCCTGGATCCGCGCCTGCTTACCTTTAAATTGTTTCAGATTTTTTATTGTGCTCTTACTTTTGTTGACTTGAGGATGAGAAATGGGAAACAAATTTTTACAATGTTGGCTAAAACTGTTCTTTGCCTTTCACATTCTCGAGAGCATGAACAGAAGTGGTTACAATAACCTTTTTTTTCTTTTTCAAATGATGTAACTGCTGATTAGACTAGGCATATCGTTGTAAAAGAAATGCAGCCAAAGTAATGTCCTTGTGTACTCGTAAATGGGGGAGGGGGAATTACAGTTCGATCACATTTAAATGACATTCTCCATGAAATGCCAATGCCCCAACTCTTTAAAATAGTGAAGCCTCGTCCTAATGAACATCAAGGATATAGAGAGACAGTCGCCCGGCGCCTTTCAGTAACAAACAGGCGTCCGGCGAAGCCCGCTCGACATAAGGGCGGACGCCGTCCGAGTTTTTGTCGATGATCACTAGTTTTGTCGGTGCCCGGGCGAGTTCCACCCGACACCCGTTCGACGCCAGGGGAGGGGGGGGGGGGGGGGGCACCGGCCGTACTCGGTGGATAAAATACGAATTGATAAGGCCATCACTTAAAGAGGAGTGTGTTGGAGGGGTTGTATCCTTTTGTTCTTCGTATTTTCTCTTTGTTTTGTTTTGTTTGTTTTTGCCGCTCGGTGTACCCCTCCTGTAGCTTGTATATACTGCTTGTATATAATGGGAGCCCTTCCTTTATACACTGGCGTCAAACTCTCCTTGACAATTCTAAATAGACCCTCGCCGCATGGTCATTGCCGGGAGACACCAAATTTATAATGGATTGTATGGGAGAGAGACTAAACAAAAATGACTGGTCTTGTGAGAAGAGGGCCAATAAATAAACATCATTCAAGGCGGTGAAAGATGAATCGGACATCGAGGGCAAATGGCAATGATGAGGAGTTAAAGGTTAAACGGTGTCAGTATATACAAATGGATAAATCTAGAAAAGGATATTGTATTTCTGACTTGTGTTTTTCATTATACAGATCGAGCATACGATCTTTAACACTGGGAGTAAAATGCCTAAAAATCTGTTTACAAATTAAAATTCCTCCCATCAAGCTTCTTCGTTTACTAACCATTGTCTACGGCGGACTGTTTGAATATTAATGAGTCAGAAAGAAGAGGATCTTGGGTATTTGATTCCAGTTCATCGTGACTTGGCCGTGAACCAGAATAGCCTGGTGGTTAAGTCGCTGCCCGGCAAGCAGTAGATGACAGGTTCGAATCCCGCTGGTTCCATTTTTTCTGACTTGTGTTTTCATTACAGATCGAGCATATACGATCTTTAACACTGGGAGTAAAATGCCTAAAAATCTGTTTACAAATTAAAATTCCTCCCATCAAGCTTCTACGATATTGTATTTTTTTAATAAAAAATCTAGGAAATAAAATATTATCCGGAAAAGCAAGTCACAGTTTGACCGATAAATGAAAATTTATTGAATGATGTTTATAAAGGGGTGTTAGAATATTGTTCTAGATTTTGAAATACATGTAGCCACTTTCAACTATCGCTGATTAAAATGACAATGTTAGATGTCGTTCATATCATAGGCAAAAATTATATTTTATATACAAACACGTTTTCTGCGCAAACGGAGAAAAGAAATTCAATTGATTACACCAACTTAGTGTATTACCGCAAGGCCAATGTCATTCAATATCCATTATTGATGGATGATTTGTTTTGCTTTAAATTCTAGAGCAAAAATTAAATCGATACCGTGTCCTCGTACAAAATATTTCCCATGATAGATGTGTAAAATACAAAATGGTAAAAGTAAGAAGTATGGTACTAAGAATTGGAATTAGCAAATAGAGACATATTTTCTTGGAACAATATGATCGCAGGAGATCCAGTTGAGAATGCTTGGATGTGAGGTCATTATATCCCTTTTTTCATAACGTCAACAAGTAAAAACCTCTTTTCAGTGTGCAGTGTAATATACAATTAACTCCATTATGTAGTAACAAATAAAATACATGTACATATTATATTCGAAATTAGGATTAGGGGCCTGAAATACTTTGAACTTTGAAATTTGATTGAGAAAACAAAAAAGGGCTCAAATATACTGTGTAAACAATTTACGTACGGTAGTATAATAGATGTATTGTTTCTAACGTAGAGGGCTGTGGACTTTCTTGAAATAATAATTCTGAGCTCATTTCATCGTTGCGTAAGTCGTTTGCGGCGCCCAATCCTGGTTTATGATTAGTCAATTAACAATCCGACTAAGTGTTTTATTGTTTGTTTGTGTTAGTGTTATCTTTGTGCAGTAATTAGTCAAACAATTAGGCACATCATTCATCAAAGAATGGCGTCTGCATGGTCATGCGTGGCTAACACTACAGACGACGTCGTTTGGAGTTTATCATTGAACAGACTTTTATGACAAAGTAGTATTGCATAATAACAGAATAACGAGGAGTCGTAACTCGTAATGATTTATTTTTGCTTGGTAGACCCCATTCACTTTGAACAAAGTACAGAGAAAAAGGATTAATGTATTATTCTTGATGAATTATTAAAGAATCAGTAATTTGATGTACTAAGTCAGAACTTTAAACTTAAGTACTCAAGATATATACTCTCTAAAAAAAAAAGAGTGAATTTTCACTCTATTTTCACTCCCCAGGGAGTGACGTCAGTGATCACTTGTTTAGGAGTGAATATTGAGTGAATATCGAGTGCTCTCTAAAAAGAAAAGAGTGATTATCACTCTATTTTCAGTCTATTTTCACTCGCCCGGGGAGTGACCTCAGTGATTACTCGATTTTTTTTTTTTTTAGAGAGTAGAACATGGCAATAATGGATCATTTATAAAAAAATACACGAATTAAAATGAGCAACGAATGAAATAGCTTTATGATGGAATGATAATGGCTAGAATAAGAAAAGCCAAACGAGCAATAAATGTTCTGGAATGACTTTGAAATGGTAAGGGGGGGGGTGCTATAAAAATGTTGCGGCCATGCTCGGCCCTTTGTAGAAAAAAGTGTACCAGGATGAAAAGTGCGCCAATCATTATCAATATCATCATTCGATGGCGTAAGAAATCAACGCTACATTTTCACTGCCGTGCTAAATGAATCACACGCAACTTTCTCGGCACTGTGATGTCGGTATCACCAAAGAAAACCTATGCAAAGACCTTGCATAAAGCCACAAATGACCTTTTAGCAACACCTCCCCGAGTTTCTTTTCATCACGGGCATTGTCAAAAACGGTGTTCAAATTTACACACTTCACCTCAATTTTGACCGAACCAAGAGCGAAATGTGCGTGCATTATTTATTCCTATACTGCCTCGAATGGTTCTCGTTTGTTCGCAATATTAATTCCCCCCAGCGATTCTAATTAGGCAATGTGAAGTACTGGGCTCGTTATATGGTGGTCGCTAACTGCCGTGATAATTGCTCCATGTCACCTTTCTCAAAAGGAATTCAGAGAAACTGTTGTCTTCTCGTGAAGATAGAAAGAAAAAATCGGATATGCATGGAATTTTTATGTGTGGCTTCGATCCATACAGCCTAACGTAATATTGTAGTCTTTAAAGCAGACCTTAATTTTACGATTTGGAGTAAATTAATTTGCACCATTATTTTACCAAAGTGTTTAATTGTATATTAAATATATTAACAAAGAAATAATTTAGGCATATTATTTAAAGAAAAAATGTATTCATTGCGACACAATATTAATTCAAGAGAAGTTATTAACGAAAACGTGCCTTTATTAAAAGACTAGCAAGAGCATAACAAACCCTCGTGTACATACGAGCCGCACAAGTGTAGTAAAAGCGCTCGGCGCAGGGGGATCGAATTGACCACCACTACCAGTACCGCGAATTGGAAGACAGTTGATGCGAGATTTATTACAGAGCTGACTTGTAGCGCTCCGATCAAGCTCATACATAGTCATACCGAAAGCTTCTTCAATTTCTCTCGTCTTAAATTTGTGACCACTGCCGCTCGGTACACATTTACTTCACTTGAGTTTAAGTGAGTCATTCAACGTTCTATGGTAAAGAGTTTACTCAACAGGCCAGTGGTCAACATACACGGCGTTTTTTGTTTTTTGCGACCAGCAGTACAATTTTTGGCTTCGGTACCACGCAAAAACTGGATTACTTATGTGGTTTCATGTGAAGATGATTCCTTAGTTTGAACCTTATTATCCCAGGGAAAAGTCGTTTGATTTATAATATGGATAATTCAGATGAGCTGTGGACTATGTGTCGAATACCACTGCGTTCGTTTATTTCGTTAGAGTGAAATAGTTGATGAATTTTCGACAATCCTTCGCAGAAAGTTTAAAAATCGGTACAGCCGCGGGCTCCGATTTACCGACGGCCCCTCTTGCAGCGTGATCTCTAGCCAGGAGTTCTGGCGTGCTGTGGATTCACTGTCCGTGTCGCGGAGGGGAGGTGTAGCCATGCTGTGGTGGGACATTGTGGGGGTTTTAGTGCTGGTGTTTTTGCCGTGGCCGTGGGGAGTTGCTTCTAATATTCAAAGCCTGCGAGAGCAGCTGAACTGTCATACTCACACACAGGTTCGTTAAGATATTTTGATCATACTTCAGTATATAATTTTCAGTTCTAAACAGAATCTTGAAGCCAGTATATGCCTTTAAAAAATGTGCACTTTTTAACCTGAAGTTCTGAACTACCTCATCAATACCTGATAATATGATATGTGACTTATTTTATTGGTCAAGTGATGAAACAGTTTTAGACCTTGAGTTCGAGATAATTATAGGCTAATATTATATACTGCTCATACAGAGCTTCTAGTTTATTTGTAATATAATTTTCATGATCATTATCAGATACATATCACAATAAAACTGCAGGACAGACTATAAAGTCGACTATATCACTACACTAGCCTCATTTTCCAGGATTCTTTCAACTTGCTGACACAAAAAACCACCCCAAAACAAAAGCTCTTTTACTATCGAGACTTTTATCTTGCCCAAGAATTTGTTTACTGTTTTGCCAAGCATGTTCCCCTGTAATCCTTTGGACTTAAAAATGAAAACAGGCAAATACTTTGTATGTGGCGTTTGGAGTCTGTTCAAATGTTCTTATCATCTTATGTTAGAAAATCAATTTGCTCGCAGACTTCTCCTTATTCTCGACTCCCAAAGTCGTGATTAATTCCGCCCGCTGAAATGATCCCCTTTGTACTCGCTCTTTTCTCTTATCCACTCATCCAACGATAAAAAGGTTTTTGTTCGACATTTGGCGACGTATTTTCCAAGCCCCCTTTTCCTTTCACCCCCTTCAGCACAGGTTTACCTCCTTATAGTGTATTTTGGTTTGTTTGTGCAACCACTTTTAACCACATCCTTACTTACATGTATAACAAATATAGTCTGATGCCTACATTTCCATACTCTTTGCATGGAGTGGAGGGAAAAGAGTTACGGGAAAACCTTGAAATATTACCTGTATGACCAAATACTTATTTCTTATAAATTGCCATTTACGTTCTCTTCATTCACGCGAACTTGCGTAATAGATGCGGAGTAGAAAGGATGACTGATGACCAATACTAATACTATATAGGTTCAATGGTTATCAATCTTGGGGTAATCTACTTTCTTTCATACCTCGTGATTATATCACTGGGCTCTTCTTCACACCTCGCATTTTGTTCTGTAGATGCTATTGTTTCCATGACGTCAATCACCGCATTAATCACTTAATTGACAGAACTCTCTCTTTTCTTCTTCTTTCAGGGGACAAATTCTTTTTTATGGCAAGTTAGGAGACATCCGCCCGCGTATTTCTTAGGGACAATACACGTACCATACACACGCGTTTGGGATTATATTCCTCAAAATACCAAAGTTGCTTTCCAAGAAAGCGAAAATATTTTCGTCGAACTCGATCTCACAGACCCCAACACGATGTCCGAGTTGGCTAACTGTCAGTTACTACCCAACGGGGAAAACCTCAGCGATGTTTTACCGCATAGCATTTACAGGAGATTAAAGACTCATTTACAGTATGTGAAAAGAATGATGCCCCAGTGGTTAAGTGCTGATCAACGGGGTCGGGTGTTTTACGCCGACTACCTTTTCGAAGCGATCGTCGGGAACTGGGAGAGAAAAAGACCCATTTGGGTGATGCTCGTCATCGATTCGCTGACAGAAGCTGATATTAAGTCGAGAGAAATACCCGTTTTGGATTTATATTTGGCCCAGGAGGCCGCAAGACTCAATAAACGAACTGGAGCCGTGGAACAAGTTGAAGAGCAATGTATCCCGCTCAATGGATTAAATTTTACGCAGGTAAGTTCATAACAAGTCTACCGGTATGGAATTCTTCCAAAATCTGGAAAAGAGTTTGTTTGGTGGTAATTGCCTAAGCAGTGATTGGTGATTGATTGATTGTTTTGGCGCGGTTGTCTTTGATGCTGCTAATACAGATGAATTGGAGGTTATAAATTCAATTAGACGATCGGGATGTTCCGATTTGAGTGTGTCGCGATGTAGTTCATGTTTGTAAATATCGCTTTTTCACAATATGGTTATTTTTATTTTTTTAAAAATAATTCCTGTCGCGAGAGGGTGTGTCAGCACAGCAGTGAGCGAAACGCAATTAAAATCGTTCTACTATTGGCTGTCTCTTTTCCCACGTGATTTGAAAATCAAAGCTGGTCTTGTGACTCGGCTCGAATTTTTTTTTTAACGTGATACCGATCTGTTCATGTTTTCATGTGCTTCACAAGAATGATTTTTTAATCTCCAGTGGACTGTATGCCCTTCCGTTTTCTGAGACCTTGGGTGTTCCTTGGAACACGTCCTCTCGCTTGGACAATAGAAAGGAATTTGATCAACAGGCCGTATAATGATTTCAATAGCCGGTAACACCACCCTTCTAATTTAGATGGCATTAGCGCTCCTTTAGAAACCCGATCAACTGGATAAGTTTAGGGCACATAAAAGCTTCGCAGCAAAAGGATTTCGATTTTTTTTTCCGGGTTCGCTGTAAAAGAGGGGTGGTATGGTAGCGGCGGCGGAGAAAAACACGTATTCACCGGACACTCCAAGAAGGAATGGAAATTAGGGTTGTATTAGCATCCAAAATCGGCAGAAAAGAGAGAGTATTAAATGTCAGATTCGAGGGTTGACTTTCACGTTCCCGATGCACGGAACTATTCAAAAACTTCTCTGTCGGCCCTTGCAATGACCGTTCAAAGTGCACGATTCTGGTCGCTTCGTGTGTGTTGCGCTATGGTTGGGTCGAGTGGGGAATTCATCGCGCCGTGGCCTTGCCTGTTTGCCTCTAATTAAAAGCGCGGGCCTTCTCTCTTTTGTAATTCTTTGAAGTTACCGACTTGCAAAGAGAAGTAGACACTCAACAAGGCTGGTGCCATATCATAAGGTCGTCGGATAACTGAATAAACGATATAACATGAACGCTGCATGGCTTGTATTGTGCTTGAGCATAGTTGAGGTGATGACGGATTTTTATCTCGCTTCTCTCTTCGGTAGTAGATGTGAACGAACTCATTAGTGCTTTGGGCAGTAGACCACTAGCGGCGGATCCAGGATTCTGACTGGGACAGGGCAACAGAAAAAATGTCACACTTTTTAGAGCATACATTAGGTCTTAAATATATTAGACAAGCACAAAAAAAAATCAAGAAAAAGAATAAATGTTCTCAAATTTTGCTACGGGGAGTAGGGGTGATAATTGTGATAATTATGGCGATGACTTAAATATTATTAATGGTAATAATAGTCCAGAATTCTGATGATAATATCAATTTAGTTATTATTATAAGGATACCTGTAGTAATGATTTTGATGATGATAATGTATGTAACAATCATATAATGTTATGATGAAAGAAATGCTAATGACGATAATACTGATGCTATATAATAATGAATGATAATAATACTGATAGCTACGACTGCCAAATTTTATACCAACTTCTACTGCTGCTGCTACTGCCACTAAAACTATTGATGAAAATGAAGAGCATGGACCTACTAGGTTCATGTTCAGAGGGACATGGGGAATAACTTAATAGGACTTCTCCCCTGTGAAATAAATTTTATATTGAGACTGAAAAGGAGAAAGTGTATGATCTTTGGATGTGTTTCTTGTTAGTTCTGAACAGATGCCATCTTGACCCATTTGCCTTGGTGTGCAGTCATGCTAATATCAAATCTAATTATTGAAAAATTGATTCTTTCCGGGGTGAATTGAATTTGGAATTGAAATGCAGAAATACACGCGCATGATCAGGACATCCAGGGTTGTGTCATATACACATGTGCTATAAATGCAGTTCTGTGGGATATAAATGAAGATCTTGTATTTTCCAGTTCAGAGCCATATAAACAAGCCATATACATTTTACTTTTGCAACTTCTCTGAATAATGATTTTGTCCTTATACATGGACGCCTGGATGCCTGGAATTAAAATTCTAGGGTTCGTGTTCATGGGGCCCCTATTTCAATTTTTAAATTATGTGGGCCTGGAGTTAGAATTAAGGGCCCTGTGCATCAAGCCCCTCTTAGTGTTGAACCCTGGGAAATGGTTCAATATTGATTTATTATCATATAATTATGGTTATAAATTATAATTGGCATTACTGTCTAATATTAATTTTATGTGAGATGTAGGGTGGAAAGGCGCAGTAGTGGTCAGGTTCAGATAATTTAGACTGGTTGTAGGCAAGTCAATTTGATGGTGTGGGTTTTACTTTTATTGTATCCCACCGCTGCCACCAGAAATGACAGATGACATTTGGACGTTATAATAAAAAAAACGTTTCATAAAACTTGTTATCAATAAGGTATTATGATTGTTATAAGCTACTGAAATCCTTGAATCTGATTGGCCGAGAGCAAATTTGTCATAGAAATGGGGCAGTTGTTATTGATAAGTTTTATGAAACAGGGCCCAGATCAAAAGGGAGGGGAGCAATATATGAAATATGAATTTTTATACAATCTGATTTTATATTCTTTATCTGTTTTTTATGCTTTTTATTTGATTTTATTTATGTTTTTTATTTATGCCATTATTTCCAGTTTTTGGGACCTTTAACTTGTCTAGCCTCAATAGGCTGTAATGATGGTCTGTTTTGTTATTGTGTATTAATTCATGTAATATACCTCAGTGGCGTATCCAGGATTTCCCAATAGGGGGGGCGCCAGGAATTATTGATCGCCGTCATGTGGGAGAAATTTTTGCTTCTGAAGAAGGGCTGAGATGCAAAATAGTGCTATATAGTGCTATATTTTTTTTTTACGACGGCCAATAGGGGGGGCGCGCGCCTGTTGCGCCCCCCCCCCCTGGATACGCCACTGTACCTTTTATTTTACTTAAAGTTTTGTATGTATTTTAATGTTTTTTTTTTTAAATTGGAATGTGAATAAAGATTGAATTGAATTGAACTGATGAATGATCCTCAATGCGATAAACCAGTCTCCTACATTGCCACCGTTGTGTCAATAAGTTGTGAGAGGTAATGCTAAAAATTTCATAACAAGAAGGAAACACTTCCAGGGGGGGACATTGTCTAAATATTTGTTCAAATGCTCATAAAAATACACATAGATCTAGAACACTTCCCTGTTTTAAGCAAGATGATATAGTCTATGGATGGCAAAGCATAATTTATGCATTTGTTTATAAAGATGGACAGATGGCATGTATGCCTACATGTACATTTGTATGCTGAAAGACCTTGTGCTGCTCAATTTAAACATGTATAATTGTAACATTTCTTTAGGGGTCCAAACTGTGAATAGGTTATCAACGAGGAAAACTGTTCTTCAGGGAAAGAAAATGATCCATGGCAAAAGAAAATTGCACAAAAGCATTAAAAAGCGTAAAAGGAGTGGTCAACCCTCAGTCTTCTACAAAAAGATATCATATTCTTGAGACTCTGGCCTTCTGCTCTGCTGGTTTAAGTAGTTGCTCCTAGCTCTGTTGTTCTCCGGTAGTGATAACCCAGAAAGTGGTCTCTAATAGCCAAGTTTGCGCCCCACGCAGAATTTTGTTACCTCCGAAATCTCCTTAAATGTCCTGAGGAACCAGTTGATGTTTTCATTCCGCTCCAAATTTGGGTCAAATTTATTTTTGTACGGCCTGGATGTAAGCCAGTGAAAGAAGCGGGGTCGGGGGAAGGTCGGATCTCGCTGAATAGTCGCCTCCGAAAACATGTTTCCCATTTGATCTGCGGATCAACAACTGTGTCATCTTGAATTGGTAGGAACTGCTTTCCAAACCGCTGCCTCACTTAGAAGAAAGCTGGAAGGGGAGAAGGGAAAGAGAGGTTCAATTCAGAAATTGCCAAGTCTTCTGAACAAGGGAATTAGCGTGCTCCAATAACAGTACATGTAAACTGTGTACACTGAAAGCTTGGAAAATCAAAGACCATTATTACCAAAGACTCAAGGGAATAGAAGAGAAGTAAGATTAAAGAATGAAAGGGGGACGTGACCGGATTTTACACCTCCCATCATTAGGTTACTCTGACAGGGGCTGACATTCAGGCACTGCAAAAGAAAATGTCTTACATTTTGCCAGGTGTCAAAGTATCTTTTCTTCTTAGTTTTGTTTTCTTTACACTTGAAAGTGTAACTTCTTATTTTTTACACTAAAAAATAATTATTTATTTTTGTTTGCTGTATGTTTAATTTCCAACTGACTCATGTCTTAAAAACAATCTAGAATGAGTAAAAAAAATCATGTTTCTTTATTGGGATAACATAGTATGCGCTTTTTCTGATAACTTATATGGAAAATAAACCATTGATTTTAAACTTGAGAGTATGCAGCAATTACAATAGATTTAGCATGAATAAAGTAATATAAAAGATAATTAATTTTTCATCTTTGTATTTTATGCTCGTCAAAAACAATTACATATCTGTATCTCATCAATCATGAAGTACGAATTCCATTCAGTCCATAGGATAAAGGCTAAATATCAAAAGAAAAGAAAATAATGAAAATATCGTTTTAAAAAAATGTCAGAGACAGAGGACAAGGGATCAAGGAAAAGAGGGAGGTATAGAATTAAGAGACAGAGAAGATAGATTTGATAATAATATAATATAATATTGGGTATTTTTATAGCGCTCATATCCACCTCGTAATAAGGTGCTCAAGGCGCTCCAACATTACCCCTGCTCTAGCTAGGCTACCGAATTTGGTGGTCACAGCATTTAGAGACAGATGAGTCCATGACTCCATGTAGAAAATGATATGCTCTTGAGAATTAGAAGAGGAAGGGGGAGAAGGAAGAGAAGGAAGAGAAGAAATGTTAGAACTAAGAACAATGAGTTTTTCAGAAGAGAAGAGGTGCATATACAAATAAACATCAAGGGAAGATGAAGAAATTAATTAAAATGAAATGAAGTGAAAGATAAAAATTGTATGGAAAAGAGAGATGATAAGCAAGAGGATAATAGGAGAATAAGAAAGACAAAGAAGAAAGATGAAGAAGACAGAATAGTGATGCAGTGCTAGCCTAGTGATGTATTCTTGCTCCACATGTTCCACTAGTTAGTATAGAGCTGGACCCATGGTAGACAGATTAGAAATTACTGACATATTTTACACCAGGCTCCTATGAAGTATGAATGGATGACATGATGGTATAATGAAGTGGGAGTGAGGATCCAATATACTACAGGGTGACCCAAGAATAATGGATGACATGATGGTATAATGAAGAGGGAGTGTAGATCTAATAACATACAGGGTGACTCAAGAATGATGGATGACATGGTATAATGAAGAGGAAGTGTAGATCTAAAACAGTACAGGGTGATTAAAAATAAATGAATGACATGGTGGTGTTTTGGTGTTGGACTGTGGCTCCAATACATACTACAGGGTGATTAAAGAAAATGGATGGCATTATATATAATTAAGTTAGAGTATATAATACAGGGTAATTCAAGAATGATGGGTGACTTAAATATAATGGAGTGGACAAGTGGTTTTGAATTTGGACCCAATGTGTATACTGCAAAGTGACTACAAGATATGGAATGGGAATATATAACCAATTTACCATAGGGTGATTCAAGAATAATGAAAGATACAGTAATATATAGTGGAGTTGGGATCCAACAGATAGTGTGGGAGTGTGGAGAGTACAGGGTGATGCAAAAATATATGTTGTGACATGCTATTACACAGTGGAAGTTTGGACCCAATGTACTAAGCCTACATGGTCACTGATAAGAGTAAGACCAGTTGGTGAATTTGTGTTTTTGATTCCATCCTCATTTATTCCATACAAGTTGATGAACACATATTCTGCTTGAACTTGTATTCTTGCTTCCTCAGAACTGAATAAAAAAAGTACATTTCCTTTACTTGTATTAGAGTATGTTATTTTAAAGGCATGTAATATTCATATCATGGACAGAGGGTATAAAAGGTACAGAGGTAGTCATGTTGTATATATTTTTGCAAGCTCCATACTTGCATAGAAAAGTACTGAACACTGCTGGGATCAATGATACCTACTTGTACATGTAGAACTAGAAGTAGAAGGAGGATATTTACCTAAGAAATTCAATAAAATTGATGTTTGGTCCAATCCATACCGGTTGCAGTGTACAGACGTAAAATGAATTTGTGAAAAGGTTGATTAAATTGCCCTTCACCATTCAGCAATGAAGGGCGCTTTCTCTGGGGATGACACATGGATGGTCATCGATGGAGGTCAGCTAAGGTCACATTAAGTTCATGGATGGACAGGATGGCAATATACATGTACCAATCTGATTGCCTTTGATTTTCTTTTGTTATTTGAACTATCTTGAAAAATGTACTTTACTCTTGATGTAAACTAAAAAAGCTAGAATTTTTTTTTTTAAATACAAAAATAAAAGTCAGAGACAAAGACAAGCATTTGGTTTGGGGGAAAGGAAGGGAGAGAGAGAGACCTGGGGGTTGGGGGAGATCAAGGGAGAGGAAAGAGATGGAGACTGGGGAGTAATCAGCAAATTGAGAATTTTTTGTATTATTAATCTGATCTTTACATATTTGACTATCATGTCTTGTACCACATAGATGTTACATTTTACAATTCTTTGCTTAGGAATAAATTGTAGTCCTACATTGGCATATATTTGTGTTTGCTTATTGGTAGGGTGCTGCCAAGATGCCATACTGTGAACGTGGCATGATAACAAAATTATGCAGTCTCTTCCACCTCCCTGATCATACTTATTTCTGCCATGCGAACATGCTATATATATATATATATATGCCTGTGCTCCCAGTATAGCCTACCTCATTCCTCCCATAATCCCGCAAACTGTGCCCAGCTGGTTAAAGAACTGGGGCTGTCAATCTCCCCACACGAGCAGGAGCGGATGCCGGATGCGATAACTTGGAAGTCCGATAAGTCCATCCTCTATCAACCAGAGATCTTTGTGTCTTGAGAACATCAGAGACGGGAGAGAGCAACTCTTCATCCTCCTGTCAAGGAAGATAAGGCTGATACCCTAATTGCCTCATTTCATCTTCTTTTATCTCAGTTATTTAGGAGTTCCGAAGTTCTGTTTTCCTTCCCCAAGATTATGATGGAGTTGTTGCAAACCCCTTTGCAATTGCTCTATCATGGTCTTTAAGAGAATTGCATCATGTAACATCTTATCAATGTACATGCAGGTACATGTAGAATCGACTTCTCTGATTATTTTCATTACTAGAGGGTCATGAACTAGGTGTTAAAAATATGACACAACTACATCTACATGTACATTCAAAATTCTTAAGTAAAAGTAATATTATACTGTTTTCATATTCACTGCCAAAATCGGATTTAGTCCGGACTAAGTCAGGATCGGTAGATCCGCATCTCAAGTCCTGCTATCGTTTATACTTACAGCAGCTATAGTACATTATTTCCATGGTTGCGCACATGGCATGCGTAATAATTCCCCATTGTCTGGCTTTTTTCCCCCTCCACCTTTTTGTAAAACATTGAGTGAACCCACGTAAAGATATCTTGATCCGCATCGAGTAGTGCAGATAGGGTTCATATTATGAGTAATTCCACTTCCAGTCAAGACTAAGTCCGGAATTAAAACCTGCTCGAGAAGTGGATCAAAAAGTCTGGACTTGTCCTGAGTCCGGACTAAGAGCGGATTGAGTGATGCTGATAGCGTTCATTAGCCTTTAAATCCCAACTAAGTTCGGACATCTCCACTTCCATACCCCTAATATGAAAAGGGTTATATACATGTATATTGTTAGAATCAAGTCCATAGGGAAAAGATGGTTAGATCTCTAGTACTGGATCATGATCTTAATCATGATCAAATTGAGCTCAAACTTGAAGCTTTCAATATTACTTTAAACAATTTTTTTTTTAAAGGAAAGATCATGATTGTTTGAATCATATACATAACTGATCCACAGGAACTTTGCTTTCAACAATTTTGCATTACTAGCTCTTTTTTTACTGATGGTAAATTAGATTGTGACAGGTCAAGTTCATAGGGATAAAGATGGTCAGCTCAGTGTCTTACTAGAGGTCAAGTCTACACTGGACAACCTTATCAGGTTTTGAATACTACTTTGCAAAAAAAAATTTGTAGGAGATCATGAGTATATGAAAATTTTTTATACCTCTGTAAGAGTCTGCATAGTGATTGCATATACATGCATGTACCAAGCTATATTTTGAATTAAATGGCTTGCTTCTCGTGCATTGTATTCAATATTAATTGTAATCAAAAATAGTTTATGTCTTCACTATCACTAAATTTGTATAAAAATGTCCAACTCCTCAGAATGCATTCATTTGCTGCCAAATGTAAGTACCAGTAGGCCTATAAAATGTTGTTTGTTAGTTTTTTACCTGTATTTTAATATAGGCATGCAATTAAAAAAAAAATGATTGTGGAAAATGACTACGATTATAAAATAGGCCTTCAGATGTACATGTACATGAATGTAGGTGTACATTGCAGATGATGGTTATGTAGGTCCAATTGTTTACTGAGCTATGAGCATGAACAAACAGTTGGTGTGTCCAGTGATAACACAAGTATCATTTTAATGACCTCCCTCCCTACATTGGGGATTAGGTCACCCCAAAGGATTAGCTTTGATTTATGGTCATTAGGGCAGATTATCATCAAAATTCTGTATGGCTGATTGCTAAAATTACAAAGGTTATCTTTAGCAAAACTCTATAGTATTTCTTTTTGTTCTGTTTGTAGGCTTGTTAATACATCTTTGGCAACTTTGGGAGAGGAAGGCTTTAACTAACTCCTGTGTTTGCCCTTGGTGTGGAGGTTAAGATATCAAAGCTGTTAGCTTTTGTGATTGTTATCAATATAAAGTAGATTGACCAAGGGATAATAAATAGAGACTTGTGCAAGATTTGTCCTTTAGTTTCATCTTCACAAAGCTGATAGTCCCACTGTATTTAAATGTATGTGGGTATTTGAGGCTATTTCAATTTTCCGCAGAATGGCTTCAGATGGGTAACAGGGCAGGTATAGATAAACTTGCCTTGCTTCTTCTGCTATAACCGCATTGTATTACAATGTAGAACTGTAATTCTCTGGTGTGTGCTTGCGGCAGATTTGATATCAATCAGGACTTGATGAATAAAAAGAGGATGGAAACTGGGATTATTTCTGGAGTACTTTTGTCTTTCATTGCTTCTCAATGGCCCTCACAGTCATTTGTCATGGCCAGGACGCCATACTTCACATCGAGCAGAAAGGGATCGAGAAGAATCCTTTGTCAGTTTACCAGACAGCTCTTTCTTTCATCTCCCGCAACAGATGAGCGGTCGCTGTGGGCTTTAGGTGATTTGTCCCGACCCAAAGAGAGAGAGAGGGGGGAACCTCCATTTACATCACATCTCCTCAAAATGCAATTTAACGCACTTAGAAGTGTTCTGATCGAATTGGGAGATAAGAAGAAAGAAAATTGGCAGTCTTTAAACTATACCTCTGTACCTGCTTTCATTTAGTATACATCTTTGATGAATTCTGTAGGGTTTTAATTGATATCAAAGAATTAAATGCATATATTCTCATATGAAATGGTTCCATATAGGATTTAGATCTGTATTGATGCCAGGAAATTGATTCAATCATGTAATTATACACCAAACTAAGAAGCCCAGCATAGAAATTGGTACAGGTTGCAAACGGATCCATTTAAAGAGGGATACATGTACTTTCATTTCTTCAGAATTACTTCTCTTTCTTGTTTGAACAGTGATATCCTGATTTAGCGATCAGGATAATTTCGTGGCTAAGAATATGATTTTTAGCCGGGTTTTGCAAGCCTATGTAGATTAGAAGCCATTTGAATGTCTGATTACGGTAGTGTATTGAGCTCTTTGGTAGTAATTATGGCTGGCACAAAACCTCTGGCAAAAGACCTTCTTAGATTCATTCAAAGCTTATTTTTAACAGTAGGGTGTGTCCCTTTATGTAGACCCATTTTTTCCAATCAAGTCATGAGTACATTAATTTCATGATAAACAATGAATGTAATTTAATGAAAGCAATACTATCACTTATAGTTTACAAAAAGTCATGTGTGATTAAGATATGGTACAAGTTTATATTCTAAGCCTACGACTCATTCATGTAGGCCTATACTTGCACTGAACCTCCCCTTCCCATTCAAATAAATTTCAGATAATATATAATAACTCAATTAACTTGAAATATGTACTCTTAACCATTTGGTGATGTACGTAGTGATAATAAGCAGGTAATACTCATCACCTATTCTGTTCCAAATATTTTTGAACCATTTTGTAGATTCTTTTTCACTATCCATCTCCTCTCTACCAGACTAGATGAGGACTTCATTTTGTAGACCATTTCTGCTCCAGATATGCACATGGGGGTTTGAAGGAGTTTGATTGAGATCTGAAGGTAATTTCCAATTTCCTTCTTGCGGTTTCACTTTCCACGACAGAAGAGCGTTGGAGGATATCCATGAGAGCATATTGATTAGGATCAACAAATTACTCCGACTGGCTGCCCGTCGTTCAACCTCCGTGCTGCCAGGTAGACCATACACCATCATCCTGCCTGATATTTGGGAAGTCATCTTCAATTTTTGCGGCCATCAGCCTCCCAATGGCTTCATGTTTTGGTATCTTCTGGTCTGATGGGCTCGGGGGTCGTTAGGCCGTCTGTTGCCAATTTGGCTTCAGAAGCACAAGTCAATCTGCTGTCCACCGGTGTACTGATTTCCGGTTCTGCTTGTTTTGTGGCTTCTCTTGTACTGTTATTCAACCACTTCTGTCATTTACAGTTCGCCTTCAGCTTTTCTTCATTTTCCTCTTTCTTTTATCGTCATTTAGGCCAGCAGGCAATTGCAGAGTTTGTATCAAGTTTCTGTCTCATTTATCACATGTTTTGTGATAATAAGCCTTTCCATGGTTGTATCTTTTTGCTGGGTTATTGATAAGACGTCCTGTTTTTTGTCTCGTTTGACTTCAGTGTTTATCAGGAGTTATACTTGGCCTTCCTACATGTATATTCAGTACAAATATCCTATCCCATATTTAATTATTTTACTGTCCATAATCTGTATGTGCCCAGGTCATCCTGCCTCCAGTCTAATGGCTAATGTACTATTTTAAAAGGAACTGTTTTAAAAGGAAATATATTCATAGTATTGCATGAATTGTGTCACTATGTGATGTCATCCAGTTAGTTGTCTAGTCACAAGACTGGATCATAATGTTCAGTGCCGTGTCCCTTCCACAGCATAATACTTCTGCAAGACATTAATCTACATTTGCCATCCTCAACCCGGGTGAAGGATGTAACTAGGTACATATACATGTAGCTGTAGGAAGAAATACCTTGAATGCTCTTATCAGAGCAGTAGGCTAAAGCTGGGTAGGCTTGAAAAGTTGGTGCATTTCAAGTGCATTACAGTATTATTATTTAGCCTATTTAGTGGATAGAGCCGGGGTAATAATATAAATGCAGGGCTCTTATTTAGATGGAAATATGTCCATATCCATTTGTGTGTAATCTACCTAATTTATTGGATTATGGTGGGAATATGATCAGACACCAGCCCTTTTTATTGTCCTTGTCATGGAGACATGCCCATCATTCTCATACCTGATTAATCATTCAATGATGCATGCACTGAAAGCTTTTGAGTAGCAATTAATGCGCAATTTCCTCCAAGAATCATTAAAGCATCATCTGTACTTACATTGGAGTGACTTATCTTTAATCTTTGTTCTTAAAGGTTCAGAGATGGTCATAATGAGAAAGGACAACTCATCTTGGAAGGTTTTCTTGAAATCCCTTTTGTCTTTTTCAATAGTTTGTGTTTTCAATGTCATTGAGTTTTTTTCCTCCCCTCCACCTCCTCTTCCTCCCCTCCTCCTCCTCCTCCCCTCCTCCCTCCCCCTCTCCTCCTCCCCTCCTCCCCTCCCCCTATCCCCCTCCCCTCCCCTCCTCCCCTCCCCCTCTCCCCCTCCCCTCCTCCCCTCCTCCCCTCCCCCTCCTCCTCCCCCTCTTCTCCCCCTCCCCTCCCCCTCCTCCTCCTCTTGCTTCTCCTGCTTCTTGCTTCAAATTCTCCTGATTCTCCTACTTCTCTTCCTTCTTCTCCTTCTTTCCCTTCTTCCCCCTGCTTCTTCTCCTGCTTCTCCTCCTGCTTCCCCTCCTGCTTCCCCTCCTGTTCCCCCCTCCTGCTTCCCCTCCTGCTTCTCCTGCTTCCCCTCCTGCTTCTTTTCCTGCTTCTCCTGCTGCTTCTCCTGCTGCTTCTCCTGCTTCTCCTCCTGCTCCTCCTGCTCCTCCTGCTCCTCTTGGTTCTCCTGGTTCTCCTCCTGCTTCCCTAGCCCTTCCTGCTTCTGTTCCTGCTTCTGTTTCTGCTTCTGTTTCTGCTTCTCTGCTTCTCCTTCTGCTTTTCCTCCTGCTTCTCCTGCTTCTCCTCCTGCTCCTCATGCTCCTCATGCTTCTCCTGCTTCTCCTTTCATTAAACCTTCCTTCTCTTCATCATCTCCTCCTTTCAACATCCTCCTCCCCTCTTCCTTCCCTCTTCATCAACCTCTTTCTTCCAATTAAGTCCTTGAATCTGCCTCTGCTTGTACATGCACTCTTACTTCCCCATCTATAAATGCATAAAACAAAGTAGAAACTCTTCTTCTGTCACCATACCAAAGTCTCTTCTTATCTTTTTACTTCCCTATGGATGTTCATAAAACTGGAGTAGAACAGCCATCTCCCTTAGTTCACTCAGAAGGAGAGCGGTTGACTTCTTGACCTTCATTCTTTCTATGATCAAGTTCATATTAGAGCTAGTCTCGTTCTCCAACTCCTACAATCTTTCCTAGAAATCTTATTTCTTCACACAGTGCTATGTATATATAATATGTGCTCTTGAGAAAAAAGGCAAATCTGTAGCCTGCTCATTTAGCAAATTATTTGCCTACATGTACAGCCCACAGTGTTGGGTTTTATGGGCCTTCTGATAGCTTTTTGAGTGCATGTTTCTTTTGACCGACATTGTTAATTGGTCTCTTCACTCTCTTGGGCTGTCAGTCTCATTCGCTGTTTGTCTTGTGGGCTCTATTATCGGTCTGCTGGAATATCCCAAAATTATTTCAACTTGAAATAGATCTCAATAGATTTAAGCCCTTAAATCTTGCTTGATGAATACTTTGTATATATGTACAGTTTTGGTAGCAAATATATTGGAAAGAAACATGTTAAATATAGGCTCATGTTGTTTTCCATGTATCACAAGATCTTTTGGTATTCCATCAATGATTTCCGGTGATCACGGCAATATACTGCCCTATGCTAGGACCTTTTCACCCCGAGGGCGCCCCACACAACAATCTCCAGGCTTCGCACTTAGATGCAGCATGTGTCACTGTGTGTAGGTGTTGAATGTGTGTATGGTGTATAGTATATGCTGAAGTTTATGTCCCTGACCTGGCACCTAAATTATTTTTTGCCCCTCATTTGTTTAATATTCCACTTTAGGAGGTGAAATCTTCACTGCATCTTTGTATTGCTTGTATCTTGCTATTTATCAACAAAAATCCTATAAAACTGATCACAAGTTTTTGAGGGCTTACCAAACTAAACAATACCTTTAATCTTTAATATAATCCCTCATCATATTGCTCAACTCGGTCAAACTATGAATAAAGCTGAACAAATAAAAAAAATAGGGAGGAAGTTGGTGAAAATTACTGAATGAGTGTCTGAAGATATAGACTAATATGGTTCGTGTGGAGCAGGGAGTTTTTCTATGACAAGAAGAACCTTTTTCGAGAGAAAACACACCAAAACAGTGCAGGAGACTTTTGTGTCAAGTTTAGTGGTAATGCGAGAAATTGAATAAAACCTGCTTATTGGCAATAAATTACCGATATAGGCAAAATGTTGAAATGTCAAGCTGAGTGTCAGTGTTGATGTTAGCTACCAATGGGGATACAGGAGCATTCTAGCCTCGGGGCATGTTGTCTAGTGTTATCTATTCGTGTCTTGTATCGGGTTCTAGACTGCGTCGACTAGTCGAAATGTGGAATTTAGTTGTTTTTTTAGTGCTACAAGTTTCAAAGTAATAATGAAGTACTCTGTGCAGTAATTCTTCCATGTACAAGGGCGGAGGTGTTGATCCTTGGGTTAATAATTATGGAATAAATTGCGAATTCTTTGAAGTGTATATTCCTGATTTATGTTTGTTTGCCTCTCCCGCGTTCTTAAAAAGGATGGGACATACGTTGTATGTTTAGCATAGGACTTATTTATTCCAAATTAAATAATAATTTTTTTTTTAATTTGTAAACAAATCTTTCGGCATATTACTCCCAGTGTTAAAGATCGTATGCTCGATCTGTAATGAAAAACACAAGTCAGAAAAAATTGGAACCAGCGGGATTCGAACCTGTCATCTACTGCTTGCCGGGCAGCGACTTAACCACCACCATACGATCTTTAACACTGGGAGTAATATGCCGAAAGATTTGTTTACAAATTAAAAAAAAATTCCTCCCCAGTCAAGCTTCTTTGTTTACTAAATAATAATTGCCTGTTAAAACTACATGTAGAACAACAACATCAAGACATAATGTGATGACAATGGTTATATTTGCATTGTGCTATTTCAGTTACCATCTTCTCTTAAACCAATTAATATTACTTGTAGGCCTGTGATTGCCTTGTTTGTCGTGATTGAAATATCAGAGTGTGCTTATCCTTTTTATAAAATAAATTTAAGGAATATTATGTAATGTTTCTTTATAAATGGAACATGTTCTTTAAGTGTCTGATGGAGAATTCAGTGTTCCTACATGTAGGCCACCGCACCATTTATTTTGTACATAAGGTGACTTCCACTTCGCAGCAGTTCCCAACCTGTGTGACTTATGCATGTACAGGTGTAGCGTAACCGCCTTTCTGCTTGTAAGCTGTTCCTTTTATATCCAGTCGTGCTTAATCCAGATTGGCATTTTGATTGATACCTCCCAAAAACTAATTCTGAGAGTCCCACCTTTCAGCGACTTTAAAAAACCAACCATGCAGGCTCAGAGAAATGTGAAATTCATATCGCCATATTTTCCCTGACAAGGGTGTTTTGTTCCAACCCAGTATTTTCCCTGGAGGCACATGGGGGGCTAGCTGGGGAGGAGGTTGTCGTATTGTGGGTTTATATTAAGAGCCATGAACTTGTACTTCAAGTTCCAAGATTCTATTAAAGGTTTGTTGGAGTTGGAAGAGTATTTTGAGAGAATCTGGTTAAAATTAAATCTGCATTGTTTGTCATGATGGAAGTTGGTTGTTTGGAACGTTGGATTAGCAAAATGTAATCAAAATTAAGATGAATAGAAAGTTATTTAGACCTAGTCTGAAAAATACGAACACACAAATGGGACAAGGCATGTTATATTGATCTGCTCAAACCCAATCTCCTTGTCTTTGTATACTGATTTCCCAGAAATGGTCCATTATCTATGCCTTTGGCAGATAACGATTTATATGTAAATCATGAACACCAGAATGGTGTAAATTTTGTTGGAATCCATGGCAATTTCATCTTTTTGTCGTACTAGTTGACTACCTTTAAGTCATGCTTATTGCATGAAATATGAAAACTCCATAAATTTTAAGCTGTCTATTTCCAAGCAGTTGCGTGGAAGTAATAGCAGTCGTACACAGAGAACTAGGGTATTAATCATTGCTCTACTTAAGTTGAGCAGACGTATGTGGGCTTTGATTTCGAGAGAAATTCACAATTTCATCCATCATGAAGGATTATGTTCGTAGAATGAACTCTTTTCTGGTTTGAGGTTGTTATGGGTGATTTTTACCCACGCCGATGAAATCGGCAGGGTTATGTAAAGGGCTCCGTATGTTTGTTTGTTTGTTTTTTTTTTTGTTTGTTTGTTTGTTTGTTTGTTTGTTTGTTTGTGTACAAGATAACAAGAGAACGGGTGAACGGATTTGCACCAAATTTTCAGGGAATGTTCAGAAAGTGACAGGAAAGAATCGATTAGATTTTGGTGATGATTGGTTGACCCCTGCACATTCTGTGTGACCTTGAAGTTTTGACCCTGTAGTAAAGTATAGGAACTTCAGTTCAGATAGTGACAGGAAAGAAACTAGAAAGATTGATGACCCCAAACTTCGCCTGCAGATGCAGAAATATTTTGGCCAATCAAAACACTCATTACTTCGTCTCACCAAAAGTTTATTTCAGGTTTATGAATTTTAGAAGACTTTTAGACGACTTTTAGACCCATTATTTGCCATTTCACTTCAAATCCGTACGAGCCTGCAATGAATATTCAAAGCCAACGTATCCCAGCAACAAGGGATTTTTCGCGGGCTTGAACTACTACTGCGAAAGCGGCTATGTACGGTATACTAATAGGCGGCTCTACGCTAGGCTCTATAGCTATCGCCCGCGATACCTTTTTTATCCACAAATTCATTTAGATTCAGGCTACCCTAGCCCTACGGCTTCTCCTCTATTTCTTATCTTCTGTGCATTTCTGTTTATTTTCCCCGGTTCTTTCCACTTTGTTGTGGAAGTTTTTGTGATTTATTTTATCCTGGTGGACGTGTAGTACGTGATTTTAATTGTTTTCGGTGAAAATCTGGTGAGTTTGTTCGACGTGAGTGAGTTTATCGCACTCGCGAGCGTTCGCGTGTGTTGATCTGAGTGAGTGCTAGTGGGCTGTGTAGCTAGCTGTACGTACATAACTATACACAGCGCTGTCGCGAAGTGACGGGGATCTGGTCGGGCTAGGGAGTACATAACCCCAGGGAGTCAGCCTGTGCCTGGCTCACTGTAGTAGGATTGAACTTTTTTCTTTGGGTTATAACGGTCCTGTCATATAACTAGTTTATACCTCATTTATGTCTGTTTGAGTGGATTTCGTAGTTGTAAAATATATACAAAAACTGTATTTTTTTTAAAATTTGTGTGGATTTGCAAAATTTGGTGGCTGATCGAGGTTCGCCGAATACGGGCATGCACGCCAGTATCCACTTTGACTTTGTTGATGGGTGGTGACTGAGCTGAGTGAGTAAGCTCTGTGCCTCGCATGCATGTCATTTTGAAGTCTAGATCCAACTTTATTTGTCGTCATATATATTTTATCCAAGCCCGATGAAAAAAACAAAACAACCCCAATTGCAATGTAATTTAAAGATAGAACATGAATACATTTACTAACACTTACATGACTGAACACTGAATACAAATTGCTAACATTTTTTTTTCTCACCACGCCACGCTCTCTGACATGTCTAATCAATTACTTTTAGGGGAGGGATGTTTCAATAATAAAATATCTTTTTCAGAAGAATTTTTTCAAGGGTGGGGATACACAAAGCTATGACCTGGATATGGCAATATTTATGGGGGGGGGGGGGGAGATGTGCCTCTTGTTATCCCCTTTGAATGGCTACTGCTTACAAAAATAATCGCAACAAAACAAAACCTATATTGGGTTAAGGCGTGGGTCTGCCGCCTTTGACGGCCTTTCTAGTTTCTAATGTTTTTTGTTGATGTCATACCAGATGCATGCAGAGTCAGTTGAACAAAGTTTATCATGTTAGATTTGATTAGGAATCAGGAGAGAATGCGCATGAATAAGTGAACTAAAAGTCAATGAATCATATTTATTGGAAATTATGAGGCATGTATCAGTGATGATTATATAGTAATGATAAAAAAAATTAATGTTAATGTTAATTATTGAAAGTATTGATAATAAAAATTGTGATAATAATAATGGAAATGATTATGGTAGTGATGATGATGGTAGTGATGATGATGGTAGTGATAATGATGGTAGTGATGATGATGGTAGTGACAAAATAATGGTTAATTATTAGGCTCAGTTATTGCCAAAATGATTCCTCCTATGTCTTTGGCATGATGCTAGATTGAAATAAATGTTTGTTTATAAGGTGCTAAAATATGTTTTAAAGCTCAATATGCATAGGCCAATTGTTGTAAATAAAAGTAGAATTTTATGCTACAGAAGTAGTCACAAATATACAGAATTTCATCTCATATTGATTTGTTTTATTTGTGTTATTTGTCCAACAGGAAATATTTGCCTTGAATCAAACGTTGTGGCACCAAGAGAGTATACGAGCAGGCACCATTAGGCAGACTGCTACGCTAGAAGATCTTATATGGCATTATAACTGCGGAGATCTCAACTTGGCAACATTCAGCCAAGATACAGCACAGGTGAGAAGAGAGGGGTGTGGGAGAGGGGTAGAAATGGGGGGGGGGGGGGGGGGGGGGGGTAGAGATTAGGAGAAAGGGCATGGGTATGTTCTGTACCCTGTAAAAAATGTTCAGAGGAAAAGGTTGCCTATCGTAAGGGTATTTGTCCCTTTTGCTTAATTGGTAGTAACAGGGATCGTAATAAGCCAGTTCGGGGTTAGCGCATGGTACAAATGACCCCAAATATCCACAGATATTTTAGACATGGAGGGTCCCTTTATGTGCACTTCAGAAAAATAACTCTGGGAGTGATAGAGGTGCCTCATGAATAGCTTTTGTTTCCCCCTTTAAAAAGAATACTTCCACCTGGATATCATGGAATGCACCATTAGTGCATAATTGAATAATGATTACATGACATTCATGGGCACATATCGAATATTAGTGTCAGTGGGTTTTAGAATTTGGTACAGATGACCTTTATCTGCTCATGCTCAGATTGCATCTCCGAAATGGCTTATTGAGCAAACTTTACCCCCCAAGTTTGTAATATGCTTTTTTCTTTTCTCTGCAAAATCTGTCTTATGGTAAAGTGTTAATAAATGACCCCTTTTTCATTGCATAATGCAAACGATCAGACCACAAGCTCATGCGCAGGAAGGTCTCCTAGTTCTGACTGCTTCAATTGCCAGTTTACCACCTATTTCAGCTCAAATAACTCCTAATTGAATTGGTCGCGACAAAAAGTTGGTTTGGCGAAGAAGTGACCCCAGTTCACCGGGGTGTTTGCTGTTCGCTGAATGGATTTGTAAAGGGGAGAAATGATCCGAGTCCCTGCACTTTGCTGAACACCAATTATGCGGCTCATTTATCAGCCAGCTCTCTCGAATAGAGTTATGACAATCTATGACAGGTAATGTGTGCAGCAAGGCATGAAAAAGGGGTAGAGAAAAGGAAAAGGAGAAAGAGAAAAGGAGAAGGAGAAGAATGGCATAGAGCAGGAATCTAAATGTAGTTGCTGGAGAATGAAATTTCTATTTCAGTTGAAATATGCAAGCTTTCCAAGAAGGGGGAGGCAAGTGTTATGAATAGAGTGGAGAAGAAAGTGGAGAGCTGTGGGAGGGAGAGAGAGAAAGAGAGACAAAGAGAGACAGAGTCAGAGACAGGCAACAGTGGTATGAAGCCCCAAAAGAGAGACAGAAATGTAGAAGAAAAGATGAGAAGAGAGAGTGGCAGCTAGACAGACACCAAGAGACAGAGAAAGAAAGGGACAGGGAAACATAGAGACAGAAAAATGGAGAAAGATGGTGGGGGAGAGAAAGGAGGAATAGAGAGAGAGAGAAATGATGGAATAAAGACATAAAAAGAGAGCACCTCTTTTTGAAATGACAAGTAACTGTACATCACACAATCAAAGAGAAGATGAAAAGAGAGAGAGAGTGGAGGGAGAGCGAGAAAACACAGAGAGAGAGGAGCAATTACAGAATAAATATTTCTAAAACTTGAAAAGGGGAAACATTAATATAAATCCTGAAATAGTGATTTGGTATATTTATAATAAAGTGTTATTGGTTGATATTGTTCAATCAAATTGCATACAAGTCAAATATAAAATCAAAAGGTATATTTTGGAATTGAGAAGTGCCATATATGGTTTTCTCATGGTTGAGTTGGTGTTTCTGCTTGCCCTCAGTGACTGTAAATGATCAAATCATGCGCACCATTTGAGGACAAAATATAATGCAAAATAAGAGTCCTTATATAGTATTGGACTTTGCAGGGAATTAAATTTGACATTTTCTGTTTGTAAAGACATCAGAGCATTGGCAAATGTGCGTCTACGTGTACCTTTATAATGAAATTAGTGCAAAACTCTTAAGTTGTAGGTTATATAAGCGACTTGATATGCTGTTAAATAATTTATCAATATCCTCATTTTCAGTTTAAATTGGGAGTACATTGCACATTTAATTGCATGCTCATTAATTATGGAAAAGAGAAATTTGATGGAAAATACTCTGTAGAGGTAATAGCCATGCATCAAGGAGGTAAGTCACAATGACTTGATGTTTGACAGGCAGGGTTGATCAAATCAACATGTTTTTGACAATGGAAATGATTATTGAGTTATCGCGTTGACACACTTTCACTCGAGCTAAGGTGCAGGAAACGATTCAATTGAAGCTCTCCAATCAAATTACAATATGTTTGTCCTGCCTTAATTGAACCTCTGTGGTTGTAACTGAATTACACGTCAATCGTCACCGCAGGAAAAAAGTAAATGTCATTTACTTTTCCAGTTGAAAACTTGTAATGCCCATCTCTTTAAGATTGTTTGTCTTGAACCTACCTAATTTAGTTATCATGTTAGTGTATTGAGGCATTACTTTTCACCTCAAATTATAGATATAAGAAGTGATCACTTTGATTCTGAGAATAACTTAAAACTGAGAAAAAGAGTGTTATTGCTAACGTGAAAGGTGAAAATGCCAGAGAGTTAGATTTCATACGGTCTACCCCAACCACTTGACTTCTCCAACTTAAAAGCTACAAGTTTCTTTTTAAATAAGAAATTATGATTTGAAAGTGCATTTCATAAGAACAGAACCACATACAATAAAAGTATATAATAAAGTGATAGACAGCAGATAAAAAATTGGAGCAGTGAATAATTCAGCTCTAGAAGCTATAAAACAGCTCTGGTGAAAATGAAAATAAGTACAAAAATTTCCCCAATCAATGAACAAAAAAGAAGAAAAAATATTAATTCTTGGATTAAGTTTAGTATTAACGTTTCTGTTCCAGTTACTTATCAAGGAAATAGAAACATCTTGTATCACACACACATTCATTAGCTTTTTATCTATCATGTGCATGTTTTAGGTACCAAGTATGCAAAACTCCACTCTCAGTCCTGAGGAGATTGAACTGGCCAATCAGATTGACCGTTATTTCCGTCATGAGCTGATCTACAAGAGGAATCGTAGGATGGCGATGAGAGTCAAGGCAATACTGGAAGCCAAACCAAAGCAAAGTTTCTTCTTCGCGTTGGGTACAGGTAAGTTTCTGGGCCAGTTTTTTTTTAAAATATTCTTTGTATCATCTCTTTGCTCATCAAAATAATTAGAATGTGCTTGATGCTGTTGCACCTCTTATACATTAGTTCTAGTTTCTTGTACATTATAGCAGTAAAACAACTTGAAGTGCTGTATATAAGACGGGTACTTCCGGGTTATTTTACCAGTGGATAGACCGCTTTGAGCGTTCTCTGTGTCAATGTTGTAATGATGGTAGTCAGGGACTCTTCTCTAGTCAGATTTGAGTCTGAAAGCTGACTTGACTTTCACTGTTAGGACTTGATAAACCACTGGCAGGTTTGTAATGACTCGCGAGTGACTTGACTCTAGTCAAAATCAAGTATCAACTGTGATAGACTTGCCTCAACTCCAGATTTGGGTTTTTAGCACTCGATTGGTACAACAACACTGCTATTAAGTTTTGACATACACATACGTAGTCTAAAAAAATTTTACCGCCAGATATCACAATCTTTCCATAAAATAGTATATGCAAGAAAATGTGATGATTTCAAACTTAAAAAGAGCATAGCCGTTGACTCCACACTTTATGCTGCTAAGTATATGCTTGTGATTTAAAAGGTAACACAGCTCATTAGGTGACAGAACTAGATAGCTTGAACAAGGAGCTTTGGGAGATGTGTAAAGAAACCTGATGTTGTCACTGAAGTCAAACAGGTTATATGATGACAAAAACTAGATAGCTTGACTGAGGAGCATTGGGTAGTGAGTTATAATGAAACGTGATGTTGTCACTACGTCACCCTTTGAATACATCAAGCTGGTTTCTAGAGGTCAGCCGTATATCATCAGTTTGGCCCATGCTGGCTGTGACGTCCGTTAGGATTAAGATGCGAGTGTTTGACAGCCAGGATGACATCCATGTGGAGTAGAGACCATAGACTTGGGCGTATCCAGGATTCTGAAAAAGGAGGGGGAGGGGGGAGGGGCACAATTTTTTTAATATCTTTGGCAAACAAAAACCTTTTTTTCACATTTTTAGGTGCCTTTTGGGTCTGAAATTTTGAAAGGTGGGTACAAAAACAATGATTTGGGAAGATTTGCTTTTTGTGAAATGAATGTATACTATGTTGGGTTTCAAATGATGGGCATGGGCCCTTTGTGTCCCCTTTAAATATGCAATTGAAAGACTTGTGTGTTCCCTCCCTAAACTGAGGAATTCAAAGGATGTGTTCAGAGCAACGAGACTGGTCAAATAATGACTTTCCACTTCTAGAAAATTTGAATTTTGAGTGATATACATATTTTTCAGAGCTCTTCAGGGGATTTCTAGTGCTTGAACACTTTCAGATTGATTATCAAATGGAATTAATTTATTAGAAGACTGTTATTGTTTAGAGAGTACCCACCAGGCACCAGCAACTATTTTCCACCTTCCATTTTGCACAGTAGAACATAAATGAGCAATCAAGAATACTTAGAATTCAATAAGCATATTTCTTTCTCCTTTCTAAACGAACTCTAATTGATGCACATGCACTGCCAGCCCATTGTAACGCAATCAAACCGATCATGTTACTGCGGTGAATTACATCCGCAGTGCTCACGCAGCTAGATCAACACTGGATTCGGGTTGCTGACGACCTGCATCGATGAGATGCTAAAACAATCAACAATCAATTAGAAAAGCATACATGGATTGTTCTGAGATGCAGGTTGAACTTTCATGACCTTGGCTTTCATTTGCACTCACTCTCTCAAGAAGGTTGCGTGTCAGTAGCAGAGTGAAGAAGGTTTTTGGATTGGGATTTTGTAAGAAACAAATTTGTACAGATTTAACCATTTAAAAATGGAATGTTTTATTTAAAAAGTAGATGCTTCATCTACAAGTTCTGGTAGAGTGGGGCAGCTAATGAAATGATTTCCTTATTTTCTCTCTTATTTCAATGTTATAGAAATTTATTATAGGTGAGAAGTAACGTTAAATTATTCAACATTGTAGTTGGTTTGTTAGCTTTATGACATTGGTGAAAGATCAAAGGAAATACTGTAGTTGATAGAGTTTTTGGTGACTTTACAGGCTACAGGGTCTTGATAAAACTGTCTTTCATAGGAAAACTCACATGTAACTTCTATATAGTTTCAAGTTAGTGTCACATTTAATATGTAGATTGGAGCACTTAATTTGCCTGAACTGTCCTTCATTCACTTCATTTCACCATTTCCATGTCCATTTTTGCTCCTAATGGCTGAAGTTAACCAGAAAAATTCATTGGCTGGGGTGATGAAGACTTGCTTGAGGAAAGCCCTCTTACTTAGCGTCAGTTCAAATCATCCATGATTTCTGTGGGATGAGTCATGGTTGTACAGTAACCCAGTCTACTCTAAATATTGATTATTGGGTCATTTCCGGTGGAGGAATTGTAAGAAAGGATTTTTAAATGGAATCTATGTGCTAAGACTTTTCCTCTTGCGTTATTAGAATAAAGACTTTGTCTTCCGAGGAATGCACATATAGGTTCTACAAGTAATGTGGTATGATTGGTATCTATGAAAGAAAACCTGTATAAGCCAAAGAATAGTATTTTTATTTTATATATTAATAGAGTCATTAAAATAGACTAGCTTTGGGTTTGGGGTCCAAACGCAAAATGGACCCTCCATGGTCATAGTAACCCCCCCCCCCCCGATTTGTAGTTATCCCATTGAAAGATAAAGATTTATATGAAAATTATAAAAGGACAAATATGAAGGCTGATGTTGAGCACTGGCTTAGTGCAAAGCCAGTCAGATTATGTTATAAATTAACCTGAACATGCTTGTAATTTTTCTTATGAGGAAAAGGAACAAAATGTACGTTTGGTTCATATAATATGGTCATGATATTGTAATGAATAGTGAGCATAGAAGATGCTAAATAAACAGACACAACTGTAGAGGTAGCTCATCGGCTCTTTATAGTCTATAGACATCTCTCTGAGGAGCTTTTCAGAAAGATTCGGTAAGGGATGTTGATCCACAGAGAATTTTGTAGAGACGAGGGATTCTGACTGTAACAAAATGACACTTAAATTTTTCTGGTTGATGCCTGCTTGGGGCAATCCAATATGATTCATAGATTAGCCCACAGTGGATGATAATTGATCCTCTGGTTGTCTGAACAATTCTGCCCCAAGACAAATGGAGTTAGGAATAAAGCAAGGAGACATCTGTCTGTCTCGGAGGATGCTCCCGAAGATGAAGATGACCGCATCACCCCGGGACTGGTGGAGTGAGATGTTTGGATTAGGGGATGGACGGGATGAGAAGCGCCATAGGAGAAGAATATGATTTCCTAGTAAGGAGTCTTAAGAATCAGGCCAATGGTATGGAGTTGTACGCATTGTTAAGATCCGTCATAGAATACTTTGAAAAGAAATGACCTTTTGTTGAAGACCAGTTGACCCTGTGGACAGGTCCAGCATCAAAAGAGTTCAAATGCTTGTAATAGTCACTTAAAAGTTAGATTTAGAATAGATATGATACATGCATTTGATTAGATGACCCTACCTATACCATTCCTTATGTAAATGTGGCAGTAACTTAATATAGAAAATTGGAAAATCTTTGTATTTAAACAAGTTCGATTTTGATATACATGTTTGGTGAGGTGCCCCTCCCTATATCATTTCCAAGAGACGTCTGGCATAAGGATATCTTGAAAAATAATGATGTGATGCCTTAGAGCAGATACTTCCAAATCTGAGGGTGAGGATGCTATTTCTTCTCTTTCAAGTTAATGTTATGGTCAAGTCATTGGTTTCAGGTTCATTTTTTAGTCAAGTCTGAGGTGGGATGGTTCCCAAACTTTTCCAGAAGCGTGGGGTTAAATCATTTAAAAGCCAGAAGGGCCTTAATTCCCTTAATTCCAGAGTTATTGCCCTCCTCGCTCTCTCAGACTATACTTATGACATAACGCAGCCACTCTTGTCAGTTATGGGTCAAGTGTTATCTTGAATATAAAAAAATAAACCCAATGTGAACTGACCTTCAGAATCATACAGGTTAATACTGCTTAGTTTATCAGATATAGATCAAGTGAACCATTTATTCCGAAGATGGTGAATGGATGTGACAGATGGTATAGCTTAGTGCTACTAGTTTTATCAGTTTGAGTCGGGGTGAATTATGCTATCTCGAAGATGATGAACGGATGTGGGAGGACCTTATGAATCTTACATACTAGTTATATCTGTTAAACAAAGTAAACTACATGTATGTTATCCTAAAGATAACTGACTGGATGTGAACGTGACCTTAGGGAGCAAGAATTTTGATAATGGCTGTTCAGTGAACTTTCGGCGATACCATCCGCTGCCTGCGCAGTCATCCATGCTACGGACCTACTTTACGAAATGTGTGAATCCCTGTGGGAACATGAGCAATGCTGTGGTGCTAGATCACCAAATAGCATCCTTACTGTCTTCTCTTGATTAATCTAGTTTAATCTGGCTCTGAGATGGATTGAAGAATCATTCATAATTGATAGTGGAGATGTCGTAGCAATTTCCTGTGGTCTAAATGAGTTTGCATCTGTCTTGGACGTGACAAGGATATTACTTGGTTCGCATTAACTATCTTTTCCTGTATGCCCAACACAGATACATGTTTAAATACATGACTGAATTCTACATATATAGCCCTGACTAATTAGATATACATGACATGTACATGCCTGTCATTGAAGTAATATGTCGCTTGGGAATATCTTTCCAGTTTGTTGCCTTGGTAACAAGATCCACTGAAAATGAAATTTGGAACTTTCAATGCTTCGTTATTTGTTTTATTTATTAGTCCTTTCTGAAGCTAAACTTAGAGAGGAAGCTCAGTTTACAACCTCCATTTCCCCTCACTATCTACATTTTCTGTCTTATATCTTTCTCTGTGTTTGTATCTCCTCCCTTTCTCTCTCCATCTTCTTTTCTTTCCATCTTCTTTTCTCTCATCCCATTCTGTTCCTCCCCACCCTCTCTCACCCCCTTCTTCACCCTCCAACTCACTTTGTCTCATCTTTCCTTTCCTTCATTTGTACTCTCTCACTCTCGACCCATTCTCTCTCTCTCAACCCCTTCTCTCTCTCTCAACCCCTTCTCTCTCTCTCTCTCTTTCTTTTTTCTACTGCTCTCTCTCTCTCTCTCTCTCTCTCTCTCTCTCTCTATATATATATATCTCCTTGTCTACCACTCTCTGTCTCTAACTAACTCTTTGTCTCTCTCTGTCTCTCTCTCCTTGTCTCCCACTCACTTGCTCTCTCTCTCTCTCTCTAACTCCACCCCCTTTCTCTCCTGGACTTGGAAGAGGTAAAGATTGACCGCATCACACCATGATAGAAGGTAAGGGATGTTTGGATTGGAAATATGACATGGTGACTGGAAGAATTCATCCTGGGCAGTGAATCAATAATTTCTTGTCATCTGAAAGTTTCTGAATTATTGGAAATGACTGGCTACTCTTTTTTAGAAGATCGCATAGGGTGTTAGGTCATTTGATGAATCATGCATTTGTCGTGTATCCTTCATAGAATTATATTCTTTTCATTATTTCTATTTGATTAGTGGATATTAAAATAGATATATATGTCATCAGCTGTAGGCCTGCCTATATAGCTCTTAGCAGTAGACCTACAGGCTTTCTGTATGCTCTCAAATGGTTTTCTAAACCTCTTTCAAATTTCATTTTCATTGGTCTTTATTTTATTTGGGTTCTATAATTAGTCTATCCATTCCAATGATTCTCTTGTATTACATCATCATCTTCTTGATATTCAAGATGTATCCTCCCACCCTGTTGCCCTCCCTATATCTTCTTTCTTAGGAATCATCATCCTCCCATCCCTTCTATGAATCGGCACTGGTACCTATATATGCTATCAGTATACATGCACACACTCGAGCTGTCGCTCCGTCCTACCTTAAAACTCCACAACACATTTGCTAATTTATTTGGATCTAGTCTAGAAGAGCTATCTGAGGATTCTCTGAAATGCTGGCACTGCTGCCTCAGTCCCAGCAGTGCAGTTTGGTGTGGGTGTGCGTGCCCAGGACACATGGGGGATGACATGCTGAGCTTCCTGTGGGCTACCAGGATGCCATCTAAAACAAGGGGGTGGAGTAGTATGAGATGGAATGCAATTATGCTAGCGGGTGGTGACAATGCGCAGCGTCATAGTGAGATGGATGCTGCCAATAAGTCGTCCTCACTTCGATCCTTTTCAATTCATTGTGGTATAATTTTTGTGTTTGAACTT
The DNA here is from genome assembly GCA_025617745.1 of Heliocidaris erythrogramma. Lineage (NCBI taxonomy): Eukaryota > Metazoa > Echinodermata > Echinoidea > Camarodonta > Echinometridae > Heliocidaris > Heliocidaris erythrogramma. The sequence continues at coordinate 27,269,965 of CM046859.1, forward strand.
CTGAACTACACTTTATATATGTATTTCTCTTTATTTTACTACTATTAACATCGTAATGTTCCGTTTCTAGAATTTCATTGTACAGGTGTTCCGTTGGTGCTCTGTTTTTCAATACCAGCTACTTGTATCTCACGGTGTTCATAATGAAAAAGAATGTATAATGTTTTTTGTTGTATTTGTACAGGCTAATGCTAAGATATTGAAGGAGTTAGCTGTAACAATTTAAAACACATCCCAATTGCTTGCAGATATTTATTTCTCTTCTCATTGAAAATACTAAAAGTGCCACCATGCATAGCCTGTTTTCTATCACCCAATCGTTAAAATCAAAGGAGAACTATGCAGATGACAGGACATTTCACTGAAATCAAAACCAAGCTGCGATAAAAATCACTTTCTCCATCATCTGGACTCGCAGAATTAAAAGGATTTCTCCTAAAAAACCAATCTAGTATTCAATACCAGCTGCTGACCCTGCAGACCTCAGAGTTGAAGTTCAGGTATTGAAGTTACCGATCAACCTAAACACTCAAGGCGATGCATCTAAGGTATCCTTCAATTTATGAAATATTTTTATTCCCCTCTACCAGACCGCCCATTTGGGATTACTGGAGGCGAAGAGGAACACCTTGTCGGTATCTCCTCTAACCAATGCCCTTTCATGTCTCGGAAGAGTTTTTATGTAATTCCAGACATTTATTTGATATTGTCATCCAAAATACCCAGTGGTCATTGTTTGTGCAGCCACTTTTTGGCATTGATGCACAAGGAGTCACCAATACATATGATTTTCAGTGTTTGTCTTTATGTTTTCATTTTGGTTGTTTTTTCGATCTTCTACCCAACGATAGTGAGCCACCCAGTTGCTGATGCCAGGAGCTAGAAAGTGATACTGTTTTTCTTTGAGTGATTCCGCCATATAAATGTATTTCCCTTTTTCGAAGAATGGGGTCGCGAGTTCAATAATCCTTGCTGATTTGAAGGTAGATTTCTATTTTGAGTCAGATAAACAAAATATTTGGTCACATCTCTGTATTTTTTAATATTTATTTTCCCTTGACAACTAAACTTTGGGATTCTGAAGAGCTCTGTGCGAAGAACCCTATTTTGTTTAGGATGACATTACTTTGCTGTCCACTTGATTAATACTATTTAATTATTCAGTTGTTGCTGTGTATGAAAATTATTGTATTGCTTTTTAAGCATAACATTTTTTCCCATAAAAGTTCTCAAACCTATTTTGTTCTTTGTCACATGATTTATTGCTAGGCAGTTGTTATCTGCACCTAATCAAATCAGTTTGAAGTCAGTGTGGACATTCCATTTCATTGAGAACCGGAAAAAAACTCATTCAGCTTGGAAGGGTTTTAAATGGCATTGAAACGAACAGAATAAGCTTTTCAAAAATGTGCATCACATACTTTTTCACAAAATATGAAAAGAAAACTTGAATTACTAAGCTGCTTTTGATCTCCAACTTCACAAAGCATATTGTTTGTTCCTCACAGTTATGAAGGTCATAGCCACACATTCAACCGCTGGTGCTAGATTTATTGCCTTTCTTAAATACTTGAAACCCAAACAGGCGTAAATTTATTCTCCAACTTTGACCAGACTTGTGAACAGAAATCATAGAATGTGTATATGAAACAGACGTCTTGTTTACCCGACTTCCATAGATCAGTTAGGGGTCTGAAGTGTGAAATGTCATGTTATTTTCTGGAATCTTTGTGGGACTTATATCAAACATATTATTTTCTAAAGTGCAAAGATTGATAAATTTACAACTCCTCGATAGGTAGGAATCCCTTTTTTTTCTGATTTATTATGAACACTTTGAAAGTGGGTGGCTTCTGCGATGTGAAAAGGAGAAAGGTGAAAAGGAGAAAGGGGAAATGAAAATGAAGAAAAAAAATAAAAAGAAGAAAATTTATAGAAACTAATATGATTGCACACCTTGATGCCTTAAACAAAAAGATGAACAGCTGGAGAAGAGACAACAGGGAGAGGAAAAATTGAAAAAACAAACAGAAAATATACAAGGACGAAAACAAAAATAAAGGTAGACATATAGTGAGAATTTGAACATTTACAAGGGAAGTTGAAATTTGAGAACAAAAATATTTTTAAAGATTAGTCTAAATGATTCTATATTTTAAAAAATTAAGAATTCTTAACATTAGTCCCATTCTTGTCTAATCATGATAGAAATTGATTGGTCCAAATGATCAAACATATTTGTGGCCATTTGTGGCCACTTGTGACCACTTGAGTCCAATATCTATGTTTACATAGTTTTACAATATTTTAAATTCTAATACATTCTGCACAACACAAAATATGAATTGCACTTCAGTATTAACTGAGTATATACTCCACAGATTTGAAACTATTTGTTGTGATTTTGTGCTCTTAAGCCTGGGGTAAACTGTCCTTAAAAGCTAGAAGACTAAAAGCCTCCTTATTAGTATCCAGAGTCCTGATTCCAGCTAGCTTTTGTAGGAGACAAAGAGTGTATCATGTAAGCCTATGGCCAGACAGAGCAGTGAATAGCCAGCTATGACCCCTCTCATTATTATCCTGAACAAAGTTTTACACTCTATTGTGCTTTGAACCCCTTTTCTAATCATCCCCCAACAAAAGGGGGGCAAATAGGGGTCCTGCACACCGCCCAGGGGTGCAGAGTGTCTACCCCATGCACCTGCTGATGCCTCTACATATACAACTAGCATGCACATGACGATTAATGTGAGACCACTTTTAGCTCACCTTAGACACAGAGGTAAAGTTAACTGTGGATTTACAGCCCAGTAGATATCAGACATGTGTGTGTGTGATACTTACTGATGGGCAACTGCAACCAAAGTTTTATATCTTGTTATCCATAAAGTTGACAATCGGTAGTAAGCAGGTAAATACTGAAATTGCAAATTTTCCATCACAAACATTTTCAGGGTTGTGCACCACCCAGGACAGGTGTTCACAAACATTAGAACATTAAGCAAATCTATATTTTCAACCTCTTATCAAAACTGCAGTATTTTGCAGATTTTGGAATTGTTCTTGAAAGAGGTTGATGTGCGCAAATGTGTCGGGTAATTAGAAGATTTAGCAAATCAATGATTTTTAAACCTTTGAACTTGTGCCAATACATTGGAAGATCTTGATCAAGAACAAGAATTGGTCTTGAATGTGATTGATGTGTAGTATTCTTAACCCATAGTAAACTTGTATTTTGCATTAGGTTCCTATGTTTCATTTCAAGATTGCAATCAGCATTGTACTAAGAAGCCCAATAAGTCTGAGAAATGGATTGCAATTTGAGCCACGGTGGTAAAGCATTACTATATAATTGGCATGATGGAACGCATGTCATTTCCGCTTTATTGATTGGGATTCAAAGTTAAATGAAGTCGTTGATCGATTCCTTTTTCATTTGGTCCAGGTTGATGGATGTTGTAGTCTATCATTATTTAAAATAATGAATTTTTTGTTCGTTATGTGATGAGCCGAGATGCCTGCTTCCATTTTCTGTGCGTGCTGAATGAACCTTTCCGTACACACTGACAAACATCTCTGTACAAATTTTCTAAATAAATGAATGTTTTAGCTCAATCCAAAATGAATGCATGAAATTTAATTAACATGACACGTAGGGATTCATTTACTCTCAAGGTCAGGACAATTATTGTTGCTTACGCCTATTTTGTGTTTAAAATCTGATCAAGAAGAGAGAAACATGAATAGAACATGATCCCTGGTGAAGAAATATTGTTGGAAGTTGGAAGCTGTTTACTACCCCCCCCCCCCCCCCTCCGAAAAGAACAGTTTCTTTTGGTGTTGGGTAGTGCTTCAGTCTGTTTTTTTAACTCTTGAAAGACAGTTCAAATGAAAATTCAAGAGAAAATATGTGCTAAGTAAGCAACTATATAGAAGAATGAAAATGCCAAAATGGACATGTTGTTTGGAGAGAGAACATTAAAATTGGAGAGGAGAATAAGAAAATTGAGAGGAGGAAGGGGATGAGAATTAGGGGAAAATTTTAAGAAGATGTAGTAAATGTGATCATTTTACATTCGGAAGACAGAGTGAATAAAAGTGCTACAGCGGCACTCCTCCACTTATTCAAGCTAAATTAGACCACCACTTTTAAGTCTGCTGAATGTACCCCAGTCCTTCGATGAACTCCACCTACTTCATCACTTACATTTCATCTCACTTACATTTCATCTCATTTTAAAGTACTTAATGTAAAGCATGCAAATTTACAATTCCTTAGATACCACCTCAAAATTAAGTATCCTCCTTCTTCTTGTTTTCTGTTTGGTACATTTCCACTTCCACTCTGATTTTGTAAGTGTTTCTGCCATTATTGTTGTCCTCCTGATTTTTGGTTGTAGGCCGAGATATTTTTTAGGGTTGTGATAGCTTGTATGTACTTGTTTACTTCTTTGACTGACTATAAACATAAATAAACAAATAATCGAGAAAAGCCTTATTGTTATTTCTTTGATGAAAAGAATAAAGAATAAGAACGGAGAAACTATTATGATTTTTGTGCATTTTTGTTGATGTTGTATTTTAGATTGAAAATAAAAAGTAATGCAAATATGTGCAATTGAAAAGTCAACAGGTTATTTTTGTAATTATTGAATGATATGAATTTTGTAAGTACCACCTGGTGTTTACTGAGTTATGATAAAAACGTTGATATTTAATTATCTCTAGATAATTTCAAGTAGCTATTTATTCCAATTAACATTCCGAATCTAGTTTTAAAAAAAATAAACATTGACCTTTCACCTTTTCACTTCTGATATCTCTAGTATATATCATTATTAATTGGGTCAAGTAAATCTAGATTGTTTTGGGGGTGAAGACTCTTGAACACAGAAACTTATCAAACTCTGAAATTTCTCTATCATAATATCTGTTGAGAGCCAGAAGGGCATTAACTTATACCACTTTACATTCATAGTTAATGACCTTCTGGCACTGGACAGATGATTATAGGATGGTTCATTCGCATAACAATAGTTGTGAATGACTCCTGTGATCACAGCGATCCTCTTTCCTGTTTCCGTTTTCTGTACTAAAAGTCAAGTGTTCCGTCTATTTGTGGTTTTTCTTTGCGCTTTGTCAACAAAGCTGATTCTTAAAGAGACCTACCTTTTCCATAGTTACGTTCACACGATGGGAGTTAACTTTCAGTTTTGCTTGTAGTTTCAAAACTTTAAGTTAACTTGCAATTATTTTGTAGTTTCAGACGGTATGAATGGACTCGTAGTTCCGAAACTTTAAGTTTACTTGTAGTTAATCCACGAGTAGCGGGGGGGGGGGGGGGGGGGGGGGGGGGGGGGGGTCCTCTGTCGCAGCGGCCAATGGCACCGCGGCTTCCGCCCCAGTGGAGCCAAACAATAGCATGCTCCCGGGTTCCTCGAACCCCAGCCAGCGCTATATAACACGCGCACAGCAGAGTTCGTCTTCATTGCCTGATGAAGGATAGCATCCGAAACGTCGTGTTTGGTACATCGTGAGACAACAGATCAAATTCTTCTCTCCTTAGATATTATTTTATTATTTTTTAAAGGAAAATGTTCACATTCATGAACAGAATCAGCACTTGTCTTGATGTGTAATCCCTTTGTCTAATTTTTTTATCTAAATGATGATTAATTTCTTGGCATTTTTAATTAGGATTTGATAGAACAAAAGTAATCAAAATTGTTAGGAAAAAAGTTACAATCCAAGAGAGCTACAAAACTTAGATTGTTCCTTTAAAATGTCCAGTGAGTGGTACTGAAAGGGAATCCAATTACATGTGTGGTCTGGTTTTTAAAAGGTGAAATTACCTTAAATTGATATGTTGAAATGTTGGATTTAGCCAAGGAAAAGGGTCAGGACATTCTTGTGAGGCACCTTTAAAGAGGGACAATTTTCATGGATTCCTTTGAAATGTAGTAATGGCTTTTGTTAGCCTGAGAGATTGTTGGGAGCTAGAATGTCTTAGTACTTACTTCAAGGACCCTGCATGCTTGCTTCCCCCTTCCTCTCAACTGAGTATTGTTATGTGAGTAATGGAAATGTGGTCCATGTTTGGTATTAAAGAAACATATGATTTGAACGGTTATAAATATTTTTTTCATGTTCATGATTGTGCTTAAATATGTTCTTTCAAATGTTTTAGAAAACATAGTGGAAAGTGGAGCTTATCAAATAATTATGGAGAGGTGGTTTGGTTACTGCTCTTCCTGCCCTTGAGAGCATTGTCCCACGAGACTGACAATCTTGCCATTGTCTCAAGAACATTCTGATATTTGAGGGTTCATAAGGCTGACAACCCATGAGACCAAAGACCTGTGGGATGGGATGATAGTCGGCCTTGTGAAGCTTTTAATGATTCTCTTTTTGTGGGGGGGGGGGGGGGGGGACGTGTTGGTCTCTTGGGCCGTAGTTATCAATATTTTGTTTCGTTGGTCAACTGGGCTTTAGATTCCCTAGTGACGGTATACTGAAGCTCCTAATGGCGCCATCTTTTAACAGGATTTTAAAAGTGTCTGTGCCTCTCATTTCCCATCATGCCCCATTCTAGTTTGTAGAAGCTTAGAATGTAGCCTATCTGTAGGCAATTTTCCACCTATACAAAGTCAAAAATAATAGTATGAAATACGAAAAACAAGCTGTTGTCAAGATTCAAAATAAAATACAATCAATTTTCAAGTTATAATCTTAATTTAGCAGTCACTGTAAGATGGCGCTGTTCAAGTTTCACCAGTTTGATGCCACTTTAACATACACGACCATGCTACACACAACATAGTAAGGTGTACCTTTAATTGAAATTCAGCAGTCACCGGGTTAAGGTGGTCACTCTAGACAGGTGGCCTTTATATACAGGTGCTCTTTATATACAGGTGCTCATTATGGCAGGTTCTCATTAGGGCAGGTGCTCATTAGGGCAGGTTGTACTGGACATTATTGGGTATACTTCCACCAACATTGGAAGGTCACTAGAGCAGCGTAATCATATAAATCTTGACTTTTGATTCGGCCTAACTGGTGAGGCATTTATCTCTGAAGTGATAAATTAAAAGAGACTTGTCTGCAATCACGTTTAATCACGGAGAGACATCATGTCTACCTGCGATAAGCCGGCTAAGAGGAGGTTGCGAAGACAGTACACTTCTGTAAAAGTGGGGCAATGTCTTTGTGTTGTGGCTGGCTAATGTCTTCGGGATATCTTTAGTGTTAGCCGTAATTTGATTGACAATTTCTCATTTCCCTGCAGACTAATTGAAATGGAGTAGGAAGAGAGAGAAATCTCAAATTGAATCAAAGGGGCTTACGATGACTGACCCATACAGAGAGTGGAGTTGAAAAAGAATAGATAATTCATTACTCATTTATTGTAACAAATTAGTTTAGGATTTTAATTTTATCTTCTTAAGGGGATAGTTATATAGTAGAAGTTGAGTTTGAGTTTGAGTTTAGTTTATTAACAACAACACATCACATAAATGACAGTATAATCATCAATATAAAGAGTAAGGGAGAACCAAAAGTTAGCACAAGTGCTAGTCGAGAATGGCCCTCCCATTTTACTTACATTTCAAACACTCACTGCAAAGTCTAAAATAACTATCCTTCAAAAGTAGATTATACTACACATAATTATTCTTCATCACTAAACTTCATTTAACAAGTGTTTTCTTAGATTTTTGCGAAATGAAAGCCTTGTTCTTTCCTCTCGAATAGTTTGCCCCAAACTATTCCAGAACTTTGTTCCAACAAAAGAAATAGAAAATGTACCATGTGTCATTATACATTTCGGAAGTCTAAGCATGGAATGTTCTTTGCCTCTAGTTCTATAAGTAGAAGTTGGGAAGTAAAACTTACTCTTTTTGCTTTGATGTACTTTATTTGTCTCTCATATTTCAGAAGATCTACCTTGTCATGGTACAGTTACTTCAGCATCAGCAGTACAACATAATTATAGTGACTCAATTATATATCAAATATACATCAAAATGCAGAAAAAAAAATGGAATATTATCTTGAATATGAAATACATAGGGCTACAGAACATCTTGGCAATAGACATTCCTTTAATGTGTGAAATTGTTTATTCTTTAATTTCAGAGACCTTAAAATTCAGATATTCTAATTTTTCTCAATTTTTTTTTTGTTATAGTGCATATAGGCATACTTCAAGGCCAAACCTCACAAAGATTGAAAAAGAATCAAGATTTCTTAAGAAAAATGAGGGGAAACTATGCTAGCTCCCAAATTCTAGACCTACAAATTCTGATACAAATTTGATATCTAAATCTTACAATTCCTGTATGCCATTATGCCTCAGTTTACTAGTATCCGTACTGTCCTGTCGGGGAGAATGTCCTGCTGATTTATATTTATAATAAAGCTTTTTTTAAATAAACAGACATTTTTTTCGCTCCATATCAATTGTCCAGCCTCGTCCTGTGATATATGCCGCTTGTATTGTATCTCTTATTGTGATAAGAAGGAGGAACACAGTAGACCCCAATATCTGCATCTCTTTTCATGCTCCAGTTGAAAGAACTTCAAACAATAAGGCATTTTCTAGAGCAAATAATGAATAAAAGCAACACAGTAACCACAGATTGTTTCATTGTAATACAGAAAAGATGGTTTGTTAAGATCAGATCATATTACTTTTCAAAACTGTTTTGAAAAAGAAAAAGAGAAGGAAATTATCTGATAGAAAATAAAGTTTGAACTGTTACTATGGGGAGAGAGATGAATACCCTTAAGAGAGATAAAATGTTAATACCAGTCCTTAAAAAGATATAAATCAGGAGAGTGCTTTTGTGTGGTAACCCCATAACCTTGGATTTTCTCTATTGCTGACCTAAAAAATGAGGGGAAATGATCTACCTATATGCAAGTGGTACTGTGCGTCATGCAGATGAAATGCTGTTGTTGATTTGTTTGTGTTATTGTATGTATTGTGTCTTTACTTTTAATGACATGCAGCGTGACTGACCTAAAATATGTAGATTTGCAATTAAGTGATGAAAAATCACTCTAAAATGATATGGAGCATCATCCAATACTCATTAAAATAGACACTGAGTGGATTTAGTCTGTAAATACCCTAAATGACAGGTAGGATTACCGCCAGATTTGCAGTTTGCCAAGTGGGTTTTGCGAATGTTTTTTTTTCTTCGCCACCAGAAGTTTCAGAACTAAACTTTTATCTTTGATATTTGAAAGTAGATTCATTCATGATTCAAGCATATGAGTACACTTTAGAAAGTACCTTGAAACACCTTTATTGGTCTACTTAAAGTATGAAAAATTGTCATTTTTGTGTGCAATTTTTCATTTTATTTGTCTGCCTGACTGCTTCTTTTCTTGTTTCTTCCTCCATATCCTCTCCATTTCTCAGCCCACTGTAGTTCTCTCCCATTTTCTTCTCTTCACGTGTTGGATAGTACCTTCACATCCCTTTTTTCTCATTGCTTATCAGTGTATCAGCCAGACATCTTGCTTTACTGATACCAATCTTTTTGTCATTGTGTTTTCCATCACAATTTTTCATCACAATTTTTCATCCTCGATCAGTCGATTTACTGAATTACTGTTAAGATTGCTGGGTGTTGTGGTTTGAAGTAAAGAAAGAAGATATCATATGCAATTTAGTGGGTTTACAGAATTTATCATAATACCTTCCTTGAAAGGTTGTATCAATCAGCTTTATATTATCTTGAAATTTTCAAGAATAATCCTATTTCGTACCTTTGAGACACCATCAGATATCTTTCAGCAAAACAGAATGGTCATTCTAATTTCATAGAATCAAATTCCCGAGCTTTTTTTTCAGCTCCTACCAGATTCTATGCTATCTGTCGTTGAATATTATTTATTACTTTTGAGATCCCATGTGGTATCTTTCAATAAGCTTATTGGTCATTCTAAATGCATAGTATCAGATGCCCCAAACTTATGATTATTTCTGCTCCTGGTGGTTCATTTTTCATCTTTGGTCTTGGTATCTCATTTTTCATCTTTGGTCTTGGTATATTTGTTCTTACTTTTGAAATACCTCACAGTGTCTTTCAATAAACCAGATTGATCATTCTAACAAGCAGTGTATCAAATGCGGTGGATATGATTACAATTTCCATCTTTCACCCTTGCAGATTGTTAAGTTTCATTCCATAATGGCCTCTTGTTAAATTTAGGTCAGTAATAGTCAGTAGAATTAGAATTTTCATTTTGTTCCTCCCACATGGTGAAATTACTTGTTTCATCACATATTAGAGGCAGTTCATGTAGTTGTACATTATTTCCCAGAGCTAAAATGTTCCCAAATAGGATCTTTATGTTCTCACTAGTTTTTCAGAAAATGACAGAAACATTTAGAATTTGTGTTTACAAAAAAAAATGCACTCAGCAAAGTTAAATAGAACTACTAATATTCACTAAGCCATCTTAACAATAGTCCTTATCCTGATAAGTAGCTGTGTTTTTTTTTCTTTTTTCAAGAGGATGTTACTTTTCTATATTCAAAGAATATTCTGAAACCAGATCAAAGGGATGACATGGATTATATACATACGTATTTAGAATAAAGATGGATTTTTTTGTCCAATACAGATTAGGCTTACATTGGTTTGCCTTTGTTCGTTAATGTGGTTAGAAATCTTCTCATGGAGAATTAAATTATGCATACTCTGACAGTATATATAGAATAATACTTTTTATATATCTCAGGAAAATTAGTGTCTTATTATAAAAAACATATCAGAAGGTAAGAATATTTTGTTTTGTCATTAGGAAAATACATTTTGCCCTTTTGCCCTTCAAATTTTATACTTCATACTATACCCAATCTTATTTATTTCAATTGAAACAGCCTTAAAAATAGAACCAGGATGAGACTCAGAACTACAACGGTGTTAACTTGTATCATTTTACACAGAGCTAATGCCCTTCTGGCTCTCAACAGATGTGTAGGCCTACATGTAGCTAATCTGACACCTCTATCCAAGTAATCATAATCCTCTCTGCGGTTTTATTCCACATCTCCTTTCGTATTGGTAAAGAGGGCTTGCATTCTTAGCAAAAAGATAGATTTTTGTATCAACTGCCAAGACAAACTGTACTTGGAGAGGGTGTTGAAATTTGTTTACCGCTAAACATATTGAGGGTGTACGTAGTCTCAAAGTTAAGACCCGGAGTCCCAAGACCTCTGAGTAAGTGTTGCCTCGCCTGATTAGAATATGTCCTAGTTACAACCTTTCTTTTAATACAGGTAATGATCTTTAATGGCAGGAAAGAGCAAGAAAGAAAGTGGGGGACAGGAAGGGATATCATTGTCTAGTGAAAGGCAGATGTGTTAAGGAATGACTAGAAGAAAGAAGGGGAAGAAGGAATGGAAAGAAATCAAAATTGAAAAGATGATAAAGAGATGGTGGGAGGGAAGAGTGGAGAATTGTTGTCAGAGATAAGATGTATGAGAAAATCAGGGATTGCAGTTCACTTTTTCTTGTTGAACTAGTAGTGTAAAGATTTTTTACGTGATCGTGAGTACTTACTTTTGGATTTGCTTTAATAAATGTGAGATTTCGTTGTGGCATATTTTATGTACTGTATCAATGTTTATTAGAGCTCTTTGTTTTTGTTTTCCAGAGCTCTTTAAAGCTTTTCAGAGATAAATTGCTCTGTGCTCCTACATAGTTTTTACTGCTCACTTGCTTAAGTAGTCTTTCCATTTAGTGTATCAATAATCTTGAGTTTGTAGACGGTGCTTCACTATTAGGAAACTGTCCTTTCACTATAAGGCCTTATGGGTCTGACTTCACAGACCATGTTATCACCTTAACAAGCACCTGTATCGAACCACAAACAAGGGCCAAAGAGCTCCTTGGCGGGGCGGCGGCGACTCCTTTGATCAGCCTCCAAAGCTGCCAGCATTGTCTTCAACAAAATACTCCTTTTACACCAAGATCTCATCACTGTTGCATTTTGGGATTTGCTGGCAGTGGTACTGGCTCGGACAAGGATTGATTCGCTGACTGGCCTAGAGTGACAGGCGGAGGCATGGCTGGCTGGAGGTCATGGGAACAGCGCTAAAAGGACATCAGAAGTGCAGCGTCAAAAGGCAGTTTCCATTATACCCTTGTCAGGATGCATTGGTCGTGAACCCCTTCATCATGAACAAAGTCAAAAGAAAAATGTAGGTTTTAATGCTTTTGCTGGCACTCAAAAATCATGTTTCTGAGGTATAGATTGTGGCATACTTTGATTGGGATTACAGTTTTATTTTGAGACATGCATGTAAAATTCATGTAAAACTATCTGGTATAAGTTTATATAAACATGCAGCAGTCAAAACTTAAGAATGACCATTAGTCTTTTGGCAATATCCCTATTTCAGGACCTCATTCTCAATTGTAAAATAATAGTGCTCTTGGCCATGTCAGTAAACAAAGTTGCCCCCTGGAACTGCTGGATAGTATTGGAAGCCCATTTTCATGATTCAGTTCCAAGAATGCTTCGGTGAGCAAACGAGCAAAGAACGAACAAAAACACCCAAACATATTTATTGCCAAGGCATATATGAAATGACATTGTGAAGTGATCTTTTGCTCTTAATACCAAGGCATGAAGGAGCTTTTAAACTCCTTGTCAATAAGGATTTTCTTTTATGGGATTGAGGATAGCGTCCAAGATGAATCTACTATCTAGAACATATTAATGGATACTGCAATTAACCAGAAACGTTCGCGACGTGCAACTAATTGCAAAAATTCAGTGTTGTGTCGGCTGTAATTCAATAACTTTTGCGGCATGAAACTTTTTGCATTCTAGCAGTGTTAACACACCTAAATCTGAACATCTACTGAGTGATGTACAACCCCCTTTTGCAGACCTCAAATAGAGAGGATACAATTTAAAGCTCATAAATAGAAAATACAGGTATGAATGTTTTAATAAAACCTCCCCCGATGAAAAGATTTGAGAGGGTTATAAGAGGTCATGGCTATGAGATGTCGTGCTCAAAGGGGGCCCCTTGACTTGACTCGTACAGAGATACATGTGAAATCGGATAATCAATGGAATCGCTACTGATGCCAAAGGATAAATCAAATCTTGGAGAATTGTCAAAGGCATCCATCAAGTCGGGACCACCAGACAAAGATTTTGATCTAGAATGATGGATTCATGTCTTTATTTACTGCAGAGTGGTACATCTTGTGATTCGCTTGCTTTTAGCTGCCACCAATTAATGTAAGGAGCATTTAAAGAAGATGGATTTGTGGATCATTCCCATTATTACGTGGAATAAAAGTAACAAAAGCCCCCTTATGATACTTAGAATCATTGATTCTAAAGGAGATGGCATTAAATGGATTTAATTGTGTTATGACGATGAACATACAGAACCTTTAAAGAGTGCCGACTTGCGACTGAGCATTGAAAAGTGAACGGTGAATAGCCTCAGAAAGGCTAGTCCTAAAGCTTCATCGACAAATGGAACTATGTCCCTTTTCTTTCGTTTTTAAAAGATTTATTATCTTTTCAGCGTGTATTGATTGTCATTAGCCTAAGCAGAGTGAATGAAGGCTGAAGTGAGATACATTTTTGTGTGGTAATCCTCTTACAATGATATCTCACTATCCACGGATCTGTTTGTGAAACATTATAACAGTGATTAAATTGGCAACATTGTACAACTTAGCACTGGAGGTCAACCACTGACAAACAAACTTATTTTTTTGTAAATGTGGAGGTGAGGCAGGGGTAAGGCATCCTCATCTTAGGGGGTATCATTGGGAGGGGTGAGGGGACCAAGAGGGGAGGAGAGGAAATATGGCATGAGGAAGAGGAGAAGGGGATGGGAGGGAGTCAAGGAGGTACATGTAGGAGGAGGGATGGGATTTTCGGAAACTGGGAGGGGTGGAGGAAGTGAAATGGAATCGTTGGAAAGTGGGATGGGAAAAGGGGAATTAAGAAGGGGAAGGGAGGCGGAGGCGGAATGGGAGTCTGTATGGGAGTGTAATTGGAGAGGGATGGATAGGAGAGGAAAAGGTGGGAGGATGAGTGGACAAGAGAAAATGTAAGAAGAGGGGCAGGAGAATGGAACTGTTTAAAGTATTGGGGGGGGGGGTATCATTTGTATTAACATGTAGATGGGATGGGAAGGGAGAAGAAAGGGATGAGGCAAAGTATAAAGGCAGGGACACCCAGTGCCCAATTTCTTTTCATCATAAAACGGAAAGGGGGTAGGAAATGGACCAGATAAAGACATATTAGCCTATAGAACATTGATTCAAAGAAATATTTCGCAGGGACAATTATACCAGTACATATGTTCCTGTCTGGAATTGGAATAACCATTGAATTAGTATTCATATGTGAAGATAACTTTCTGATGTGAACAAGGCCAGGCCTATTTCAGTTGCCATTAGAGGATATTGGGTGGGCTCAATTTAACTGATGCACAACAAAAGTGACACAAATTGCCCAATAAAACCAGGTTAATCCAGCCATGAAAGTGATATGGGCCATAGTAAGCTAGCCAAGGACCCTCAAGTCTATATTACCTTGTACTTTTTAGAAAAGAAATTCCGAGTCCAATTCTGGAGGAAGTAAAAATGATGCAGTGAAAAAAAAATAATGAATAATTGATGTTAATTTGACTGATAAGATCTCTTAACTTCTCTCTTTTTATCTCTAATGGTAAGTCCAAAAGTTATGATGTGAGAATTTTGTAAACTGTAAATGGAGAGCGTGCATGGGCCCTAGCAAATTTTAAGAACTGCATGAAAATTTGTATAATTTTATTCCAACAGACCTGAACAATGCCATACCAAATTTGCACGGATCAAAGCTTATTAAATTCATTTCTGAGAGATATGGATCAATTCAGAGTTATTTATGGACCACACATAGTCTTAGCATTTCTAAATCTCATTTTCAATAATGCTTTTTTTAAATATTACAGGCCCACAATATTTAGGAAATAATATGACAGTGAAAAAAGACTTTCCTTCAACCAAAGGGGGTAAAGGGGTGGTCTTTGAGGGATATCCTTAGCACTATAGTCTCAAGACTATCTTGTAGTGTGGCCAGTGTTTGTGAAATAGAGTGCTTAGAACAAAAAGACACAAGGATATTGCAGATCAAGATCATGTCCAACCAGGTTCTGAATACCCTCAATCACTGATCAACAATGTGTAGGTAAATAAAGTTCTCTGTGGTTTGTATTAGCTCACAGCAGAGGAGACAGTGGACATCAAACTCACTGAGTTTCTCAGAAGTTGGAAGTCTCAAGCAATTTATCCAGCATCGATGCTGGAAATATGGAACCATTGTAACAAAGTGGTACTCCTCCCCTCTCACAACTTTTTCGCCGTGCCACCCACTCTGCCAACTCTCGAATTTAAAAACTAACAAAGAAGAAAAACTGTAGGGATCCCTGCTGCGTCACCAATTATCATTCCAGGTGCAAGATTTTAGCTCCATCGATACCATGTTGTCATGATGTGATACCCTATGATCTTAGTCAACTATTCCCATGATGGAGCATAGATTTCAACCATTAAGGTCATTGTGAATGTTCAAACACACTCCTCTTCTTCATTGCACTTTAATTTGATACATGCTGTGGTATAATCAGTCATAGGATTAGAAGGGGAGGTGAAGCGGGAAGGGACAGGGACTGGGGTTGAGGAGGGGGCAAGGAGGGGCCAGGAGAGGGGCTAGGGCAGGAGGGTGCCAGATGGGGGCAGAAGGGGTCGGGGGGATGAGGAGATGGTACATGTAGGAGATGGGGAAAAGAGGAGAGGTGAGGAGAGAAAAGAAATGAAGTAACATTCTCCATTATATTATCTTGAGTTTTTGGTTTGCAGGAGATATTCTGAATCAACTGTCCCTGCAAAATTGTGCTACTTGATAAGTATTTGCCCTGTTGTGATTGTGCTACTGTTATATACCAGTAGTCCATAAGTGAATGGAGCCTATTAATACTCATATATTATTCTTTTTTATTTTTGAGCTGTGAAAACACATTTTTGAAAGTATGGAATATTTGCCAAGTTGTTATCTATTAAGTTACACATTTTATGTTTGTTGTTATTTTATATTCTGATCTGGAAATGTATAAGTTAATAAATAAGCCTTTAGAGATTCATGAAATACTTGTTATATGTTACATATGTTACCATGCTATGACACTAGCCTGTGCTGCACACAGTATGAAGCCTGAGCGTCAGATATTTCAAGAATCTGCTCGGTGAACGTGGATGAAATCTGTCTTCTGTCATGTCATCTGTTGAAAGTAGAATAAAGAGATGTTATTTTCATTCAATTTGGGGATAACCTTAGACAAGCAGCGAACAAATCAATATTTTCACAATCGCTCGAAATGGGACTCCTGTCAGAGAATCACTTGATCTTGGTAATCTCTTCTCGTTTTGCTGTCGTTGCGAGATATCCATTTCAGGCTTGACACCCCTGAATGTGGACCTATCATCACTGGAAATGATAACGAAATAAGATATAACAGCTGGTGTAAACATGAAGTATTATCTTCCCTTAGGCTAAGTTGAACTTGAAGGCCAGTTTACACACTCCGCTGATAGCGATTCGATTCGTATGGCGTTTAACCCTCAACAAGTTACAAAAGGTTGTTTAACCAAGATAATTTTAAGTCTGTAGAAAAGTTTGTTTTCTTCTCCTTCATATGCGGCAGTATGCGTAAAAGAATGTATAGATATTTTTTTTGTTTAAATATATTATTTCTTCATTATTTGTAATATCAGCCAGTCACTTGAATATCAAATTTAAAGAAAGGAACGAAGATTAGTTCATGCAATTGTTAAATATAATCATTAAAATTGATTATATTGATGAAAACCCTCAAATTAAGGAAGTTCACATTTTCCCTTAGTGGACTACATGTGTAAGACTGTATATCATGCTTCTTTATTCAAATTACTTCTTTTGTGATGCCTATTTCCTGTACAAGCGTGAGTTAGGAGTTTTCCTATTGATTAGCTGATGTGTCTTAGTCAAGAACGGGTTTAAAACACTATTGAAAAGTGACTTAAATGTTGAATTAAATCGTACAAAAGTGTTTTATGTGGGTATGGGATTCCGTTGCAAAGCAACAATGTGCTGGTCAGAAGAAAACAAGAGTAGGACTGTATCATGTCATACGCAGCCTTGATAGAAATGTACTGTACGTGAAAAGACCGGCAGTACAGTAGACAACGCAACCAAGAGCTGGACCCACAGCTCCCGCAGCATGTGTTAACAAGCAAAAGCAAGCATTTGATAAATAAATGTTGATGCCATCTAGCGGGTTAGGTGTCGATCCCTCGAATTTGTTAGATACTTGTAAATTTCATATTCCTTCAAAATATTCACCCTTTGAAATACAAAACCCATGATAAATTGTGCTGCATGGAGTCTATGGTAAACTGCATGTCATATAAAATTCAAATGGAATGTAAGGCGCTACCTAGGACAAGAAGTTAGGTGCTACCTAATGGACTAGCTTGTGATGGTAAATTAATTGCATCATGGTCCAGTTGCTATATTATGACATTGCTAGACTTCTTGATTTAATTAGCATCTCTCTTGTGATTTGTTCTCCTTTCCAGGTCACTTTCTAGGCAATAACACCGTGTTTGACTTCCTCAGGAAAGCAGGGGTGGAGGTTTTCAGTGTTCCAACAGACACACCACTCAACAGGTAGGTAGATAGCGAGATATCTATACCAATGTAAAAATATACTTTTTTTTTCATGGGAGCTCTCTTTGGTCTTTGAATTTATACTTGTTTAAAAGAGATATTTTGTCACATGCATTTATTTTAATTCATTTTTACTAGAGCTCCTTTTGTTAGGTTTCTAGATCTCTTTTGGATCCCTGAATAGAGCTAGGAAGCTCTCTCTCTCCTCCCATGTATATTTTCACTGACATATCATCTGTTTTAAGCCAGAAGGGTATAAAATGACGATGAGTTAACACCCTTCTAGCTCCGAACAGATGATATACATGTAGGGAGTAGATTGATAGAAAGCTTTTGATTTGTTGTGATGAACATGATGCCTTCTGAATCCAAAAATGCAAAAAAGGTGAAATTTCCGTCTGTTCCCATCGTTGTGAACATGGTGAAATAAAGTGCTATATTGTCTGTTTGGTGCCAGAAGGGGGTTAACTCCACATTAAAGTACAGAGTTGACGCTCTTCTGGCTCCAAACAGACGATATGCTGAAAACCAGAATAACAATTAGAGCCTGGCCCTTTGGCTCTATGGAAGAAATCCATAGCAACTTCCCTCCTTTTCTGTGAATTTTGCATAAATGATATATATAACTTGTTAATACTGCTAGGAACTAGAAAGCAATTACTCCTACTGCAAGAAACTAGAATGAAATTGTTTCTACCTAGAGTGTGACTGGTCCTACCTCACCAAGTTTAAACTTATAAAGGAGGATTTGAGTAATAAAGATAAAGTTGATTATGACAAGGAGTTGTAAAATTGGTAGGCCTGCATGTATGTCTTCAATCTGAAATGCTCCTTAGATCATTGGCAACTAAACAACCAGTATGAGGGATTAATCTTTCTTGACCCAAGCTACCTTCCTCACCTGAGTGTAGTATAGTCAATGCTGTCTTCAGGGGCACCCAAGATCAAGTGCAGGGTCATAAGTCTAAGGTCAAGGTGCACCACATTGCCATCTGCTCCTTGTAATGTTCTTGTAAAGAAACTTGTGATTGCATGTACCAGAAACATGTGATAAGAAGACTGTACCAGGTTCCGTAAAATTTTTGTTGAGCAAGTACTTTGATACTATTGTATCAAACTACTATTGTAGTTATTTTGGTGCCTATTGTGAATCACTATGATGTGTAATTTCCTTTTATTGATATCCTGTGTCTAACTGAATATTTTCAGATTGTTGGCCTATTATTCCTTTGTTCCCTATGTTTTTGTACTCGTCATGTGATGTACCTATTGTTGATGTGCTGTATTCTTACTGCTATCGTTTCTCATATTTTCTTTCTTCTCTCCTGTCTTGTTATGTATAACTTGATTCTCCCTTTTTGTATATAGCTTGTTTTTCACATACCCCATTCCTTTCATAATATATCCTTAGGTAGTCAATAATATATACTCCCTTTAAATACATTTATATCGTTGCTCATGTATGTACCGGCCAATTACTTGGCGCAGAGGGGACCCTACACCTTACAAGCCCTGCTTATACCAGGGTCTCCTCGTCCTTCTTTCCATTCACTTCATTATATTATTGTCATGAAATTGTTTGCATTGTAAATGCGTAATAATTGCATGTAATGTTCTATGTGACATGTGAAAAGGAAGAAAGATGAATAATAAATATCCATATCATGTATCACTTTGTTAAATTAAAAGTACCTATGTGATCATACCCATAAAATGTAAGATACTATACAAAAATGAAATGGAATGAATACAATTTCAGGAATGCATGGTCATGGTGAGATATTTGAGATTTTTCATTGATGTATAGCGTAAAAACGCAAATGTCACTGGAATTTTATAGAGTTATACCCCAAAACTGTTCAGGAAAACAGTATTAATTGATGATGTAGGCCTATAGGCTTTTTGAGAGATGGAAGGGATGAATAAAAGAAAAGAGTTAAAGTACCTTGACTTCAGTTCAGAATGCCAAGGGGGTTTTAGTCCCTTAGAATCATGCTACTGTTACAAAACAAATGGGTCTATATGCACACTTTATAAGCACTGCTGATTTCAAAAGGAACTCCTATAATGACCTCTCTGTTCATTTATGCTCTTTTTCTCTCACTTTTTCATTTCATCTTATTGAGGATGATAAGGATTCTTTTAGAAGATGTTTTTGACCAGGTTATTTTTCAAACTATAAATCACTTTTAATTCTGGCAAGGTGAGGTGAATGATCTTTTTTGCATGATGTCTAACCTCTTAAATAATTTGAAGCCTTTTGCAGTAAAAGCTATCATCAAACTTTTTTTCTCTCTCTCTTCTCTCCTCTTCTTCTCACACACAATGCAAAGGATTTGAGCAAATTCCAATCACCCTTTAATCTTAATGGTAACGGACAATGTTTAGGTCTCTATTTTGTCTCAGGAAAGAAAAGAAAGGGGGCAGGGTAGATGTATTTAGAGCCCTGTATATGCCGCCTATCCAATGCTGCGTGTTCAAATCCTGCTTTCTCCTTTGTGGTGGTAGATCTTTAGGGTTTGCTCTTAAAAGCTTTCATTGTGTCGTCGTTTAGTTCTGCCTGGTTAAGCCCATTCAGGACCTATCCACTCCTCTCACTCGGTCGCATTCAGCCAATTGTCGGGCTTTGTTTGTGGTGCCAAGCCCCACCGCCCGGCACTCGGTGCAGCGCCCTTCTGGCCCATAGTCTGGTGCTGGCAGCGCTGCGGCTCTGTCAAATGCCGCACTCGTTTAGAAAATTGGATCGGAAGCCAAACACCTTCGAAAAAAAAAAAGAAATTCATGAAAAAAAAAACCCAAAGAAGTATAACAAGGTAAACTCTCAGGCATTGTGAGCAATATTTTTGTAGAAATGCACAAACAAATATTCCTCCTTTTAAAGATATGTAGGAATTATGTCAGTGTCTCATCCCCATAAATGGCATTAAGCATGTTTAGTAGTACATTGAACTATCCTGTTATTAACTTGGCCTTTGCCAAATTGAAATTGAAACCGTACAGCAATCTGTGTATCACCTTGAATCAGCTCAATTAAAACTACATGTAGGTAAGAATTAAAAAAAAAAGAAATCTATGTATCTATGTGTCCACTCATTATATTGTTAGCTAGTTCTTATATTGTTCTTATGATGTATAGCAAGGTAAACTCTCGGGCATTGGGAGCGATATTCCACAGATTACTAAGAACTACCCCATTTTTGTAGAAATGCACAAACAAATATTCCTCCTTTTAAAGATATGTAGGAATTATGTCAGTGTCTCATCCCCATAAATGGCATTAAGCATGTTTAGTGGTACATTGAACTATCCTGTTATTAATTTGGCCTGTGCCTAATTGAAATTGAAATCATACTGCAATCTGTGAATCAGCTTGAATCAGCTCAATTAAAACTACATGTAGGCAAGAATTAAAAAAAAAAATCTATGTATCTATGTGTCCACTCATATTGTTAGCTAGTTCTTATATTATCACTGAATGTTAGGCAGATTAATATGAAGATGGTGATGAAGATGATGATGATAATGATGATTCACAGCGTTTACTGTAGAATTTACCCACACATTTTAGTTCAAAGTATTCAAAGGTGCGGAAAAGAATTGAAATACTTATATGGAGTAAGAGAAAAGTCTTGATATGTGTTGGAATGAATTTAATTCATATGGTGGTGGCAGAGCAAGAATTCCACAAACCAAGCACTACAGATTCTTCAACATGATCTTTGCCATAGTTGCTGAATGAAAAATGTTGGGACTTGAAAAGCTTGTCTTTCTCTTTGTAATTCAAAACAGAGTTATGAACTAAATATTAGACAATGGAATAATATTTGTATCAAGACTGACAGTGAAAAAACCAGCTATAATTAAAAATTTGTCTAATGAAATTATATTTTTGATGATACATCCGTGTAAACTTGATCATACAGTAGTGGTTAATCTACTTACCGGTATTATTTTTTTTCTTCTGATCTTTCCCTATTTCATGAGTTTATGAAAGAGCTGCTCAAATTTTTGCTGTAGAGCAAAAACATAATTTGATAGAACTGAAATAGAAATAGAGGTTGATAGAATGTATTGGTGATTTTGAATTGTAAAAGAATTGATACTTGTATGAGGATTTCGAGAGTCGAACAAACGGATAAATCGTATTATATTCTTGAAAAGGTTTCTGAGAAGGTTCTTCTTAATTTGACTGGAGGAATGTAGAAGAGAAAAGAGGATGAAAGATATAATACAAACCACAGAAATTCCAAGACACTTCAGCTATTCCCTTCAGTCTCCACAAAAGGTGCTTAGATGTAATCAAGAAAAGGTCTCTTAAAATAGACTTCCTGTCTTTTACTCCTGTTTTGTGTGTGTAGACAACCAAAGGAAAAATTGTCATTCATACAAGTTATTTGGCAGAGTCATTGTGTTCAATTTTTTTTTCTTCAAAACTGAATATTCATTATTTGTCTTTTATTCATACATACATGTATAAAACTTTGTATTTTGTCCCAAATGTCTTTAGTCATAATTGCACTTATGATTTAATTGTTCTTCTTTTGTTAGAACTACAGTCAAACCTGCTTTAGCGACCACCATTAGAAAGCCCACCTGTCTACAAGGACCACCATTTTTGTTTCCCTTGAAAAGTATTTCTCATTGAAAAGTGTATTAAAGGAACCTGTACATAAAGACCACCTGCTCATAAAGACCGCTTTTCTTTTCTCCCTTGAGCGGTCTTTAATGTTTGTTTTCTTGTCATGAGGTTTTCTCTTTATCAAACCTTGTGAATATTTCTCTCATATTCTCTCTTTTTTTTATCTCATGTAAGGAATATTGTTTCAATTTATTCACGCTGTTATTGAATAATATGTCTTCAAAGCAATTGATCATTATTATTTACCCTTTTTTTCTTTCCTTCTTTGCCCCCTTAATCTTCCGTCTTTCTCCAGTTCTAAGAGCTCATTGAGTTCCGTGGACGGCGTTGGTGGTGAAGGAGAGGAGACTAGCGATGGCAGCAGTCGCAAGCACAGGAAACGGGACCGGAGACGAAAGAAGAAGAAGCAGCGACCAGGAGAGACGGAGGTCGGCCATGTCATCTCGGTACCTGTCCCTGTCAGGGCGGAGAACAATAGACAGTTCAATGAACTCTGGATACCTCTGGAGAGGATAAGGTATGATGTGCTCATGAGTATGATGGTGATCAAGGTTTATCCACATCAAAGGTGGATCCAGGATTTCATTTTTTTGAAAAAGGGGGGGGGGGGGCACAGGTGTAAAAAGTTCCTGAAAAGAAAAAAAAAGAGAGAAAATAAAGATGGGTATCACTAATTTTACTAGAAAATATATTTGGAAAAAAGGTTAACACATTTTGGAGCTACCTTATGGGACAAAATTTGAAAAGTTGGCACATATTGGTGGTGTGCACATTTAGTTAGCAACTTTCTGTGGTGAGGCTTAAATGATGAATGTTGAAATGAATATCAGTCAGACCGCAGGTCGTATGCAAATGAGCAATAATCGCGCATTTTATTTCCAGTGCCCGAAATGTACTCTCTCCCTGCACCCAGTCGGCTGTATCGCATGGTCATCTTTAAAGTTATGTTCTTCAATAAATATTAATGCTGTGCTCATTAGACTTTCTGCAAAAATAAATGAATAGTTTACCAACACAGGGATATTTTGTTTCAGTCAGAATTTTAGAATTAAGATGTTTAAAATAACTGATGAAATAGTCATACGAAAACCTTTCTTTCACAAGATTTCAAGTTGTTAAAAGACATATAAAAAGTATATGAGCCGCCATCAAGACACATATGTATGGAAGCGCTGGAATCTCATCTTTTTCATCGTTACATTCAAAACATCCATAAATTTATGACAGAGTCAGGATCCAGCAATATTCAGCCGCAGATTATCCGTTGTCAACACCATGGTCAAGACCATAGAATCTTAGCCCTGTGATTGGCAAGCGAGCCATCTGTAACCAAGTGCGCGTTGAATGAAACATTGTGCAACCTGTTGCTTCATCCTTGCGCAAACATGCACATAGCTGTTGCCTGGCTGTGAGAAAACATCTTGCGTGGTGGTATATACATTGGTTACATATTGCTGGATCCTGACCCTGTCATGAAGTGCACATTAATGTTATTTCAATCTTTGGAAAGTACAGAAAATGCCCTTTACGCTCATGTCAAATTTGCCCTGGCTCACAATAAAACTATGGTAGTTTTGGCCAGATTTATATTTCATTTCATTTCCATTTTTTGTCTTAAAAGGAACACCATTTTTACCAATTTTGTCTTTTATTTTGAACACAATAAAAGCATGTCACAAATCTCTGACCCCTCTTCTTTTATTTGATGTATAACTCATGACAATTGGTGAAAGATAAGTAGTCTATTCAATAGTTTGCAAATGAGATGTTCCTGGCTGCTCTTGCTCATTATGTATTCATAGTCAGGCAGAACTGGAAATAAAATAGCGCGCTTTTAGGGGACCTGCGGATTGGCTGATATGTTGAACTATATTTTTTATCCAATAATTATTTCTATTAAAAAAGAAAACACTCCTGAAAATGGGCATAATAAAGATGATGATTTAATAATGATTATGAATATTCATCTATTCTTGTTCTAACTCTTGTTTCTGTTCTTTTTCTCTCTCATCCAGTGAAATCCCATCGAGCAAGAGCCCTCATAAAGAAGACAGCGTCGCCACGGCGATACCAACACAAATCTATGCCGCTCATAACCTCCCCAGCGTCTCGGCAGGCAATGGGGGCAGCAGACTCTCCATCTACAATATTCTCTACCTCTCACTCTCATTACACATAGTATTATATATTCTAAGTCGAATAGATAGGTAGTGTTGCATCACCTTGCTAATAGAGTATGATATATTCCAGTCCTCCTTTAGGTCTTTAATCTGACAATAGTCTTAATGCTTTCTGCCCCTCATACGATAGTATTTTGGTATGCTATGTGACATCATATATATATATCACTGTGTATGGGCAGCTAGCTCACATCAGGGGTTGATATATATATATAAGGGAATATAATAAGAATCATATATTTATAAAATTGTTTGCAAAAGTACAACTCTATGAGCTGTATTTTATCATGCTATGGTGCAAGAAAGTCTTAAGTTAAAAAAATGCCAATCTGCTGATAACTGATTGAAAATATTTCTTTCAGGGATGGAAGTATTGTCCTTCATTAATTTACATCCAGGATATGTGTAACGTAGTTATAACAGAGTTTTATTTATTGCAACACTGTAAATAAAAAAAGCACAAATATTTACATAGCTGCATACTGCAGGTACTGCTTATTATTATCAAATAATTATTTATAAATGAAATATGTCTCCCTCTTGGAATATAAAAATAGGATAAAATAACATTTGTAAGGTTTATAGATAAAGGTGAATAAAATCCAGTTATGTATTCATCCACGTTTAGAGCGAAAGGTACATGTATGTGTAAGTAAGAAAATCCAGATATGTATTCATCATTTCATATACAGTGCTTTTCATGTATCAAATTTAAACACTGCCAAAATTACTTGTGCAAACCTCTACCTTTCCAAACCACATAGATATTATCATTATACCCCAGTGACATTTGTGATCATTTTGTCTTATACTTATTGAAGTCATGAAACTTTCTTTCTTTTCTCAATTCTGCTGGCCTCTGCTTACAAGAATAAATGATTTTTGAATACCTATAGCTAAATATACAGACTATATATGACAAAAGATTTCTCTGAACAGATGGCATAATTGGTAATCTAATTCATAATTGGTAATCTAATTATATTTAAGTCTGATAAAAGTCATAAGTGCAAACGCATCTATTATTTATTTCTAAACAACTTATATGAGCTTCTTCCAATTCTATCCAAATTCAAAGATAATTGGAGGGATTTTCCAAGCAATGTTGTTTGCTGCTTTTCACTTCCTCATTCTTTTTGTTAGCTAATCACACAAATTCACAAACTTTAAACCCAAATACTATCATAAAAACTGCAAAGTGATTTTGCCAGCAACACTCATTTTAATCGAGAAAAGTGATCTTTACTAGTCTTTAGTTTTATGCATACTTTGAATGAATGAAATGTCACACTGTAAAGTGTGCACAGTACTTTAGAGTTTCTATTAGCTACTGCAAATACATGATGAAAAATTATTCCTAAAAATAGTGTGAAGACAGGTAAAGCGACAATAGTTTTTAATTCTTTGAAATGACTCCCCTTTTTATGAAAGTATCTGTGAATTTACAGTTATTTGTACTTCTGTACACATATGATTAGTACTATTTTTGCTGAAAATTAACAATTTTTTTCCCCTTAATTAACCTATTATCTTGTTATGAAACTTGCAGGGATCCCCCATTTTCTGAGACAAATCAATAAACATTTTAATTTTTTTTCTCGACCTGGACAAAATGTGACATATAGTCCAACCTGCTTTAGTGACCACCTGTATAGAAAGTCCACAATTTTTTTCCCTTGGACAATGTCTCTCATTGAAACATGCATTAAAGGAACCTGTACGTAATGACCACCTGCTCATAAAGATTGCTTTTCTTGTCTCTCTTTGGCAGTCTTTATCGACAGGTTTCACTGTAGTACCTTGAATGGTTAAAAGATGTCACCTAATAACAAAGCTCCAGTCAGTCGATTTTATATCAACGGAGATATGTTAAATGTAGTCACATCAGAGCATTAGTTTTTTTATGGGACCAGTTTCAGGGTAATAAGGTCATGTTTCTTCATAACATTGTCAATTTTACAATTTTTTCCCACAATTCATTACACATCTATTAATCATTAATTTTCAGATACTGTACATGTATCACATTACTCATTACTGCCAACTTTTATGCCAAGAAAACACCCAAACTGACCAAAATGACCTCATGTTAGTATCATTTTGCCAGTTATTAGGAAATATGGCGTTAATCTATAGCAGCATTAGTGCCACAAGGAAATTAACAGTTTCTCACTTCCCTGTTTTCTCATGTTTGCTGAGTATTTACCGAAGTAATTGTGCTATGTTCTGTCCACATCTGCAAATAAATGTTCATGCAAAGGTCCCTGTATTTTATGGTGCTATGGTATACAAGGAATGTGTCTAAAAATACAAAATAATTGCCAAATGAGCTGTCTGCTTGTACGTTATTCAGGGAAATGCATTTGTGTGTTGCAGGCAGAGTAAGACGGACATAGCAAATGCAACTTTTTTTTTCAAGGATATATTACTTGATAATAGCACCGAGAACTCTTTGCTGGCTTTCGTCGACCGATGGAACAAACGGGACTGCAGCATTCAACTTTTTGCACATGTACAGTGTACAGGTACAATAATGCTCCAAAAAATGTGGCAGTCTAGTGTTTCGAATCATGGTGAATAAAGAGTTAATCTCAAAATTGAAAAAATCAAAATATGTTTAGTGTCGGATATTGTTGAAATAACAATAACTCATGACCTTAGCTGACCTTAGATACATGCATGTATGTCGTCGTTATCATGAATATAATCAGATAGTTTGAAGAAGAAGACAAAGACAGCCACAGGTATTTTCACCGTATGGTTCATTCAAATGAAATATATATATACAGGGATTCAATACAATTCATCTCAATTCATATACTGCCAAATATTATGCAGCGTCAAAGTTGTTTTTGTGCTAAAATCTTTAATTGGACTAAAATTGTTTCTATATCCCATTAAAAGAATAGTAATTACTAGTTAATCAGTTATGATGGTTCTATCCTGTGTGCTTTGCATAATTTTGTAGTGAATGCATATGAACTATGCACTTGATCTCATTGTAAAGCAAGTAAGGTGAAAATGAGTTACAGCTTTTTCCCACACTTTGTTGTGCAGCTGGCAGAAGACCGTATTAGCTAAACGCAGACATGCACTTTTTCGTTTTGCAAAATGTCATTAGCATTAAATTACCCATAAGTTAATAACTATGGGATTATTTGATACAAAACTACTAAAAGTAGGTAGTCAAGATCCATTTTCCCTTTTTTATTAGCTGATGAAAATAGATATCCCTGTCATGTTTAACAAAAAATGGTATAACATATATCAAAATCTTAGAAGTGCGTCACCAGAAATTTGCTTTATGGCATGCTTGCTTGCTTGCTAGGCCCTTCTGCTAGCAACACAATGACATCTTGAATGAATCTTTTGTTAGCAAGCAAATAAATATGAGACAAGGGTTGCAAATTAAAGATTAAGTGCCAAGTGTATGAGACGTAGATGTTCTGGACAGTATTATGAGACATGCATTACTTATATTTTTGTAAGAAATTATTTGTACATATATCCAAAACAAACATAGATTCTGTCCAAAAGAGAAGAGGTGAGAAGATATCATGGTAATAAAAAATAATTGAAATATTTAAACTTTTGACTTTTTCTTAGTTTCTGTTGTATTTGTATGCAAACAAAATAGTGTGGAGTTGTGTGGTGTAGCAGATTGAAAGTGGATGGTCAAAGTTGGTGAGAATGTGAGCAAAATGCAGAATACATAATATCTGGGTTGTTTAGTTTGTAGAGACATGTATAGAATGGTAAAAGCTGTTGAGAATGTAAGTATGATGATCATTTAGGAAGATGATGATAATGATAATGGTGATGATGATGACAATAATGGTGATAATGATGATTATTTAAACCTTGTTAGCCATAAGGACTGCTATTCATAAGGACCGCTATTCATAAGGACCGCTATCCATAACGCGTGACTAAAAGTGAATAGCGGTTTTGTATGAATAGCGGTCCTTTTAAATAGCGAGCAAACCATAGACAAATTACCTCGCTATTGATACATGTAAGAACCTCCATTCATAAGAACCTCTATTCATAACTATCCATAAGGACCGCTATTCATAACGCGTATTAAATGAATAGCGGGTCCTTATGAATAACGAGCGGACCCCTTTAGATCATGGTACAGGTATCAGATTTCTGACAAAATATTCAAAGGCGGAAGCTCCTCAAAATAATATTTTACAAATCTCTTGAAATAGAGGAGTTTGGCATGGTTTGAAGTGTTCTAGTCTGTCAATTTGAGGGATCGACATTATAGCTGTAAGACATTCGCTGATGGCGGAAAGAAAGGAAATGGAGGCAGTTGTAAGGAGGTGTTCTAGCAGGGAGGTGCAAGAGAGACTCCCTGGTTCTAGTTTCCTGGCCCATACATTGAGAGAACTTGTAATTTCTTATTATTTTTTATTTTTATTGTTATTATTATAAAATTATTTATAGCAAGCATGTGATTCAGGAGAGAGGTTGAAATTGAAAACACATCCTGTCAAAATCACTCCCCATGGACCAATTATGGAATGTAAGCTTGACATACCCCCAATAAAAGTATAATAAATGGCAACTTGTGTTTGGACATTCAAGTACAAAACGATAAAACTAGTTGCTGAAAAATTGTCCCCAGTGTTTCAGGGATCTCATAAGAACTGGCCCTCAAGGCTGATTTTCCTCTGATGATAATTATTGTCAGAGAGAATGTGTGATTTTTTTTTTTTTTTTTTTTTTGGGGGGGGGGGTGGATATCTGTAAATAGAATGTCATACATGATTTGAAAATAGAGATATGCATGTAGGGGAACTGGTCTTGGGGGGGGGGGGGGGGGGGGGCACACATACCTGGGGGTTCAATTCCGAAAATGAAATAGGGTTCTATTACATTTTCGGATATACGAACCTTCAGAAAAACGACATGTAACCCTGGTGTCATGGGGGAGGGGCAGCATCAGTCTTACTAGGGGATGAAATACAAAAGAACAAGGCTATATTGAGGGGGGGGGGGGGTAATATCTTCTTTCCTTCTCCTTGTAGTTTTCTTTCTCTCGTTATCGTTTTATTTTGTTTTTGTCAATCAAATTTCTCACATACTTTATTTCAGTTCAGTTGGCATTGAAAAGAGAATCATTCTGGCATCTGTCTTTTATTATAAAACCAAAGTACAAAAGTTCAACAAACAAACAGCCACAAATGTAGTAATTGATCGTTTCTGTGGGTTTCTACCTTTGTACGATATATGTTGAACAGATGTTCAAGTTGTAAAACATCACGTGTTGAAATATATTACAAAATAATAGTTCTTGTGGGAATATAGGAAAATGTTTTATGGCGTGTAAGACAATTTACAAAATAAGCAAAAATAAATGCTCTCCTTGAAGTTAACTTGCTGCGCTGAAATTTGTCTGCTGGAAATGTGAAAATAAGTTTTTAAACAGGGATATTCTGATTGATTTATCATGAAAGTGTTTTTTCTTGGAGGATGAAACTATCTGGTCATTTCTACTCTAAACAGTAAAAACAAAAACATAACAGAAAAAGAACCCCCACCAAAAAAAAAAACAAAAACAAAACCCAACAACATGAAGAGAAAAAAAAAGAGAACCCCAAAACAAAAACAAAAGCAAGAACTATTTAATCATATGGATTGGAAAAAAAAGACTTTCCAGACCATATTTTTGGTCATTTGAATGTTGAAATGATGGCTAATGTAGGTGAATTTTTAATTGTAAAATTAAATTTAAAAAAAAATAAAAAAATTTTGGTGATAATCATCAAAATTGACCGTTTGCCATTTAACACGAATCAACAAAAAAACAAAACAGTATGACTGATAATGTGAAAGAGAAACTTCTTTGAAATTTTTTTCAGAATAATGATCATTTTAAATAGTAAGTTATGATTTTTTTTTAGTAAGAATGATAGAATTCTATTTGTAACCTGGGGGGTGTTTCATAAAGCTGTTCGTAAAGTTACGAATGACTTTACGAACGACTGGAACATATTCTTGGGTGCTATACTAATCACATTCTCAATCATTTAGCACAAGAACTGATCACCAGTCGTGCGTAAAGTCGTGCGTAACTTACGAACAGCTTTATGAAACACCCCCAGGTAAGAATTTTTTCATCTCTTTCCTTATCTCTCTCTCCCTAACTGGTTATGGGGGGGGGGGGCATGTTTCCCTGTATTTATACCACTAATACCATCTGTGCTTGTATGAATGGACTAAAATTACAGCAATCTTTAATATGCAAACCACCAGTTCGTCATTTAAATGACTGGTTTTTAAAAGCACACAGGGCTCAACAGCATTTTCCAGCCTAATGAAATTAACCTCCCTGGACTCACATCACTGTATTTTCAAAATGAAAACTATGCGATTTATTTCATTTCACATTTAATATTTAGATCAATAAAAGAACCTTCCAAATCAATCTCAAAACTGTAATGGGTGAGGTCACAAAATTATTAAACCTCAACAACACTTTATTGATAGAAATTTATTTTCATAACAAGGAATCAAATAATTAACATGCTACAATATACACTTCTCTTCAGATTTTCAACTCAAGTACTGAATTTCCGGCAACTGAGCTAATGTACTTTATTATTGCACAATAAGGAATTTTCATTTTCCTATTAGACAGATCCAAATCACCATTTTTAATGATGGCACATAGAGAGAAGATAGTAATTTCAATAGAAAACATTAACTCATTTTAGAATTGGCACGAAACATACTCATACTAAATAGTAAAGTTCCCATAGTAAATTTTGCTTACATGTATTTGTGCACTGCCTTCTCCCTATTACACATACAAATTAATACTTAAAATACATGGCAATAGAACATTACATAACATTAAGTCAGTCTAGTCCATATCTTCCAGAGAGAGTAAAAGCACACATTAACAATTATCATACAGTTTAAGGCACATGGCTAGTGTAGATATGGCTATTTGGCACTAAAGATAACAACATATTCATGGAAAATGCGATAAAAAAAGGAAGAAAAAAACATGCATGTCGTGAAATATTTCAGTGGTTAGGTTAGAGATACTATTATATACCAATATTTGAAAAGTCTGTCGAATACAGATTAATAATCTATGAGCAAGATATAGCAGCACATCCCAGTACAGTGTAAACTCGTTAAAACAAACTCTTTGGGACGAAGCAAATTACCTCTTTATATCGAAACCTTGCTATATCATTGCTAAAAAACAATAGAATACAAAGAAGTGGGACCTGCAAAAATCACCTTGTTATAACGATAGTTTGATATAACAGTGTTCTTTATTACAGGATTCCACTGTAACTAGTAGACAAGATTTAATTTATTTTCCTACATGGAAATAAAAATCAAATCTTCAATTTGTGTTCACTATCTTGGCTACTATTCACGGCAATGCGTCAAAATATTTGATTAATTATAACATTTACTTCACGGCCATCTCCTTTTGTGTGACTATTCAATTTGGAGAATTTCAATGAAAAACTGTAGTAAAAACAATCTTGACATGAAGATTACTGATACATTTATATTTACTAATAGATTGATTGTACTTGGATAAAATTAAATAGAACTAACCATCTAAGTATCACACTTTCATTTGTTAAATAATTTCTTAAATCATATTACTTTTTTGAGTCTTATAGTATCCTAACATAACGTATTTGGATCACTGAAAAAATGGAATAATTTATTCTCTAATATTTCAAGACAACTAAAGCCATGTACATCCCATGTTTTAACAAAACTAGCACTCAGAAATTTATCTGATGATGATTTTCCCAGTTTTTTTCTTTGCAGCAAAAGCAAATGATAAAATCACTGAAAAAGGTATTCTAGACAAGCATTACAGTGAGTTTGGGGGCTGAGGAATGTACTTACAGTAAAAATAGAGGGCAGTAGACTACTAATTCTGAACATAAAGTGAATACTTGTGTAACATGTCTTCCCTTACTTGTTGCCCGGATTGGGATATACTACATGTACATTTTCTACAAACAGCATTCAAGAAGAAATACCGGTATATAATATTGACTGGCCTTGATGGGGATATGACATATATTCCCTGAACTAGATTCATATTGCCCGAGTCTAAGATGAGGGCAATCTAGTGAGGGCAATATATGTCGTATCTGCCGAAAGTAGGATCCAGTCCATATTGTTATTATTATCCATTATATCAGACATCTAGAGGAAACAAATCGAAGCATTATCATAAAATGGATCCCAAAATCATCATCTAATCCTTTTTTCCCCACTGCACTGCATTACAGGCTGCAATTGCACGCTGCATCACCAGGCAATACAAGCCTATATTGCCCAGTTTTATAACATGTAAAGTCCATAGGCTTTATGTAAGGGAGGATGATATAAGAAATATTACCCTATTTGCCTGGTATGCACCAAAGATGAGGGGAATACAATTTTGTAAAACCACATCTCAGATGTCTGATACGGATAACAACCATCAGGTAGAAATTAACGTACAATAAAATAATAAATGTAGTATATTTTTTCAAAATATTAATAAACGGCATTACATGGCTAAATATTTTTTCAATATACCTCTGCTGAAAATTTCAAGTCAATATCAGTAAATTATTTTAATGGGAATCTAGAATTTATTTATATATTAACATCAAAATGGTAGTTATCAAAAATTGTTAGCATTCTGTTTAACATTCAAAGAGTAAGTCTAGCCCGAAATGAACAAAATTTTTATATCAAATGGAGAAAATTCTGAGCAAGGGATGAAAATAAGTTTGGGGGGTAATATTTATTTATTGGTCTTTTTTTAAGCATACATTTAAAACTATGAAACTCTAAACCTCATAAAGATTGCCATGTTCTTGGGAAAACTGGGCAACTCGGGTCAAGGGCTCATGAACAATAACATGTTACCCTCATCTTGAGCACAAGCATGAAGAATACATTTCTTTTAAAAAAGTGAAAAGTTTCCATAATTATGAGCCTGTGACATCACAGTCTTGTGACCAAGTTACCAATTCATCTTGAACAGAACATGATCTGCAAAACATGAATAATCTAATAGCTTTCTATATTTGTCAAATTTTTGCCTGATTTACGTCAGGTTATCTCCAAACTTTTTTCAGATATTTCTCTCTGAATTTTCAACTAAAAAATAAACATTTCTTGGAAATTATGCTAGATCCACACTTGGGTCATTGCTTGCACAGATCCATCTATTCATAATCCACTTCTCCCCTTTGATAACGGGACATCCCCCATGCCAGGTGTAGTTATCAACATCCCCAAACCATCCCGTCTTCTCATCAATGAAGTGATTGTACCAGATAACGGCCTTGCCTCGCTGGGGCCTGACATGAAGCTTCGACTCGCTGCAATAGTTGTTCAGATTGATGTTGCCGCTGTTACGAAGCTTCTACAAAGCAACACAGTTTAGATAAGATTAGACAACAATAAATAAATGAATACTCAAAACTGCCCTTTGACCATGGGTCCAGAGCTACTGATGGCAAATGTTGATCTCTATTTGACTCATCAGACTGATGTTGCCCCTGCTCCAAAATTTTCTGCACACCAACAAAATTTAAATGAGATTGGACATCAAAAATGAAGGACAACTAAAAATTTCCCTTCGGCAACATGTCAAGAGTTATTTTTAATATACCTTTATACAGTTTGTTTCTCTATAAATGAACATAATAAGTATATCGGCCGATACTTTTTTCACTTTTTAAATGAAAATATGATAATTTAAGACTGACTGTTCAATACATTATGGTCATGTGCGAACTCATTAATCAATAGATAAGAAATCCGTCCTTCAGGCTAGGGAACCTATTTAAATCTATCTAGTTTTACATCACTCTTTACAAGTTTAAATTCATCCAATAGACCGCTTCTGTAATGTATACAAATTTATCCAGATATATTCTCTGAGCACCTAGTGATGAGCTATTCCATTAACCTGCTTTTTATAAATGAGCCTCAATGCCTGGAATCCAGTTTGCATACATATTTATTGCTATGGCAAGCTTTCAAGTTGTCAAGAACAACCTTTGTCCGAAAGGTATATGTATAAAATTTACATACATTACCGTAGCGGTCTATTGTTTTATCTATCACTATGAATTCAAGTGCTCAAAACGGTTCCAGCACAAATCTTGTTTTGCTTCTTTGAATATCTCCCAGGCACTACTAGCATTCTTTGGAAATGAGAAATGTCAATTTGAATCTGGGGGTTGAATGAGGAACCATTCCCAACTTACTGTATCACTAAAGGTGTCATTGTTAGCCACAACAAATGCTGTTTCACCTCCTTCTTCTACTTCATTCAAGTAAACCATTATAGTCATGTACCTATAAGAAGAAAAAAAAAAAGAAAAAATAGCCTTTTTTTTAGAGCAAAGCTTCAAAGTTTGGAAATAGTCAAGGAATGTATCCAAACGTGTTTCTTTTTTATGCACTTGCATAGTCAAGGAAAAAAACAATACTGAATTTCATCAAAGTTTTCATTAATGTGGAAGTTCAAAGTATTTTGTTATCATTTTAATAAATTACATACATGTAAATTTTCTAAGAGAGAGCAAAAAGTTTGGAAATGATGGTGTATGGGTAGTGTCTTTCCAATAAATGTTTCACTTTTTTTTTTTTACTACAGATGAATATTGACTTCTTTGGTTTATTGACAAAAGTAATAAGATTTAATTTTTGTTTTGCACGAACAAATGAAATTCTGTCTCTTTGCACGATAGATACTGGTGAATTTAGGACAGTGGCACAATCGGCCCAGGCCACCCATGCACCCCTTTAAAACAAGTATGGCATACCATAAGTACACAAAAGAAAAATGTACCCTCCCCCCCCCCCCCCCCCCTCCCTTTCCAAATTTTGACCCCAAAAGCACCAGAATTTTTGTTCTTGCTCATCAGAATTGTCTTGGAAATGTACCCCACATTTTAAAAAAATCTGAGTCTGCCCACGCTCTTAGAAATCACTACATCATTACTCAAGGTTATAGCTAACCTTCAGTTGTGGTAATGGATGAGTTGTTCAGGCCAACAAAATAAAGACATGTTAGAAACTAGAATAATGTTATAATCATGTTATTGTGTTATTCATTAGACTTATAGGACAGATAAAAGAACACCTCTCCTTGGTCAGTGGTAATTTCCTTTTGTGGGTACCTATATAACTCATATGGGCAGTGGGCAGATCTAAGGATCTGTACGGGAAGAGTAAGACGTTCCCGCCCTCCATGAGTCTCAGGGTCGCACCTTTGGCAAGTGCGAGCGACCCGTAGCCACCCCAAAGCAGGGATACGGTTAAACTGCTGGGCAGCAGCAGCAGTGGATGATGCCACCAGCAGATGTGGGAATGGTGGAATTAGACATGGATGCATCCTGTCCCCAATATCCATTCAATATGTAAGGAGATTATATTATTAGAATAGGTGGATTTGAAGAAACAGATAGCGGTATTAGAATAGGGGCAGAAAATTCAACAAATGAAGATATGCAGATGACACACAACCTTCTTCGTAGAGAACAAGGAAGCGTTGACGAGACTCATCCCAAAAGCACAAGGGGCAACTATGCTCCCCTTTGGGGTCAAAATTTCAAGTTTGTAGAAATATAGCAAAATATACCTTATTTTAAACCTACATTATAAAAGCTTGAATATCATACTTTTATAATTTACATCATTTGATGTAGAGGGTGCTAGCAGGATTTTTAAAATGATACTTTGTACATAAGTGGCCTCAAAATATATCCTTGCTAACAGGGGTATGTAAAAAAAAATTGCAATTGGAAGGTCCCAACAAGCTATCAAAACATTAGAAAATATATTTCATAGTTCGGTTTCCATTTTGACATTAGGGAATGGTCCAAGGCTCTGATCTGTCCCACAGGTCAAATAGCTTAGACCTGCTCAAGAAGTGAGATCGAGAGCTGGGATTGGTCTCAACATCAAGAACCTGTCCATGTATATATATATATATATGACTTGAACGTAGTCGGTGTCTCATGATGTGTATAATATAAGCGTGAGAGATATAAATGAGACGGGACGTAGCTCTCGGTTAACCTCGATTTTAATACCAAGCTTTCGGCCTCATTTGGCCTTCTTCAGGGTCTTCTATACTTGGATGCTGCGCTTCTAACTCTTTGCGTTCGTAAATTTACAAAGCGCAGCATCCAAGTATAGAAGACCCTGAAGAAGGCCAAATGAGGCCGAAAGCTTGGTATTAAAATCGAGGTTAACCGAGAGCTACGTCCCGTCTCATTTATATCTCTCACGCTTTATATATATATATATATATATATATACGAAAGTTGAAATATTGAGTACTTCCAAAGAGTGCTCTATGCCTTACAGCAGAGCATATTAATCCATGGTGTACCTGCTCAATCCGACTTAGGTTTCGTGCCTCTCTCAAGACACTCCTCAGGGATAATCCCTGAGATTATCCCTGAGGAGTGTCTTGAGAGAGGCACGAAACCTAAGGTCGGATTGAGCAGGTACACCATGGATCTATATATATATATATATGCATCCCTTTTGTTCTGAGCAGTGTTCGAGTAGACAGTAGTGCGAAAGCAGGCAGCAAATTGTGAACTATAATAGGCAAGGCACTGCGAGCTGTAGATAATGGATGTGAATGTGAATGTGAATTCTGTGTACTACAGAAGCACTCATGTATATGTGACTATATTGTAAATTTATGATGATGCATATGGAAATAAATCCTTGAGAGACTAGGGGTTGACTGTGGGGTTTGTCTTTGGCCATGTAAGTGGGTATTGCTTACCTACAAATGCGGCACTTTTTGGTACTGACCAAATGACAACAAGGCAGTCCTTGGGTGTCTCCGGCCGAGTCTAAGTGGGCATTGTAGTGACCATGGGGACCGTACTTGACCACCTGAAAGAAGCTATACTTGTTGATGAGCGGCTCTGGAAGTTTGGTCAATCGCAGTAACCTAGTAACAACAAAGAAATCAAAGTTATAAAAAGACTACCTTGATGATTGTTTTCTTCAGGATATTTGTTTCTTGTTGGAGGAAGTAGAAAAAAGTAAATATACATGTATGTGGGCAGAGAAGTACATGTCGTAGGTGTGAAAATCATACAAGTGACAGTAGAAATAGAATCTAAATTATATGATATATATGTATGCTCCAGGAAAAAATTCTCTGCAACCCTACACCTAACTCAAAATTTACTGCAATGTAAGCACTATAACTCCATATCTTTGATAAAATGTCATCGAACCATGTCTTGGGTCATCACTTTTCAATTTCTACAGAAAAAGCAATATTATATGTACATGTGTTATAATTAATGTTGTACATTTTATCATTATTACTATTATTATCAGTTTCATTATTATTATAATTATTATAATTATTATTATTATTAGCATTATTATTGATATAATTATCAAAATTATTATTATCATTAAAAGTTGTAGTAGTAGTAGTAGAAGTACATGTAGCAAGTAGTAAATTTATAGCAGAAGACATTCTTGAAGCTGCAGAATGAGATGTCCTGTTATTCATCTAATGAAGATGTTAACATAGTACTATCAAGAGAACAGTCATCATATTTCACAAATGAGCTAAATACTATTCTTTTTTCTTTTTAAAAGCAGTTGCTATTTGAACAATTCAGGACTGATAATTTATTTGGAAGTCTCCATCACAGTGGATTGTTTGACATTTGTTCAACTTGAAGCAGCGGTTGGGAGATCGTTTTAAATTCATTATCTAAGCGCATTTGAATATATATAGCTAAATTGATTACGATTTGCATTTTTCTGTTGGCTTATTGTTCAAAAATATTACAAAGACCTAAAAAAAAAAAGTCTACTATCTTTATTCCCCCTTAATCCCCAAAATGAGAATCATAACAGTATGGCATCCTGACCGTCCCCTTTGAAACGCAACAAAAATCACTCGTTCAAAGAGGATTTAGAAAAAGACAGGCAGACAGTCACGCCCACAAAAAAAATTGATGAGTCATCGAGGTATAAATCCACTCAATCAGACAACTGCACTGGAGTCATGACATTCTCAAATTTTAAATATATATGTTCTCATGTTGCACAAATTAATGGGTATATAGTACAAATCACATTCCAGAGAGAAAAGGTAGAGATTTTCAACATGAATGCAGAATGCATATAGCAAAACAATAACTGAACAGTAAAGCTAGAATATATTGTAAAAATATACCAAAGACTGTAATTGGCAGTTACTTGAAATCACTGGTGGAGGGGGGAGGGAGGGGGCAAATCCACCACCCCCCCTCCCTTTGAAACCTAAATTACATACCTAATGTACACAACTTGAATATTATGGCCCCCTGAAGTGATGACCTTTTTTATAACATTTTTTTTTGCTTGTCAGGAAATATTCAGAATACTGAGCCCTCTCATTTACTAAATCCTGGATGTGCCCCTGCTTGACATATTCATATCCTGACAAGAACAAATCTTAAAGCTTTGGCAACGGTTCAATGACTGTTACCATACTACCAGCAATTATTTTACCTTCATGTCCATCAGCATTATGAATGTACAAAATGCAGTTGGTACAGTAGCTTAGCGAAACGTAGTGGCACGAAAAGACTTCGATCACAAACTCGCACACTGCTGAAAATCATAGTTTTATTGCATTACGGTAGAAATGTATAATTAAGCCTCATAGTGTGTAGGAATACGTCTACAGGGATTTATCTACTTTCGCCTTTTGCATCCCGGAAGCGTCTTTTTGTTCCACTCCGTTTTTGCTAAGTTGCCTTAGGGCCTCATATGGTCTCTGAGTGCTCATACTGAAAATATTTCAATTTATGATTAGATCATGATGAATTAATTATAATAATAATAAAAGTTTCTTATATAATGCATAATACTTTTAGAAATTCCCTATGTGGTTAACATAATATGACAAAACGTTGATAAATGCAAAAACGTTGTACTGCTACACATGGGCGCAAATCCAAACAGGAATTCTATTCAAGTGGGGGGGACACCCCATTGTTGCATCCAGGTGTGTCCCCCCCCCCACTTGAATAGAATTCCTGTTTGGATTTGCGCCCCTGCTGCTACAGCCGTGTATATAAGTTATCCTCCCATAGATGGAGGGGATGTAATGTAAATACATATATCTTGGCAGCCCATGGATGTGCTGTAGACGGTGATCTTAACCCTTTTCTGGGCCCTCAGGGTGGGGGTGGGGGCAGTGGTGGCGGGGGTGCATATGCTGGCTCTTAAGCTGATGGATTTGTACTCATTTTGATTTCCTTCTTGTAATCTAAAATTGTGGAGTTGTATTTCAAGAACTGATTTGATTTTATTTGACTTAATTTGTATGTCCATGCAACATTAAGATACCTTCTTTGGAATTCAGCGACCAGATCATCATTCGTCCTATCCGGGTAGATCCAGGTTTGTTCGCTGTATCGAGACTTCTTGATGGGATTTTGACTAACGAGGTTCTTAATGTATGCAGCTAGCTTACGTACATTCAGACCAGATGACTCAGATCTGCTGATGAAATCTGGAAGGAAAAAGAAAAGTAGATAAGCATTTGATTGTCAGGTTAAGTTTTGATGTCTGTTTCTGTCTCTGAGCCTGATTGATTAGTTACAGATGGACATTTGATAAATTCTGAAAGTTTGAAGGCCTGTAGAAAATAAGTATTTAATTGAAGAGAGCTCTTTTATTTTTCATTGTGAAGGGTATCACTGAAGTACTGTAAAAGTGAACATTTTCACACAATTAATTTTTCGCGCTTGGCCAAGTAAGGTGAATTTCACGCGTTTTTAATTTCGCCGACGCGCTAGGCTCATGGGCCAAAGAATACATAAACAAAAATATTTGCATGTTTTTATTTTCGCGCAAATTGCATGCCGCGCGAAATGCACGAAAAATTTCCACACTGCGAAATATTTCACGTTTACAGTAGTTGAAATCTGATAAAATTTGGTTTCCATGGCTGCCTACTAAAATTATAATCCATAAAATATTCAATGTCACGGACGGACAACATGCCTACTCTTAACCGATGAGGCTCCTCTGGTTTTTGATGCCTTGGTCTTGGTCTTGGTCTTTATCTTGACCCCTAGACCTTAATGCTAAAGGAATGTAATCAAAAGCTTTCTGCTGGTCTTGTCCATCATATGGTTGATTGTGTATAACCAGTGATAGTACACAAGGGTTTGTGAATATCTGCCTTCTAATGCTGCCCCCTCATGAAAATAATCCTGAACCACTGATAATTTGTTGTGCTGTTGCTGTGTTGTGTTAGAGCAAGGGAATTTGTATTATTAGAATCGCCCCTTCTCAGAGGCATAGCTCCAGCCATTGAGGGCCATCTGTATCACTAGGGGAATGAAATGCAAAATGACAAGGAGAGCGAGTGGGTAAGAGTGTGAACGTAAGCTCAATCATCTTTTTATTTTGCCTCCCCCTCTCCCTCTCTCCCCCTTTTTTCTTTTCCACCTCATTTGATGGGGGAGCGCATATGCCCCTATATGTTCCTTATACATGTAGAAACACCAATGCCCCTGCTAATGCACTTCTGGCGGGAACGCAGCGGAAAGTAAATTCCTGGAAAATCAACTAAAGGCAATCAATGATCAATGTGCATGCGTATCTACCGAGTATGGAAAACTTGGTTATTGAGTACATGTACACGTTTGTCGATGTATGCTAGACCCCAAAACATATTTGTGAACAAAATATTAGCCTCACTGAAACTTGTGGCCTATGGCGTGATGGAAAATAATTGATACCTGTGAACTTTAAAATAAATTCAATTGTCTCTGCCTGAATTTTATGATATTGCATGGTTTTGTATACTCTTAAGAATGACAAAGAGTAAGATGTCGACTGTATGGGTTTTGGGCATACAAGTGTCCATTTATTCACAACTCTCCCTTTATATACACAGCCTGACAATCGGCTGGTCATCATCACAGTAGTGTAGGTCATACTAGTGACACATGACATTTGGGTCAAGTTTAATGGACTGGAGTGTCATATACAGAGACCAGAATAAGCTGTCATTACAAATATGAACATACATCATTTAGGGACTTGATACATTTATAAGATGTCGACTGTATGGGTTTTGGGCATACAAGTGTCCATTTATTCACAACTCTCCCTTTATATACTGTTATGATCCAAAATCCACAAAAGATAAGAATCAAACAAAAGATATTAACTTTAGATGATTTATGGTTTAATTTAAATATTTACCAACACCAAATATAACAGAATTACAGATTCTAGTTACAAATACACTACATGTACTTAAACTGGTAAAGACTTACAATTTCTCAGCTGGGAAATTCCTATTAGTCCAGAATGTTCCTGAAGTGTAGAGTAAGCTGGCTGCTAATCCACAAAGATTGAATCCAAACGGTATGTTGTCCAACTGGCAAAAGAAGATTCCAGATCCAGCCGAAGAATGTCCAAAATAATTCAGGAGGTCATCGATGTCGATAATGATGTCGATGACGATGTCCAAGACGATGGCAATCACAATGTCGATAACAGTGTCAACTGCAATCTCGATAATCAATGTCAATGACGATGTTGACCACAATGTCAATAACGATGTCGAACACGACGTCAAATATGTCAAGGATGATGTCCAAGATGAGGTCCAAGATGATCTCCACAGGTTGATATCAATATCAGATGGTGTTAACTGAGAACTTATGCAATATATGCTCCACGATGTATTCAGGGTATAAATTCTGAAATTTCTGTGCAAGCTCCCAGCTTATATACAATCTCAACCCTTAATTAGAATTTTCTAGATTCTACTACAATATTCATGAAGGTTTGGAACTCTCTTGTAAGTTCTATATAGTTCTAGTTGTAACAAACAAAGGAAGGGGATTCCCATGATCTATAAATAGACTCATTGCAATGTTACACTCTTACTAACAGGTTCATGTAAAGGTCAGGATACATGTAAACAACACATTCCAACATGTTTTGCATGTACATTGTAATTATCACACATCACACACAATGATCTAGAATGTTCTTCCTCTACTGGATGTGCATTATGATTCTTTCACTGCTGCACAGCACATTCACTTTTCACATATAAATAATAATTTCTCTTCTGGAAAAGTCTATGTTCATAAAACCATACATAGCCGGAAAATTAACTTCCTTCCAGAAGATTCCTTAATTATATCACACCTCCCCCACCGGGAAAAAGAAAGCTTTACCGTAGTAAAGGTTTCTTTAAGATTCAACCTGTTTCAAATTATCCAGATAAGCCTTTCATCCTGTACAAAGGCATTACATATCACACATGTATTTAAGGACCATCAAAAAAGAAAAATGCAATTATAAATGACAAACTTTGTCCAAAAAAGAGTAATTTCTCTCTTTACATCCTTGAAAGAGCATCAGCAATCACATTATTCTTTCCACGAATATGTACAATTTTCAAGGGGAAAGGTTGGAGCATAAGGCTCCACCTGAACAGTCTTTGGTTCTTTGTTTTGAACTTCTCCAAGAACACAAGAGGGTTATGGTCTGTGTAGACCATGATATCACCATTACTGTTGGTTAGGTACACCTCAAACTGCTGGAGAGCGAGTACAAGACTCAGAGCCTCTTTTTCGATAGTTGAATACTTCTTCTGATATTGGTTGAGTTTCTTTGAGAAGTAACAGACTGATTTTTCAAAGCCTTCTTCATCCTCTTGGAGCAACACTGCTC
Source organism: Heliocidaris erythrogramma (assembly GCA_025617745.1). NCBI lineage: Eukaryota > Metazoa > Echinodermata > Echinoidea > Camarodonta > Echinometridae > Heliocidaris > Heliocidaris erythrogramma. Next base: position 27,313,288 of record CM046859.1, read on the forward strand.
CCACTCCAACATCACTGGCATCAATAGCCACCTTGAATGGCTTTGTGAAGTTTGGAGCTGCCAAAACAGGCTCATTCACCAAAATGGCCTTCAACTTCTCAAATGATCTCTGACATGCATCAGACCATACATACTTCACTTTTGCTTTCAGCAAGTTTGTCAGTGGACTAACCACAGTACTGTAATTTGGAACGAACTTCCTGTAGAAACCACTCATACCTAGGAATCTGAGTAACTCTTTCTTAGTTGTGGGAATGGGGAAGTCTAAGATTGCCTGAATCTTTGCTTCTCTCGGTAGCACTTGCCCCTGACCAACCACATGACCAAGATAAGTGACCTTTGCCTTGCCAAATTCACTCTTCATCAGATTAACTACTAAGTTGGCTTCATCTAATCTATCAAACAGTAATCTCAAATGATTGAGATGGTCATTCCATGTATCACTGTACACTAAGATGTCATCTATGTACACAACACAATTGTCAAGTCCAGCAATCACCTGATTTGTCAATCTTTGAAAGGTTGCTGGTGCATTTTTCATTCCAAAAGGCATGACTTTGCATTGAAACAAGCCATCAGGTGTGACAAAGGCTGATATTTCCTTGGCTCGGTCAGTCAGTGGCACCTGCCAATATCCCTTCAGCAAGTCTATCTTAGTGACAAAGGCAGAGTTCCCAACCCTATCGATACAATCTTCCAACCTAGGAATTGGATATGAGTCGGTCTTAGTGATTGCATTTACCTTGCGGTAATCTATACAAAATCTCTGAGAGCCATCCGGCTTTGGGACCATTACAATAGGGGAACTCCAACTACTCTGACTTGGTTCAATTATGTCATTATCTAACATGAACTGGATTTCCTCATTCACTTTTTCCAACTTGCTTGGATTAAGTCTATATGGATGTTGTTTGATCGGTTTTACATCACCTACATCTACATCATGTACAGTCAAGGCAGTACGACCTGGTCTATCTTTACACACATGCTTATAATCTTTCAACAAGCCAGATATGTCAATTCTCTGTTCGTCAGAGAGATGCTTCAGTGCATCATCCAAATTTTCTAACATTTCTGAGTTAGACAATTTCACTCCACATGGTTCATTTGTAGACACATCCGTGTGAGACAATTCACTCTCTGTCTCTACATTGCGTTCATTTACATCTTCTAGCTTCTCTTCTTTTACAACATGTGCTACACCTACTGGCTGATTAGCCTCACGTTCAAAGTATTCTTTCAGCATGTTTACATGACATACTCTTTGACTCTTTCTTCTGTCAGGGGTACTGATCACATAGTTGACATCATTCAGTTTCCTTTTGACAGTGTAGGGACCACTGAACCTAGCTTTCAAGGGCTCACCTAGCAAAGGCAACAACACTAACACCCTATCTCCCGACTTGAAGTTGCGCTCTTTTGCATTTTTGTCTGCCTGTCTTTTCATTTTAGCTTGCGACACTTTCAAGTGTTCTTTGGCTACCTCACAAGCCTTTGAGAGCCTTTCTCGAAACTTTGACACATAGTCAAGAAGGTTTACCTCGTCATTCTGACCCATGAACTTTTCTTTGATCAGCTTAAGGGGACCCCTAACCTCGTGACCATAGACCAGCTCAAATGGACTGAAACCCGTCGACTCATTTGGGGAATCCCTGGTCGCGAACAGCAAGAATGGGATACCTTTATCCCAGTCATCAGGATACTCTTCACCATAAGCCCTAAGCATGGTCTTCAGGGTCTGGTGATAGCGTTCTAATGCACCTTGGGACTGTGGATGATAAGCAGAGGACTTGATCTGCTTTATCCCTAACTCATGCATCACTTGCTGAAACACTCCTGACATGAAATTCGATCCTTGGTCTGACTGAACTTCCTTGGGCAAACCATACCTAGTGAAAAACTGCACTAGCGCCTGTACTACTGTCTTTGCAGTGATACTTCTCAACGGTATTGCCTCTGGAAAACGTGTAGACAAATCCATAATCGTAAGAAGATACTTGTGACCCGACCTAGTTCTGGGTAAGGGTCCAACACAGTCAACAAGAACCCTAGTAAATGGTTCATCAAATGCAGGTATCGGTATCAAGGGAGCCGGCTTGATAGAAGGCTGTGCCTTCCCAACAACCTGACATGTATGACATGTCTTACAGAACTGCACAACATCCTTGTGCATCTTCGGCCAATAAAAATGCCTCATGACCCTATCCTCCGTCTTCCGAATACCTAAATGACCTGCCATAGGCAACTCGTGAGCCATCCTCAGAATCTCTATGCGGTAACAGGGAGGAACAACAACTTGGTGAACTACACACCACTCTTCATCAGCTGGTCTCCGGGGAGGTCTCCACTTCCTCATCAATATGTCACCTTTGACATAATAGCACTCAGGAACCTTATCAGCCTCAGCCTCAGAACATGCTTTCTGTGACAAGCCTTTCAATTCTGGATCCGCCTGTTGTGCCTGTACAAGGGAAGATTTGCTAAACAACCCATCATTGTCTGCAACAGAGCCTTCAACATTATCCCCATCCAAATCCTTGAAAAAGGTTTCAGCTAACCAGACATCACTACTCTCCTCCACATCAATAGAATCCGCATCATCCTGTTCAGCCCTCCGAGCCTGAGACCTAGTGACAACACAATCCGGGAAAATTCCAGGAAAATCCTCCTGCAACCGTTCAGTTTCAGCTACCTCAACCGGCTTCTCTGAAACCACTGGAGATGCAACAACTTTCTCTCCAGCCAAGTCGTTACCCAACAAAAAGTCAACCCCGTCCACGGGTAATTCCGGTACGACACCAACAGTTACAGGACCACTAACTAGGTCACACTTTAAGTCGACCTTATGCAAAGGAACCGACACATAATCCGGACCAATGCCTCGAACCAAAACTTTGGCATTCTCTGAACTCTCTGGTGGGAGAGTCAAATGCCCTGACATCATCAGGGACTGAGCAGCCCCTGTATCTCGAAGGATAACCACTGGCTTACCTACAGCACCAGTCGAACAGGGGGATACCTCACCATCATGCAAAAAGCTTCTAAAGCTCTCATCAACCTTCTTGACCTTATCGGCAAATCCTAGAGAAACACTCTCAACATCTTGGACTGATTCCAACTGGACAGACTCCTTGGGTGGAACACTTGATTGCTTGACTAAGCCCACATCTTTCTTACTTTTGGTTGGTTTCCCAATCAATTCCCAACAGGACTTTTTCAAATGTCCTGGCTTATTACAATGAAAGCAGACTTTGGAACTTGGACCAGCAGATCTTTCATTTGATTTCGCGCCTCTATCTGCCTGAGACTTGTCAGTGTCATTCTCCTTGCTAGCATGTTTTCCCTCACCAAATTTCTTGTGGGATTCAAATGCCCCTTTACCCTTCTTATTCTGAAAGTTTTTGAAAGGAAGCCTATCCCCACTACCTCTGTGTGTGACCTCAAATTCATCAGCTACCACAGCTGCCTTACTCAATTGAGTAATTCTTTGGTCATCTAGGTGAGACTTAACGCCAAAAGGAACACTCTTTTTGAATTCCTCTAGGAGGACAACTTCTCTCAGTTGGGCAAATTCTTTGTCAACTTTCAATGATCTGTACCACTTGTCAAACATCATTTCTTGTTCCCTAGCAAACTCAACATAGGTCTGGCCTGATTGTCTTTGCATATTCCTAAATTTACGTCTGTATGCTTCTGGGACCAACTCATATGCATTAAGAATAGTATTCTTCACTGTAGCATAGTCACATGATTGCTCTTCAGAGAGAGATGAGTAGACTTTTGCAGCCTTTCCCACAAAAACGCTTTGAAGAAGCAGAGTCCAGTATTTCTGAGGCCATTCCAACCTCTTGGCCACTTTTTCAAATGATACAAAATATGCATCAACTCCCTCTTCATCAAATTTTGGCACAAGGCGAATGTTCTTCGCTACATCAAAACCTTGGGGAGATTTCTCTTTGGTAGAGTTAGTATTTGCATGTGCTAACTCCATTTCTCTCAATTTCAACTGGTACTCCCTTTCTTCTCTTTCTCTTTCCATCTCGATTTCTCTCTGTTTTTGTTTTTCTTCCATTTCCATTTCTCTTTGTTTTTGTTTTTCTTCTCTCTCAAATTCTAATTTCATTCTCTCCTTTTCCATCTCAAGTTTTGCTAATTGGAGTTGAACATCACTCGAAACATTAGAAGGAACCTCACTTTCTTTACTGAGCTTCATGTGACTAGCTAGCAGATCAATAATCTCTGCCTTCTTTAACCCAGGGGTAAGAACTACTCCCAAATGCTGACAAACAGCTCTCAAGTCATCTTTTCTTAGTGACTTCAGCTGACCAAGGGACAAATCTGTCCTCTTAACAAACACTTCAACATCTATTGTAGTCATGATGAAGCATGTAACAAACAATTACAGAATTTAAGAACTTATCTGCAATATGTATTCTAGAAGTTTCCAGAGATTTCCAAAAGCTCTCTATAAATTTTGGTAATGTTTTTGACTTGTTATAATTGGCTACGTTCCCGGACAAGCCCCCAGTTTGTTATGATCCAAAATCCACAAAAGATAAGAATCAAACAAAAGATATTAACTTTAGATGATTTATGGTTTAATTTAAATATTTACCAACACCAAATATAACAGAATTACAGATTCTAGTTACAAATACACTACATGTACTTAAACTGGTAAAGACTTACAATTTCTCAGCTGGGAAATTCCTATTAGTCCAGAATGTTCCTGAAGTGTAGAGTAAGCTGGCTGCTAATCCACAAAGATTGAATCCAAACGGTATGTTGTCCAACTGGCAAAAGAAGATTCCAGATCCAGCCGAAGAATGTCCAAAATAATTCAGGAGGTCATCGATGTCGATAATGATGTCGATGACGATGTCCAAGACGATGGCAATCACAATGTCGATAACAGTGTCAACTGCAATCTCGATAATCAATGTCAATGACGATGTTGACCACAATGTCAATAACGATGTCGAACACGACGTCAAATATGTCAAGGATGATGTCCAAGATGAGGTCCAAGATGATCTCCACAGGTTGATATCAATATCAGATGGTGTTAACTGAGAACTTATGCAATATATGCTCCACGATGTATTCAGGGTATAAATTCTGAAATTTCTGTGCAAGCTCCCAGCTTATATACAATCTCAACCCTTAATTAGAATTTTCTAGATTCTACTACAATATTCATGAAGGTTTGGAACTCTCTTGTAAGTTCTATATAGTTCTAGTTGTAACAAACAAAGGAAGGGGATTCCCATGATCTATAAATAGACTCATTGCAATGTTACACTCTTACTAACAGGTTCATGTAAAGGTCAGGATACATGTAAACAACACATTCCAACATGTTTTGCATGTACATTGTAATTATCACACATCACACACAATGATCTAGAATGTTCTTCCTCTACTGGATGTGCATTATGATTCTTTCACTGCTGCACAGCACATTCACTTTTCACATATAAATAATAATTTCTCTTCTGGAAAAGTCTATGTTCATAAAACCATACATAGCCGGAAAATTAACTTCCTTCCAGAAGATTCCTTAATTATATCACAATACACAGCCTGACAATCGGCTGGTCATCATCACAGTAGTGTAGGTCATACTAGTGACACATGACATTTGGGTCAAGTTTAATGGACTGGAGTGTCATATACAGAGACCAGAATAAGCTGTCATTACAAATATGAACATACATCATTTAGGGACTTGATACATTTACTTTGCAAACACAATATCCCTCCCTTTCTTGAGATTGAAAATCGTACCTTATGACAAAACGAAGAAATTATGCATTTCTGTACACTTGCAAAAATTACAGGCTGTTGGGAGTATACAGTAAATTAAAGAATTGGAATTTGTTCACCTTTGAAACCAATTATCTGAAAACTGAATTTTATAGAATCATAATTACTTGTGCAGACTTAACAACTCCCTAGAAACAAATATAAAATGCACATACTTTATCTAAATCATTCAAAGTCAACTGACTACAAAATGTTTCATGCTTTACAAATGTATACATGTAAATACATATTATCCAAACTCTGCTATGCAATATAAGAGCTTATAAATTTCTAAACATTCCTGAATAACCACCAAGAAATAAAACTATTAACTTGTCGAATACTATAGAGATTAATAGAAGGTTAATAATGATAATCACATAGCTCAGCTTGAAAATACATTTATAGAAACACTGAACAAGAGCAACTAATTGCTATCAAATAAATTTACTCTAGTTAAAATGTAATTGAAAAGGACACGCAACTTGACATGAGTCATTTAAATGCAGAATATTATAATGATCTTATCGGAAGACCATGAGCAAAAATATTGTCGACTAACTTTGACTGCAATGCACTATTCAGCTATTCTCAAACTCTTAAAAAGTTTAAATGCTTGTAAGAAAATACTGAGTACATCAAGATAAATATCCAAATCTATGAATGAAACTGACTGCTAATTAACAATTTAGACAGTTACAAATGATTGTCTGTGGCAACAATAATCAATGGCATTACAATATTCCTCGCAGAACTTAATATGCATGAAGTGTGTCGATTCTGAATAAAAGTAAACAAGAGTGCACCTTCTTAGCAAAGTACCAACTGTCATGGTGACCGTGACAAAGTATATTAGTCTCGTGCGACTGACACATGACTGACAAAGAATATTCCTTGACTGTAAACAAAAGTAAAAATGAAACTTTAAAAAGAATATAGAAACTGATTGATTAAAAAAGGATTTAAGGCTTATTTCTCTTTTTCTCTCTTTTCTTTCCAAGAATACAAAACAACTAAAAATGAACTGAACGACTGCTTACATGTATAAAATCCTCCTGGGGTCAACATTGTAAGAATGTTATGATCAACACAAAAGGATATAAGTACACGTATAAAATCCTCCTGGGGTCAACTGAAAACAGCTACATGCTAATTTTCACAATCAATTCTGTGACTCTATCTATTTCCTTTGTCGAGAGAAGAAAAATCTACGGTTCGGCTAATCGTGGTCGTGGATAGGTCCATGTAATCAGGTAAATTGTCGGTACATACGTTCTGAGACGCTGACTGCTATAATCGCTAAATCAAGCTCGGTTTCTCGTCTGTGATCGCGGATCGATGGTTGGATCACGGGTCGTGATGATCTCAGGCACTGAACAAGTAGATTGCTCGTCGTCGGGAGCGGAATCTGGATGTCGCTTGGGTGTGGCGTTACTATCGTCTGCCCATTCATCTTCTTTGTAGACGTTGTCGAGGTTTCGGCTCACGTCGTCACCTTTCCTAGGTGGAAGCGGGATCTGCGCAGCGTCTAGCTGGCGGTCGTCGGGGCTGTCATACTGTCGCTCGATCATGTCGATATCGTCGACCTCTGGCTCTGGAACTTTGAAATGGTCTGGAATATCTGGGGGCTCTGGAAGCAGATCGTCCTGCACAGCTGTGTCGGGCTGGCAGTCGTCATCGAGGCAGTGGCGCTGGCGCTCGATATCCTCATCTCTGGAGTTGCCTGGTGGCTCTCTCTCATGCTTCGCGAGGAGTGAAAGCATACTCTGCGCAGCGTCAAACTCTTGCTGGCAGTCTTTCTCGAGGCCGTCTTGATGGCGCTCGGTGTCATCGTGCTCCGACATACCTTCATACCGGTTGTCAGTCTCCTGCGCAGCTTCTGGCTCTAGCTGGCAGTCCTGGTCGAGGCCGTCGCAAAGGCGCTCGTGCTCTTTGATTTTGAAGTCGTCATCGCCTTCATGGCTGCTAACTTCGGAGATATTCTCGGCTTCGATAGATGACCTGGACAGGGGGTAATTAATGTAATATACCTCGTAGTCGTCGTCGCCGTCATAGCTGGTAACTAGAGATTCTTCCTCGACAGCTGGTGTCGGATTGAAATAGTTCGAAAAAGCCTTCACTGCCACCTCGTAGTTGTCGTGGCCGTCCTGGCTGCTAACTGAGGGAGCGAGTTCCTCGAACAAATCTTGGAGGGCGTCTCCTCCAAGATACAGCAATAGTCCAAACTTCTGACTTGCTAATGTTACCCCTGATGCTTGCAGATAATTCTGGAATCCTCCCAACCACTCCAGCCAACGGGGTGTTGTCTCCCACAACCGAAACGTAAATGGTGGGGGTAGATCCATCTCTCTCGAAGTCGAAGCTCAGTCTCTCTTTCTAATTTCCTTCTCTTGTGCCGTATGTTTTCTGACGTTACTCATCTCCTCTCCTTTGTTATAGGCTAAATGCCTAGTAGTAGTACTTTCCCTTCCTTCTCAGTGGAAGCCGAATGGTAGGCTTCATCCTCGTCGCCAATTTTGTATACTCTTAAGAATGACAAAGAGTATGATGTCGACTGTATGGGTTTTGGGCATACAAGTGTCCATTTATTCACAACTCTCACTTTATATACACAGCCTGACAATCGGCTGGTCATCATCACATGTAGTGTAGGTCATACTAGTGACACATGACCTTTGGGTCAAGTTTAATGGACTGGAGTGTCATATACAGAGACCAGAATAAGCTGTCATTACAAATATGAACATACATCATTTAGGGACTTGATACATTTGCTTTGCAAACACAATACATGGTAATACAATTTTGAGGCAATACGAAAGAAAAAGAGCAAGAAAAGCAAGAGAAGAGAGAAGAGTGGAGAAGAGTGGAGAAGAGAGGAGAAATAAAGGGAGAAAGAGAAGGGGAAAGAGAGAGGGATAAGAAGAGAAAGAGAGGGCGAGAGAGATAGAGGGAAGAGATGGAGAGGGGAGAAAAGAAAGAGAGAGAGAGCAGAGATGGGGAGAAGAGAGAGAAAGAGAGAGAGAGAGCAGAGAAACCAGTAAAAAATAGAAAAAAATTGAGGAATATAGAGTAGATAAAAGAAATATTGGATAACATAGCATAAAAGAAGCATAGAAAAATAAATGGATAGAAATTGTAAGTAAAAAAACAATATTGACTTTGCTGCTTCCTTTTCCCATCATTAATGTACAAGCTGGCAGGTGGAATTCAGCTTGTGGATTTTATCACCAGACGTTATTACATCAGTACTGTCCAACTGTTGATAAGGGTTCAGACAATAAGAGAACCGAGTCTGAGTTAATGTATATGGAGCGGCTAGACTTAAAGCTAAAGTGTATCATCTCGTCATTACTTGACATTGAATTGTATCGTCTGCTCCTGTAACTCACTCTATTACCTTGAAATTTCAATACAGCACTTTCTTGGTCTTATGGGGTGTTGCAAGAAATTTGCAATAAATTGCAATTGATACATGTATTTTAAAATGGAACTTGCAATCAATTGCAAGACTTGCGACTGATTTGGGGGATTTGCAATTGATTGCAACTTTCTTGCAACACCCTCTTATAGTCTTGTACATGTGTATGAACATGTTATATGTGGCAAGCTTGTCATTTTTCTGAAAACACGCTTATTAAGAGCTTGCTGCAAGCTTAAATTTGTATAGATAGATAATTTTGTTTGTCCAATTAAGGAAATTTGCTCTGTTGGCTTACAAAAGTACAAACATTCATATAAATAAACAAAATTGCACAAATTATGAACATGTGGTCATATGTGGTCATAAACATACAAAATTATACGTACTACAATCAGCATATTATTTCAGCCTAAACTCATCAGAAAAGAAAGATTTTCAATTTAAGTTTAGATTGGTATACAAATTAGCTCTCTATATAGAGTCAACATAAATAATATGAGGACAATACGTTGAACAAGTCAATAATGTCTAGTCTGGTGAGTTGCATGTAACGAGACGATAATTGTATAGCTTTGTTACTTGAGTTTATTGTATTCCCGGATTGACAGCGGAATAAATGAGTTTCCAAAACGATTTGTACGAAAACCTACCGATCGAAACCTTTTTCCAGAATGCATGACAGTATAATAGGAATGGAGAGGGTGATTTGTATTTTCAAAGATAATTTCAGCCTGTTTCAAAATCAGAGAGGTACATGCCTCATTCAAATTTGTCTCTTCACCTATCATTTTCTTCGCGTGCCTGGGGATTCTTTTCAGTTGTTTAAAGTCCTCCTTTCTGCATGCTCCAAACCAAACTACACAACTAGACAGAATTACGCTTTCAATTACTGATTTGTAGAACAACAGGAGAATTGTCCTATCAACGTGAAATGAGTACATCTTTTTCAGAAAGTATAACCGTTGCTGTGCTTTTGCATACACATTCTGACATTGGTCGATCCATGACAGTTTATTGTCAACAGTTGTTCCCAAGTACTTAAAACTATCAACTACTTCTATAGTCTTGCCCTTCATTGTTATCGGATTTACATTGTTTTGTTTCATAGAACGGAAATCGGTTATCATCTCTTTCGTTTTACTAGTATTTAAAACCAAAAAGTTCTCATCGCACCATTTTTCAAACACAAGCAATTCTTCTTTATAATTTTGCTCATTGTTTCTTCAAATCAGACCATATAGCTGTGTCATCTGCATATTTAATCATACTGACATCTGCAGAGGATGATATACAATCGTTCGGGTTTTATGTTCAACCATAATGATATTCACTGTTTTGTGTAAAGCCTTGCATCAAACAATGCCTTAAACAATGCCTTGAAGTCACAAGGTTGGTGTAATTAACCCATGGTCTAAACCATGGTCTAAATCATGGTTTAAATCAACCGCGGACTAAAGTAAGTGTAAACAAGAGTACATGTATGTATACGTGTAAGCATATTATTGCTCACATACACTGTACTGGATATGGTGACACACGCATATACATGTATGGAGGTTTAAACCAAGGGTTAGAATAAACCTCTTTAATACATGAATTTGGGCCATACCGTAGTCTACTTTGGAAATTCTAAAACCTTGTTTCAGCTTGGCACACATTTAAGTTTAGAGAAATACATCTTTAAACAAAAGTATACGTGGTAATTCTAGGAGTATATACCACACCATAACTTGTGAAAATAGGATTTATGAAGCCAATGCTGGCCTTCTCTGCTCTTTATGGGTTGAGATGGTACAAGTTTTCGTTTACCATTAACACATCATACACAATGATGACATCTGCATATGGGTACATAAAAAAGACATGTCTGGTTAACTGAAAAACCAGCTATTTGTTGTTATCATCTTTCAATGAAAATTGTCAAAATCAATTCATGTGATAAAAGATTTTAAAAAATATTGAACATATATATATATATATATATATCTATATTACATTTTAAAAAATGACTTCTATCACTGAAAATTCTAACATAAAAAATCTTTACTTCAGTGCTGGCGAATTTTCATAGGCAAGCTATCAAGTACTATAATGGAGAAATATTATGCTGTGACTGGACAAAATAGAAACAAAATAATAGTGCATAAGTTTAAAATGCATGTATACATATTTTAACTAAGAAAGAAAGATCATAACTCCTTGCACACATGCACAATTATGTTTTTACGAACACCTCTGCCTAGTAACAAGAAATTATATCCATGCAGTTGTTAAGTCAAAAGATACCCGTCTTTTAAAAAGCAAGCGTTATGAATTTTTCATGTAATTGACAGTAAAAACTCCAGCACAACTATGTACTTTATCAAGTACATTGTAAGCGTTAGTACTAATGAGATATTCTACGTAAGGCTTTATAATGAAATTAACCCATTGACTACCGAATTCTCTTATTTCCATAAGCTTAATACAGGGATCATCGGGTTCCCGTTGGCAGTTAAGCTTGAACTGCTCAGTGCTACAAGAAGTCTACAGAATCTCTTCACAGAATCATATAACTCTGGATATAAACAATAAAGAACTTAAAATTGATTACAAAGTAGAAAATTTACAATAAGAATGTTGTTGACTACCTCCAAAACATGACTATTAAAGCAGATGGTCTTTATGTACAGGTTACATAAATACAGGTTACAAAGAGAAATACTGTTGAAGGGAAACAACAATACATTCTTTGTAGACCGGTGGTCTTTCTGTAAAGGTGGGTGCAAGTTTCACTGTCTTATGACTTTGGTCAAGAAATAATTAAATGGAAAGACCTTCTGTATTAGCCTAGTCACATAAAGAATATCCTTGTAAAGGTCTTTTCTATATATATTTAAAATAAAATGTCTCATGATTTCACTGAGTAAAATAATAGTAACTCTCATTTTATAGGACTATGACTATCAAGAAATTGCAGAGCCAAGACCTTCTTTAGAATAACCTTAAATACTCTTGCTATATGTATGCTAGAAAATCTAATAATTTTCATGAGAAAATTATAGTAACTTTCATTTTGTACTGCTATGACAATCAAGAAGTAATTAAATTGAAGTGAAAACACCTTCTTTAATATATGTTTAGTCATAATAAGAATATATCGTTTGAAATGGTCTTTTCTTTACGTACGCTAAGAAATATGTAATGATTTCCTTGAGAAAATTACAGTAACTCTCATTTTGTACTGCTATGACAACCAAGAAATCATTAATTTGCTTGGAAATTATCTTCTATTATTAGCTTTGTCACTATATCCACAATATAGCATGCTCCACCATATGACCCAGTGAGTGCTTGATGTATGCCTTCCTTAATGGGGGTAGGTTTCTACCTCAATTATGCACTAGGCGTGTCACAGAGGGGCTTTCCCCTGGGCTCTCACTATCATCTCAACCAGAACACCAGATCCAGCAACCAAGGCCCAATTCACACTACTGAATTAGAGCATGCATAGTAGACCCATTCAGACACAAGTCAGAAAACCGATTAAAATAAAACCATCGAGGCAAAAATTAAATAAGTATGGTGCAATTACCTTATCTTTTAACACACATATCATTGAATGTAAGGGTCATTATTGCATACAGTTACAGTGTATGTTTATAACCCTAAAAATATTGCATCTTGACATTCATTTGCATGAAATTTTGCTGCTGCAATTTTTCTTCTTTTTTGAGGTAGTTTACAGCATTATGTACTGTACAGGGGCCGAAGAGCATGCATATTTAAAGTAACAATGAGCTAAATCTTTATTACATGCATCGATTTTGCCTCCGCGAGACAGATTGCTAACATCTACAGTCCCCCCCCCCCCCCCCCCCCCCCCCAGTTTAGCTACAAACACACACAAAAAATTTTGGGGAGACAACTTGTTATTTATGAATCCTTTTTCAATTTCCCCTCTTTATAAAAACAGTGTTCTACAATATACCCCACTTGTATTAAAACCCTACATCATTTTTTGGAATAACAAAACTTCAGAAAAATGAACCTTCGGAAAAACAAGTACACCCTGTTCGACCACTTCACAGCAGCCATACAGTGAGGGTGCCATTTACACTGGACCGTGCTGCTCCACCACCTCGTATTTTGTGGGTGTGAACGGTCTTGATGAAAACTATATCACTCTCACAACGTCTCAGAAGACCCTCTAGAGATGTGTGTTTCAGAGGTATCCAGGTGGAGCTTTTTAATAAAATAAATAATGAACCCTGGCTACCTGGAAGAATTCTTGTCACGTTCAGTTTGAAACTGCCTCGATAAAGACACAACATTAAGTGTATCACAGTGATTAATCTTTCTCATTCAAGGTTTAATTTGATAAGGAATGAATAATAGAAAGGCTTATAAATGGGATAATGGTGGTGAGATGAAGTTGGATTGATTGAAATGTAACTGATTAACTCTAAATGAATTATAGTCCTACATGTACGCATTCATTGGTGACTGCAGTATTTTGCTCGATCAGTTTACATTCTCATCCTCCTTTTATATGGGGTCATCTCAGTAGAACGACAGCCCGTGAGACTGATGGTCCACGAGACCGACAGCCATTAAGACTGACAATACTGGTCTGGTGAATGACAATACTGGTCTGGTGAACCCTCAAAAAAGTTGTCAGAAAGCTCGCGAGACCAAAATGTTTCGCAGGCTGTAGCCATTTTGTACACATTTCAAATGAAGCTAATGCAATGATATTGCACTAACATTTGAAATTAATTCAAGTTTTCATTCATTTAAATTTGTAACTAATAATATGTGTATTTAATAATGTTTAGCCCCTTTTCTCTCTCGGGTTTATTAATGCTCTACAAATGATTTGGATTATCACCTACATGTATTTCCATTCTTCCTTTTCTTCTTTTTTTGCAGTGACTTCATGCCTAATTTATTCCCTCATAGGATGATACCAACAAACACACACTCAGAAATCTGGCAGCATCCCACCTGCTTTTCCTTTCGAAACCATAAATATGCTTTGTATCAATACTCACGTCTTATTTTTCAATTTCTATAATTACAGAGATCAATTTCTGGCACCTAAATGTATGACCCCGTTTACACAGAGACTGAACTCGACTTTAGTCGAATTTGAACTTGAGATCATTTGTGTGTAAACAGGTTAGTCGCAATTAGAACTCGAGTTCAAAACTCGAATTCGAATGACGACCCAGAGCAACTTTTATCGAATTCAAACTCGACTATTATCAAATTTAAATTCGCTATTTGCAATGTGAACGGACACGTAATTGAAAGTTGACTAGCAAATATCCAGCCAGTGACCCCGTCATACGTCACTTCCGGTATTGCTAAGCAACGCTAAGCGTCGCGTCACTAAAACAAGCGTCATTCAACAAGTGAACCACAACGAACGACGACACATTCACCGAACTGGCTTGATTCAATCCACCACACGGTCATCATATCTGCAAAATATTCGTTCATAATTTTGTAATTCTGACGTAAAATCATACAAAACCAGATCGAAATGGCTGCGCTTACAATACTCGCTACCGCCATTTTGAACTCACTCGCGGAGTTTTCACAAATTTAACCCGGAAGTTGATTATCACGATATTCCCACCAAGCGAGGGCGTAATCAAGTCGAATTCACTTTCCTTCTGAATTCGAGTTCGTCCAACGCTTGGTGTAAACAGCCCACCGAAAAATAACTTATGCTAATCCAAGGTCGCAATTGAATTCGCTGTCGAATTTGAACTCGAGTTCACTCTGTGTAAATGCGGTCTATGACTCGCACAATTTTCTAGGCCACTGTCACGTATAATATTCATAAATGCTTTATTCATTACAGTAATATATGGGTAAACACTAAAAAGATGCAGGTATTATCATGGAATATATTCTGTCTGGTAACTAATGCATGTTTTCTATTCTTCAATAAAATGAATGACTATCCACTTGAATAAATTATTCAGGATGTAATATGTATGAATTTTTGAAGTACATGTACATGTACAAGGCTATGTTCATGATATACATGTGTACAGAAGGCAAACATAGCTTCCATCCATGGCTTTGATGATAATAGAGAGCAAAGGTCGTGATAATTAGCCATTCAAACAATCACTTTATTTTCTATGTATTTACATCATCTGTTTATTCATGTGTACCGTTTGTCAAGTGCTGGTATAAAAATTCTGTAAGAATGCTTTATGCCAATATTGTATTGAATACATGTTTCCTCCAAAGTTAAAACAGATTTAGCATCAATTAACTCTTAATGTCCCAAGGGGTTTAGCTCTCTTCAAAATTTTACCAGAATGTGATCAATGCTTGCTTTTCAAATGTCTGCACTTCATTAACCATCTATTATTTCACAAAATATTGTGTACAAAACTTGCAGGAAATTTATTACCATTTCTTATGATACCAAACATTATTACTTTAATACTCAACTCTATGCACAATAATTATTGAAAATTACATTTGAGTTTCTTTTTTATTCATTATTGGCTCATTACTGGTTTCACATTTGTATATTATTGTTTAATGTTGAAATACATGTAAGGTAACATCTTTTTAAAATCTGAAATTTTCGCTTAAAATTTCTATGGTAGCATAGAATTATAATCATATATTTAGAATACTTGATTTATGCTCAAAATTTTGATATACATTGACCACCATATACCTTTCATATGGTCGAGCCCAGGGGCGGATCCAGGATTGAGTAAAAGAGGGGGCACAAAAATGAAAGTTTGTCAAAAGGTAGACCCATATTTTTTTGGTCTCGCCAGCTTCTCGAAAAATCGTTCAGTAAGGGGTTATGGGGGTCCAGTTTCCCTCCATAATTCCCTGACAAGCAAAAAAAAAAAAAAAAAAAAAAAAAAAAGGTCTTCACTCTAAAGGGGGGGCCACAATCGAGAGAATGGCGGATCGTCTATGGTCAAAATTCATACTTCTCTTCCAAAAGGGGGGGGGGGGGGGCACGGTCCGGATGTGCCCCCCTGGATCCGCCAATGGTCGAGCCAATGGTGAATGAAAATGACAAGTCTATCTGTCACATATACGTGCCATCGGCACTGAAAGAGTTAAGAGACTGGTTGCAAAAATGACAACTGACGTTTTGCTAGACGATTTTAACTGAGTGAGAACGTGCTGTGAATCTTCTGCAAGCCTATATCCAGTCACGGACGGCTAGAAACAAAGTGTGAGCTCCAATATCTCACACCAGTCAGACACCTGTTTCGTCACTCACTTGATTAATCAATTTTTCTTCCTTTCACTGAGCAGGCCAAAATACAGTATATCAAGCATACATGATGATCATCCCAAGTGTAATTACTCCCTATTTTGTTCAATTTGATGAGCTCTCACTTTTCTTTTTAATCCCAAAGGAGATTTAAAGGTAAAGAATATTGTCAAGTGGCAAAAACGGTTCCATGGAAAAGAAATGCATGGCTATCTATTTTAATTGTGTGATGGGAGATGATCTCATTACCACCCCCCCCCCCCCCCCCCCAATATGAATACCGGTAGATATGTGAGCCTTCTCCATACTTGCCAACCTTCCACAGCAAAGAGTAGGAATACATCATGTTAAAATGAGGAATTCAATGTATTTTGTATGCCTTTTACAGACAGATTTTCAGGAAAAGGGAGGAATCTATAAAGGTTGATATAATTACAAGAAGGTCAAAAAACGGGAATCATTCCTCCAAAATAGGAATGGATTGCAGCTATGCTACTGTATTGATATAGAAAATCTGAGGAGGCAAAAACAAAAGAAATCCTTTAAAGGAGAATTACGCTCAAAAATAAAGACGATAGTGTTCAAAGGTGTTATTTATTCCTACTTGTTAGACTATATGGCTTCGCGTCAAAATATACGAGATCGATACGAATCATTTTTTTCTGAGCAAAATTTACCATCTGCTAGCAATATGTATCGTCTGCTAGCAGCACATGGGGGCTACCATTTTGTTTATGTGTACAAGAAGATTTTCTCAATCAAAATGCTCAATTGCCTTTTTCAAAATTAAAAACCCATTTGAGATTAAAAATATAGAATAGATATGTCAATTTATTTTTAAACTGAAGATTTCCTTATATATTTCTGTTGAAAATCGATATTCGCTTAATAGAAATCTATTTTCTCGATACTGGACGTATGGGACGGAGCAAATTAATTCAAATTTTATGGATGCTTCTTCCCTGAGCATCTATAGCGGCAAACTATGCATTCACCTGCTTTCGGATAATGGACTTGAAGAGTCAGAATGCATGCTGCATATATTATGTTCTGCTCTGTTTGGCAAACCCAAGAAAATTGATTTTTGTTAAGCAAAACCAGACAATTTAAAAGTATCATTATAAAGAATTAATTTTGATAATACATGTAAACACCCACTTTATATTTTCCGTCACATATGGGATTTTAGGTAATGAAGAAAATCAATTTAGGGTTTGGATTCAAAATATCTTCCTGACTGGAACATTTCTCAATGGTTCATGTACAACTCCAAATCAGCAAGAAAATGGCAGCCCCCATGTAAATGAGTAGGAGACGATACCGGGTGTTGGAATATCTTTATTTATACCCTTTTCTGATATCTTATTAGAAAATGATTTAGGCCAATAAGTAGGAATATATTACACCTTCCAATATAAGTAAATTTGTAATCAGGGCTTAATTCTCCTTTAAGTTCATAATTTTTGACCAACTGTTAAGAGTCACTCATATACACCACACCTGTAGACCTATCTCCAATAGAGTTTGCTTTAAATGTCTGATTCTTTTTAGACAAATTTAGTTTTACTTTTTGTATTCACCTTGACCAGTCCTCCACTTTCATGAAGTGGAGGACTGAAGTGGAATGAATTGATCTGTTTTGTTTATGCCTGAAGTATGATGAAATATTTTGATTGTTATCATTATGTTCTATGATTGTTGACTATGATTGTGTACCGGTAATTAATTTTTTTCTGAAATGTTCCTAGTTTATGTTATTTTTAATCATCTGACCTTACATGCATAACTGATTTATTTCATTTAATCACAATGTATTGTCTCTGATTTGATGTGTTGCCCTTATCATTCAGTTTGTATATTTATGTAAAAAAATGATTACTTAAGATTTTGTTTTTATTGTGTACAAGATTCTGCAATTCAGCCAATAAATCATCACTTCTCCTACTACTTCTACTACTAATACTACTACTATTCATCATCTACCAGAAAAAATATAGAAAGTTGCATATATCCCCCTTTTTGGCATGTTACACATTTTTCGAACTTAAAACACCCCCAACACGGAATCCTAGCTCTGACACTGATACTTTCTCTAACAAAAAGAGTGAATTTTCACTCCATTTTCACTCCCTCTGGAGAAAAATCAGTGATTACTGGTTTAAGAGTGAACATTGAGTATGTTTATATTGAGTACTCTGTAAAGAGAAATGAATGAATTTACACTCAGTGATACCTCAAATTTTTGTGGGGAGTAAAATTTGGAGATGGAACAGACATACATGTATCTTCGTTATATAGAATAAATAATTCTTTAGAAGGGTACCCTATAGCATCACACTGGTAATTCAAGCGTGAACTTATGAATTAAATTGCAACAATGCGAGATCAATGTTCATACAAAAGATCAATATTGATTTATTCATGATACCATAAGGCATGATACCATAAAGCCTCACTTGCACAGCTCATTCACAGCTAACTGCCGACTCACAGTCACATGCAGAAGCAAACTGCTTATTTTCTGCAAAGATTTGATGTCTTCATTAAATACCGATTATACCGAGAGTGTGACGTCTTTTTATAAAGTCTTTTCATGAACGAATTTTTGGGACTTTTTTCAATGCTGCGTGTGCATGATTCAGAATGCAACGAACTTCTAATTAACTGTCCTTTAATTAACCCATTTTAAATTGTTTGAGATACTACTGCTACATGGATGTTCTAAACCTCTAGAAAAACATATCAAATGAAAACGAAATTGTTTTCAACAAACAATATTTTCCATAGATAACTTTTTTCAAGATGAATTTTTTAATTGAATACATTACATTCTACGACATTCATGACAAATCAGATACTAATGTCAAAACTTTGAATTGGTTTGCACATTTCAAAGATGAAGTGTACAGTCATTTTGAAGGAAATTTGATGTCATCATTCTGTAGGGTGCAGACAACATTCTGAAAGCCAGGTTTACATTAATTTTACTTTGTAAACCTGAAGAGTATGGACACAGTGAATGAGTGCCTTCACATTAATGCATCAACACTTTGAAAGCATTTAAAATTTATGCTGTGATCACACAATCATATCTTCATGGCCTGCGTGTGTCAAACTGTATCCGACAACCTGTAATAACATACGCTGCTAGACTAACTTACAATAGACCAACACCACAAACTTGTTCTAAATCCATTCTGTGAACACACTGTCTTCATTAAGGCAGTGATAATTTTATGAGGATTACAAATAAAAAAGAAAGAGAGAATCCAGGATTTAGACTTACTGGCAGACGGTTTCATCTCCGCCACATTCTTTTTCCCCCTCTCCCTTCCTATATCTGTCTCTGTCTGTCTCTCTCTCTGTACTCTCTATTTTGCCTACTGAAAACATACCACAGTGGTTGACAGCTTCATGCTATAAAAGATATAGATCTAGATTTGTTCTTGATGCCAACCGTATGGGTACATGTAAGTGCACTATTTGGAAGATAGCTACATGTACATGTAGGTAATTAATCTTGTCCAGTATCCATGTTGCTTCAAAAAATGCTAATCAACATCATGATCTAAATACATGACAGGCTAATTTTATTGTACAGCATGCCTGATTATCCATTCAATCAACATTGACTTAATGTGCAGTGACATAGCTATAGGGGGGTGGGGGGCACATGCTCCCACAATCGAATGGCCAAAGAAAAAAAGAAAAGAGAAAAAGAGAATAAACTTAAAGAGAAGGGAAAGTAACATAAAAAGTAGATAATATGACCCTTCCCCCTCCTACACCCTTCCCTCAACTTTTGAATTTCATCCATCTACCAACATCGGCCACCAGAACATCAGAGCCCTCTCACTGGCATGGAGGGTGAGGGGTGGGAGGGGAGGGGTAACGCAGGGGGCATGTGCCCTTAAATAAATGGTGAAAACTGAATTAGAAAAAAGAGAAAGGGATCAAAAGGAAAGGAGTGGGGAAAGACACAAAGAAAAAAGGAAATGATATAAACCATTCCCTTCACTGGATGTCCTTTTTATCTTGCATTAGTAAGGTTAGTACCCCATGGCATCAGTGCCCCCTCAATGCCACTGTTGATCTGCAACCTACATGCTCCAATCAACTTGAAGTACATGTATATAGGAATCATAAATACATGATGACTGATGAGTTTTTACTTAATTGGCTCTACTATTTTGTGAGTAGTCCCAATGGATGATAGCTTGTCTGCTTCATAATCATAACGTTGTACCATGCAGAAGGATGATTAATTGAACTGCAAAGTATATTTTTTCTGGCTGCACATGTACTTGAAGCCTTTGGAGCCAGAGTTAAATTCATGAGAACAACACCTCCTACCGCTTTCTTACAAGTCTGTACTACGTACAGTACCAAAAATTGCAATTCTGAGCAAGATATCATGTATATATATAAAATGGAATGAGAGGAATATTATTCTTACCATCCTTATTCAAATCCAGTTTGAGATGGAAGTACCTGTACATAAAAAATAACATAGTTAATATTCATATTTGACTTAGTGAAACAAAAACTGACAGATTATTGTGGTAACCTCTTATTAATATTTGATTAATGATCAATTTCAGAAATTATCTGATTATATAAGATACATGTACATGTAGGTTTTTTCTTAGAGAGCATCCTATCAGCTGAAAAGGTGAAACTCATTAATTTATTTCACGTGCACGACCATGCAATATATCATCTTTTTTTTGCATGGTGTATCGCATACAGAAGTGTATAATACTGCGTACGAAGCACATCCATGGGTCCTTGCGCGCAACCATTGTTTGTATTGTTTTAGCGGCAGTGCAGCCTGCACTTGATGCGGAAGGCAATCTGGTAATCAGGTAATCAGGGATGACTTGAGGGAAAACAAGGGATAAGATTGTAAATACCCAAAATTTAATATAATATTTTATACATGTATTATGTATATTGCATGCATATATTTCCTCAATACATACATGTACATATATACACTCACATCCAAATTTAGAATTCCCTGTGCGATATAATACATTTCACCACGGCCGCAGGCCAAGGTAGAACAGGAAATTCTAATTTTTTTGTTGCTTCACATACATGTATGTTGCTATATTGAACTGCAAAGCATGCAAATTAATATCATTCAAATACAGAAGGGTGACCATTTTAGTTTACCCTACATGAGAAATGACAACAACTTTTCTGCTTTATACCAGTTTACTTATGGATAGAAATTTTACACATTTATCTTCTTTTTTTATTGGGGGGGGGGGGGGGGGGGCTACTGTCCTACTTTAGGAACACAACCTGCCCTACAACAATTGAAAACTTGCCTGAGGATTACCTAACCTGCATTAGGGATGAAGCCCTATGCTCAGACACCCCTCTATTTTCTAAATTCTACATAAAAGATTTTTTTTATAGCATTCACAAAGATCAAGAACGGAATCATATTTTTTTAGTTCTTATAGCAGTAATCACTGTTATTTGTCTCCTTGCCTTAAATTTGAAAATTTACGGAAATACAAAGTAGATGTTTCCTTACATTTCTCTGATGTCATCGTCATTGAGGTAGATGTCATAACCATCTTCTATTGTTCTCCTCATCTAAATCAACAAAGGAGGGAAGAGTGATACCATTGCTATGACATTACACTGCACCACAGGCAGGCTTGAAAAACAATATATTTAAATATACTGGGGCATTTTTGTAAAGCATTCGGACTAAATGCAGACTTCTCTGTTAAGTGCCTACAAACTATTACATTCAACTGCTATTTAAGGGCTTGACACAGAGGCATAGATTTGTTCGACATAGACAAGGCATTGTTTTTTTTTTCAAACATTGCCTTGACCCTCAATGCTTTATCTCTACCGAACGAATCGACGCCTCTGGCTTGACACCAACAGGTGCCCTGGACACGTGGGTGCCAAAATCTAAGTCCAGACCGACATCTGATTCTGGAAAATTAGTGTGGATGAGTGGTTACAGGTTACTGTATTTCATTACTAATACGGAAATTGCATCATGAATGTACACATGAATGTACACATGCTAAAAATGGCTTCAATATTAAACAAGTTAACAACATTTAATTAGTCCCCTTGCGGCGCATATTTGTTTTTCTAGTTATTTTGACATTCCTAGCATTATGAAGTAAACATATAGCTAAATGAACTGGGCCCTCTTGCACAAAAAGTTGCGTTTAACCCTCTTATGGGGTGTTGCAAGAAAGTTGCGATTGATTGCAAGTTGCAACTGATCGGTACTGACCAATCAAAATCATTGTTGCAAGCGCATCTTCTTGAATGGGCAGACCCTGAACCATTCAGAATGGTTGTTCTAATTTGCTTTACAATTTGCAATTGATTGCAACTTTCTTGCAACACCCCATTAGTCCCCCAGGTGCAAAGATGTTTATTAACTCAATGGGGTTTTTATGGCTTGGGACTAAGAGGGTTAATCGCAACTCAAAAAATTAAACGAAAATTGATTTTCAACCAATCAGGATTGCGTATTTGGGACTTGCATTTAATTTTTTTGAGTTGCGTTTAATCGCAACTCTTTATGCAAGAAGGCCCTGAACAAGTATTTTAGCTAAAGTATACTTTCTTATCTAGATAAAATTTGTCTCACACAAATATGAATGATATTCTACATAGATAATCAATTACTTTTGAGTAATTTTAATGAGTCAGAAAGAAGAGGATCTTGGGTATTTGATTCCAGTTCATCGTGACTTGGGCGTGAACCAGAATAGCCTGGTGGTTAAGTCGCTGCCCGGCAAGCAGTAGATGCATGGGCGTCCATCCTCACAGGAATTCTATTCAAGTGGGGGGGGGGGGGGGGGGGGGACACACCTGGATGCAACAATAGGGTGTCCCCCCCACTTGAATAGAATTCCTGTGAGGATTGACGCCCATGAGTAGATGACAGGTTCGAATCACGCTGGTTCCAATTTTTTCCGACTTGTGATTTTCATTACAGATCGAGCATACTATTTTTACTAAAAATTTGTTTACAAATACTGTTGAACTAGTTTAAACCATTTTTTAAAATATGCAATTAACACAAGAGAGAACAATTCAACAATGACTCAAAAAAGAGGAAGGTAAAGGAGGAAAATTGAGTTTAATTTATCTGAAGTGTGATTGATACATTCACACATTCACTTCAAGCTTATACAATATTGACTCCCATAATGCAAGAGTGAGAACTCCCAGGGGTGCCGTCACTTAAATGCTGCTCGGCAATCACAGCCCCTGCTGATGAATAATTCAAGGCGGCTGCCTTCGTGCAGTGCTCTCTACAAGCTGTTTCCAACAGCACTCACTAAAGCGAGGTGAGCACAGCCAAAATGTGCCTCTGTAAACTCAGCCACTTAGTGTGGCGGGCTAATGGTTGTTCCGTAAATTCCATTACTTATTGATAACCATATCTGCAGGGCACTGTCACATATATCGAGGCCTAGCTGAGTGTGTGTCTAGATGGCAGTAACTCTCTCTGATTTACAATAACGCTATTGAGGTAGAATATATACAGTATTTCGCATTTAGAAAATTTTGAATTGTTCACTAAAGTGAATTTTGTTAGAGTAATGGGTACAACTGTAGATACTGGCATGCAATAATCTGAACTTTGAATAACATCTTCAAATATAAAACATAAGTGAAATTAAATACATATTAAACTGTTTTTAGCATGCCAAGTCTCAAATGAATGAAAAAAGATTATTCCCGTAAACTAAGAATTAATTCGCTTGCCAACATAGTTTTTTCTTACTGATGTGACAATAATGTGATGCAATGACTAATTAATCAAGTTTCAACATTTAATGAAAGACACTGTTTTATAATCATATTTGGTGATACAAAATATTGTTTTTTCCCTCAGAGTGCAAATTCAGACGATGGATACTTTTATCATATATATTCCATTATAAACCAGATATTACCGGTACTCTAATAGATATCATGCTTCTGTTAGAGTAGCATCCAGTGGAACAATGCCTTTAGGTAAGCATCCAAAATCAACATCTTTAAACCTTCTCAAGACTCTCCTCTTTCTGGAAACCTTTAATGTAATCCATGAACTGTATGTACTCTAATGGGGTGTTGCAAGGAAGTTGCAATCAATTGCAAATTGTAAAGCAAATTAGAACTACCATTCTGAATGGTTCAGGGTCTGCCCATTCAAGAAGATGCGCTTGCAACAATGATTTTGATTGGTCAGTACCGATCAGTTGCAACTTGCAATCAATCGCAACTTTCTTGCAACACCCCATTAGTCTCTAACATCAATTTCAAGGCCTTTTTTTATATATCCTTCCCTTTATAATATATACATTTCCTCATGGAGTATTATTCCTCTTTTGTTCTTGTTATATTGAAATGTGAAGTTGAGTATACAAGTTTACCAAGACACAGAATAATTTACCTGGTATAGCATGGCAATTTGCTATGCATTTTGGGTATGACTGCTACACAAATTTACAGATGTGTAGCAGTTTGCTTCATTGAACGGTGTAGAAGTTTAAACAAGATATTTGTCTGCTGACTGAAATTGCTATTCGAATTTCAGTAGGTAAACTATTCCACGCTACATGTAGATCAGGAGCAATGTAAATTTACAATTTATATAATTTTTGACACATAATTGTAGTGGGGAAATTCATTTGCTTAATTAGTATGTCTATTACGATCCCTCATCTCATTCAAAAATTTGCACAGTACCTCTTGAAGACTTAGTTGTTGGTCACCGTTGGTATCTAGGAGGCGGAGCGTGTTGTCAGCGGTGATCTGGTGGGTGGAGCTTACTTCAAGCCCCTGTTCCTGGCCTAGCTCTATGATGTGCTGGCATTCTTCAGCAGAGAAGAAGTCTGGAATTTCTGTTTATTAATACAACAAATAGAACCATTCACAAAATGAAAGCAGCCTGATTTAAAAAAAAAATGCAGGTACATAAAAACATGAGCACAAATACCAAATAAGTACATGTTTGCCCCCTCCCCCAGCAAATTGGAGAACACTTTGTTTGACACTGAGTTTAGAGACATAACCCTACCTCTGAGCAATGTGAAAAGACCTGCTTTGGTTTGTCTTGATGTTTAAACATTTCAGAGATATCAGTGCCTCCTTTCAAAGTGTAATTTTGAGGGATTTTCTTTTTGGCTTGAAGCCTGCGCTCTCCTATCCTATAACAGAATCCAGCATCTGGAGATGAAAAATCAGCCCAAGTTTTCTGACAGCAAGCAAGAGAGTATGCCCCCCCCCAAAAAAAAAATAGGGGCACATTTTTAGGGGTATTCACTTAAGGTGTGTAAGATTAGGTTTTGCCATGGGGGGGGGGGGGGGGGCGTGCCCACCCCTGGATCTGCTACTGCAGAATTACACTGTGACCTCTTGTACATGTATAAAGCAGACAACGTGATAGTCAAAGTCCTTACCAAAGATTAGAGGTTTCAGGTTGATGGTATGTAGAGCATGAGATCGACCTGGCGCGAGATTTATTTCCTGGACATGCCCCACCTGGCAATAAAGAAGATACAGAATTAATCCCATGGAGAGATTCTAAAATAATTCACTGCTATATCAATAGTATTATTACTATACCTCACCTTCTCCCATTCCAAACATATAAAACTTGCATGTTTATTAGAATTTATTCAGGATAATCTAAGCAGTTTAGCTCAAAATTACAAATAGTGAGTACTTTGGTGTTGATACTAAACAGGCATACATGTACTAACACAAGAACAGCTACCAAAATAGTAGAGAAGTGAGTTGTGGCATCATTCATAATGGTTGAGTGATTTGAGTCTAGATACTATACTAAAGTGATGCTGATATTATTGTTCTCGTTATTATCACACTTATATTATAATTATTATGAATAATTTCATTGTTTGTATCAATCCTATTATCATTCCTTTTATTGCTGTTGTTGGTATACTAGAAATTAATAGTGATGATGATAATAATAATAATAATAATAATTAAAATAATAATACTACTAATAAAATAATAATAAAATAAAATAATCATAATAATAATAATAATAATAATAATAATAATAATAATAATAATAATAATGGTCAATTTACATTGCAAATTAATATGTAGGCCTATATTAATTCTGTCAATTTACATTGAAGTATACATGTATCATACATGTATGTTCCATCAAACTTGTTTTAATTTGCATGTCTGTCAAACTTATGAACAAATCATAGGTCATCTCTTGTAGTAAATATATATAAAAGATGACATAGAAATGCCATATTTTTCTAACAACCAGTGCACACAGGCCCACATATACATGCTAATTAGTCTTGACTTTAGTAGAACTAAGTTAGATTAGAGGATTAGAGGTGTGGACTATAGATTATTAAAGCCCGGCTTTATTAAAGGACATCATCACCATCAAATTAACCAAGTTAAATTAACAGAAACAGTTTCTTAACAATTACTAAAAATTGATATATATTATTTCATCTGCTCTGCAACTTATTCTTAATGACACAAAGCGCATGGGAATATACATGTATGCCAAACATGACCAAGGAGTAACTCATTGACCTTGATACAACATGCAAACTATATGCATTACACTACAGACTGAGCGCTGAGAGGCATACGCCAGCGATCTTCATGCCTCTACACAGGCGTGAACTTTTACCTGCACACCGTCTAGTCGCGTCAACTTTACTGGTACTTCCTCATCTATTTCAACCGACGAATCGCACTCCTCCGAAATCCCATTTCCACTCTCTGATTCTAAGCTGTCGCCATCATGATTCGCCTGATCAGCTCCATATAAATGTTCAGCGTGTTCTTTCAAATTAAGATTCTCATCGTTTGCGACAGTGAAGTCAAATTCGAAGAGTAAAACAGTGATTAGAAAGACAGAGCAGACGACGATAGTTACTCGACCCACGACTCCCATGGTGATCGGATCGACTGCGACTAGAGTGTGTGCTACACACAGCATGCATGAATGCAGGTACTAGGTTGTGCAGCTCAGCTTTTTGCCGGTGGCGCGCGTTCATTGATTGAGAATGAATGGGTTCACATGTACACACACATTGGTGGGGGCGTTGAATCAAGGTACATTGAGATAATTCATTTTTCCCATTCCGAAACTACTACTACTACTACTACTAATAATAATAATGATAATAATAATAATAATGATAATAATAATAATGACGATGATTGTGATCTTATCAATTTACTCCAGGAAAGCCTCATCACTGTGAATACTGCTCTCCCTGGGGGCCCGACAGTTATCATTACCTCAGTATAGCCAGGTGCCCATTTTAATACATCTGGCCGTCGAGAAAGACCATTATGGGTGAAAACAAGCAAACTTATATCATTCTTATATAGGTAAATAGTTATGGATGTTGCAACTTTTCTCCCTAAAATAGACATAAGCGAGTTTGTGTATTTGGTTGAGACACAATGAAACCAAAGTAAACATGGTATACCTTTATAATATAATCTGAATAATTTAATACAGTGCGTCCCAGAAAAAAAGTTAACAGTGGGAAAAAGTCTACCCAGATAAATATCTCAAACTATTCTAAGGAAATGTTCATACCTGTGGATAGCTTAGGGTCTCTTCTATCAAATGACATGCATAATATCAACCAATATTCTACGCTTGAGTGAGCAAAAGCCAATTTTGTGAAAGGGTGCAAAATCCAGACTTGACAAGAATTGATATTGGCTCTGGGTGGTATATCAGCCAAGTTAAGTCATGAAAAGGCTCAGAAATTTCCATATTCTGGTCAATAAAAGGCAATTTATGAAATAAAACAGGCTTTGTGCTATGTATGTCATTACACATCCCATCAACATTCTATGCGATTAACTTCTTTGTTGAGTGTTTCAATTATTCATATTTAGGGTATAAATTGCATGATCAAAGCGTTATTTTATTGTTTTCCTACTTAATAGGGGTCATTTATTTTAAACGCCATTGTGGGAATTGTACTAGGTACCATATTAATTTATACACCACGTAGGGTATTTTGGGTGGCGTGATGACCCTGTTGACACAATATTTAGGGTATGTTTTTCTGATGTGACGCCCGTATAGGGTGCAGATTAGACTTCGTGCAATACGCCATTTACGGGTCCATTTTTGAAGTCTGTGGACGCCCTTGGGTAGCACAACTTTGTCTGAGAGTGAAAGTGTTACCTTTGGTGAGTCTTATAATATCACCTGGCTTGCTCACTCAACCATAAAGTTTTGATTGGATATATCAGGACATACAGTGAACAAAGTAATTTCTTTCATAAATTGTCTTTTAATGATCAGAATATAACATTTTAAAGCCTTTTCATGACTAAAATTTGCTGATTCCAGCCAGAACATTAAAAAAAATTGTTAAGTATGGATTTTACACACTTTCACAAAAATTGGCTTTTGCTCACTCAAGCATAAAACATTGTGAAATATGTTGGTGTCATTATGATAGAAGAGACCCTCAGCTTTCTACAGGTATGAATATTTCCTGAAACATTTAAATGGAGAGACTTTTTTCAACTGTCAATAATTATAAACAATTTTATACAAGTCAGGACAAATACCAATTCTTGTCAAGTCTGAACTTTGCAGCCTTTCACAAAAGTGGTTTTTGATCACTGAAGCTTAATAACATGTCACATTTTTGTGTGTTATTGCATAGGAGAGACCCTAAGCTATCAACAGGAATGAAAATGTTTGGAAAATATTCTGAAATATTGATTTGGGGAGACTTTGTCCAACTGTTAACTTTTTGGGGGGACGCACTGTAGTGGGCAATTTCATTTCCAAGATTGCCATGAAATTGAAAAATACTGCATAAGTGTTGAAACATAATTTGCATCTGAAAATTTTGCAATATGACATAAAGCATTAAAATGCAAAATGGTTAATAAGTTAAAGAATTATGTATTCAGGCTCTCTCTCTTTAAAAGGACATCCAACCTTAATGGCAAGTAGCTCTGAAAGAAAGCAGAAAATCAGAAAAGTACATTGTTAATAGTTTGAACGAAATCGGACAAGGAATATGAAAGTTGTAATCCCTATAAAAATCTGAATGTCAAATTGGCCAAACCGGTAATGTTACTGTGAAGTAGCGGCGGACAACTCTCCGATTTGTTCCAACACAAAAAAATGAATGATTAAAATGTCATTCAAAAAAATATTACTAATAGTATCCCGAGGGAAAGGGAGCTTATGAGAAAAAGACAAAATAATGATGGTGTACGACAAACTGGGCGTTGTGACGTGCGCCTGCATGTAATCCAGCTAACAGTGGAAGTTATAAACTGATTCAGCGGACCCAGGTTCGAGACTGAGTCACGTCTTTCGGATGGTGACCTTTAAAGGCCGGTCCGCAGACGTAAAAAAATCATATCTGATACGTGTCTGTAAAAACCCAATTACACGCATACACACAAAATCGAGAGTTGTCAAGTTTGCGATTCAAATAGTGATCTCATTTCTCAAATATTAATAACATTTTTTGTTCTTGGTCCGATTTCTTTCAAACATTTATCATTATGGTTCTCCTTTTTTCTGATTTTTACACAAATCAACGTATTACAGATATAGCTGTTGCAGATTAAAAAAAAGAAAAGAATACAGATATCGATTGGCATCTTTATAAATCTTACGATGTCTAGGTTTTTTTCTTAAGGACATATCAGTTTTGTCTTTTTTCAATATGGCCACGAAGATGAAAAAATAGATGAGGGGAAGTTTTATTTCTTAGTTGTTTTGCATCTGATTACAGTTTATTTTGGCATGATAACATTCATTTGAAAAAGAAGATTATATTTTTGCTTCATCAGGATATTGATGTATATTGTTTATGAATAACTCTTCAATAAGAAGAGAAACATGTTTTCTATTTTCTGTTCCAGCATATCAGTACTAAATCCCACACTTTTATACCAAATTATAAGCTTCTGGATACAACGTAATTTACGTAAACTTTAAAATACCAATAGTCATATCTTAAATCACAACGGAGGCAATTTTCGATGTGACGGCCACCTTGATGAAACTAAGTGACCCAACGATTTTGCCTATTAACCAGCTTGCAAATAGCTTTGCTTTAACATGTTTAAAGCCCAAACTCAAGTTACATGTAAGTAAGCAATTTAACAATTTAGCAGCTATTTTGAATGGGCCATCAATGGGCTTATGTGGGCCGCTAAAGTGGGCTTTTTATATAACCGCGCTTTCAAAATGGTTGTCTACACTCCTCACCATTAGAAACAATATTAGAAACAAAGATTTCCCAAAAATATCTTGCCTTTTGGGGCCTACTTTGGACATAATGGACACCTGCGCCACATACCTCATTGATTTCAAAGACGTAATATCAACTGATCACAATTAGAAGCATTTTACTTATATTCAACAAATCAGTGGCTTTATAATATTTTGATATATATAGGATGGCCCCTTATTTGAAAAAAAAATGGGCACCTAAAGCATTTGTGTGATTTTAGAGGCCGTGAAATATTACATAATATTTCATTATATCAAACTAGATTTGATTACATCAACTTTTAAGAGAAAACGGGCCCCAGGACCCGAATTGTTGTTGGCCCCATATCCATAATTATTCGGCATCAAAAACTCTATCTACATGCCAAATACATGTACATGTCAATTTTTATGAACTTATATACAATAACCCACTTTTCTGATGATTGTTATTACTATCATCATCATCATCATCATCATTATTGTTTTTATTATTATTATTATTGTTATTATTGATATTATTATTATTATCGATTTGTCCACAACCAAATGTTCAGTTGGTAAATTAAGAAGTAAACAGATTTCATCCAGAAATCTAGGGTTACATTTTGCTTCAACAAGTCCTCATCTTATTCGTAATTCTCATTTTCATTCTAGTCCATGACCTTTCGCAGAATATGTGCTGTCCTGAGCAGGATTGCTTTCTGTATGGTTTCAACTTTCACACGATACGTCGACTCCAAGATCAGCCAGGAAGCTCTTATGTCTTGTTGTCACTGTTCCCAAGGCTCCGATCACTATTGGTATGACTCTCGTCTTCACCTTCCATACCCTTCTTAGTTCCCATGCCAGGTCCTTGTACTTTTGTATCTTTTCTTCCTCCTTACTCCACGCCCTGCAGTCCCCAGGAATTGCACTGTCTATGATGAGACATTCCCTGTCCTTCCTTTTCGTTAAAATGTATGGTCTTCCAGCCTGTATAACTTTGTCTGTTTGGGTGTTGAAGTCCCACAGAAGTTTTACATCTTCATTCTCGATCACGGTTTCCGCCCTGTGATCGTACCATTTGTCTGCATGCGGTAGTTCATACTTCTTTGCCAGACCCCAATGGACTGCAGCAGCCAGTCTCTATCATGCCTTCCTTTGAACTCTGTCTGTGCCATTTTACTGCATGCACTCAGAAGATGCGATACCGTTTCATCTTTGCTATGGCACATTCTGCATGATGGTGATCTTTCCTGTTTCTCAATTTTTGCTTTCCTGTAGTTTGTTCTCAAGGCCTGGTCCTGAGCAGCAGCTAACAGACTTTCAGTCTCCCTTTTCAGGCTTCCTCTTTTCAACAATTGCCAACTCTCTGGTGCCGCAAATTCCTCTCTCTGTCTGATACCCCTTTCAACCAAGCACTCACCCGCTTCAGTCACCCGCTTAAGTTTTGAGTTACACGGGGAAAGGTTTGGTTTGAAAGGGACAAGGGAAAACTTCACCGCGTAACTTCTCCACCTACCGAGGTGGAGAAGTTAAGCGGGTGAAGAGAGTTTAAGCGGGAGAGTGGTTGGTCTGAAAGGTCGGCGGGTGACTACATCAGTGGTCAATTATCACTTCCGCCCTGTCACCGAGTCTGTACACAAACACGCGCCAATGGCAACTTCCCCGTGTATTAAGTGAGGTCGGTCTGAATGATGCTCCCGTACTTCCCCGCGTAACCTAAGGAATTTGTGCTCGTAAAATTTGAAAGTTTTCACCGGGGAAGTTTAACCGGGTAAACTGGTTTGAAAGGGGTATTAGATTGTAGTTGCAGTTGTGGTCCGACGCAAATGAATGACAGACAAAGGTTTTTACAGGAATGTCGTATTTATTTCTTGATTCGAATTTCTTGATTTCTTTGCAAACATTCCGTTATTCAGATCATTCCATAGTTCTTGTACATTCCGTGAAAACTGCAAACAAATATGATAAAGAGTAATTACTTATTAAGTTATTTGTCGACAGTAAACATCGACTGAGAAACGTTAAGATTAACATGATTAAAGGCCTAAATATTCTGTTGCTTGCAAATCCAAACCAAAGACTAAGCATAATTTCTGATTCCAAATTGTAACCACTAAACAGGTTCAAATAGATTTTGAAATGCCTTAAATAAGAAATACTTATTTATACACTTGATAATGACAAAGATTGAATCCTAACAACCAATGGAAGATAAATGACATGTAATCACATTAATGCAATCATGAGTGAAACAAAATGTATATGAATATGCAATAATCAAATATGATTCACATGTGAACCTTAATATAGATCAATCATTGTTCAACAATGTATATATGAATATATATCTCAAAGGTTTCTCCTCCAGGCTCCTTGGCCTAATAACCTAATCTACCAATTTCAGTATAAATTATCAAGTCCTCAAATTAAACATTTCATCATTTTGCATTTGTAACATTGTACTATGAATAGGAAACCCTAATGCACTAACATACCCTTTAACTGTATGGTACATGTATACATATACAAATTCTTCATTATCTGGAAGGAATTTTCTGACATAAATAAACAATGTTTCCTATCATGATATAAAAAATTAATAAGATCAAAGGAACAACTAACCTCTTTGCCTCCTTATCTGATATCTTAAAGTAGAAAACATCACAGGATGTGATAGATTCTAGATGATTCTACTCCACAAATAATCTCTTATTTGGAGCCTCCATCTTGCCTGCCTCCAATGCACAAAGCTACATGTATAGTGCCCAGTGTATATGTCAGGCATGCACACACAAATTTACACAAAAGACCTATTCAGTAGAGTGCACTCAAATGGCACTCAAAGGGTCAAGCCTAGTCTTTGCTTCAGACCCAGATTTGCAATAACACCAAAAAGAAAAACATTTTCAAATGAACATTCATAACATAGATGTTGTCTGTGCATCACATTTCCTTTCCATCCTTCAAGTTCCAATTTCTCTGATCAGCCTAGAGCTGTTTTGCTGTCAAGTCTTTTCCTTTCTTCATATAACGTTTAAAAGGTTGTTGCAAAATGAACAGTGCAAACAATACTTTTAATAATTAGCGTATTGGTTAATTTCCTTCAGAGAGGCTTTATTATCCCAGGACGCAACCAAAATGACGTCTCTTGTGAGCCGGGTTTTTAGCAGTGTAAGATATAATTTCATCATTTAATGTATGTAATCATTGTCATCAGTGGGCGGATCCGGGGGACACTTCCAGCCTGTGCCCCCCCCCCCCCCATTGGAAGAAAAGTATGCACTTTGACCATAAAGGCTCCTCCCATTTGTCGAGAGAATTTGTTAGAGAATTATGGAGGGAAACTGGACCCCCATAACCCCCCCCCCCCCCCACTGAGCGAATTTTGGAGGTCTGGTGATTTTTTTTGTCGCCACCCTCCCCCCCCCCCCCCCCTTTGAGAGACTTTTCGAGAATGTTAAATATCATTTTAAAAGGGGATATTTTTTCTGTATCTCGTCAGAATGGACAGTTTGACGATGCTTCTATTAAAGTTATGATTATTGCTTTAAATGTCACTTGCAATTTGTTCATGCATGTTGTTTGCTTGCATATCTGCTGCCTATACCGCACTCCAGAAGAATTTTGCGTTACGTTGTTTGGATTATGAATACACGCACTTTGAGGAGACAATTTGCATATTTACATAAGGGAAAATCATATGGCACATGGGTTCAAGATCTTCTTAACAACATTGTAGTGAATCACTGAACCATTTATACTCACAATATCCTTTTCATGAATCTCAATCAAGCACTCCTGTTAAATGAGGAAGTAAAAATGGATTTCTTTACGATACCGTTGTTACACCATTAGTTCTGAGAACAGTATGTTTCATTTCTGTTGTAAACATTGTGAGTTCATTGATTAAAGAAATCTTCACGTCTGCATTGTTCTAATGATGAATGGAATGGAGTTGATTACCGATCTGTTGTTGTTGCTGCTTGCTATAGGTAAGTTGTTTTGTGATCATCTGCTCTTGACGTTTAATACTCATACCATTTTCCAGGGGCGGATCCAGGATCTTGTATAAGGGGGGGGGGGGGGGGGTACACACAAATGCAGGTTTGTCAACTTTTGGAAAAGGGAGACCCGAATTTTTTGGTCTCGCCATCTCTCGAAAAGTCGCTCGGGGGGGGGGGGGCAAAAAAAAATCGCCAGACCTCCAAAATTCGCTCGGGGAGAAGGGGGTATGGGGGTCCAGTTTCCCTCCACAAGCAAAAAGAAGGGAAAAAAAGTTTTCGTTCTAAAACGGGGGGGAGGGGGGCACAATCGAAAAAAGGGGGTGCACAATGCATATTTTTCTTCCAATGGGGGGGGGGGGGGGGGGAGCACGGGCCGGATGTGGCCCCCCTAAATCCGCCACTGCCATTTTCAAGATCAAATTTTATTAACAGAAACGAAACGTTCATGGCACCCATAAAAACAGTCATAATAACGTAAGCCAATTTAGTACAACTTCTGTTCCGGACACTTACTCCCTTGGACAATAACCCCTTGGACAATAACCCCTCTGACGATTACCCGTTGGGAAAACAGGCCTACCCTCTTCACGAACCCCGATCGACCCAACCCATCCAATTTTTCATAGCTGGGTAATCGCTTTTAGGTAGTTTTAAAAGGGGGTTCTTGTCTGGGGATGGGATAGTCCAATTACTATCCTTTACGTTTACATTGTTTTGCCTTACATTTTATCCATTCCAAATTAGGCAGCACCAGTGGATCTTCAGATTGGCATGGTTTAGGAAACACTTCTTATCGGTATATCACTAACCCACGGTCTTTCCATGATGCTCGGAATAATTGCAACGAGTTTGGTGGTGATCTGGCCCAGCTTAAGACACAGGAGATAAATGTAAGTAACGCAAAGAAAAATTCCAATATACTTTCAAACTAACCGCGGCACAAGATTGAAAACTTTTACAGGTTATATTGTTTTTATAGATTTTTTTGTTACATTTTTTTTCCTCACTTTTTTTGTACATGTACAATATGTGCAATTGAACCGTTTCATAATTAAGATTCGTTATCATATACTTGGAGAAAAGGCTAGACTGGCATGTGTAAATGTGAGTGTTTATTTTGAAATGTGTCTCATCTTCTTTGCAGAGAAAGCATTCTCTACAGTAAATATTGCTATCCATTCAAAAAAAATGTACAGAAAATAAAGATGGAGATTTTTCTATTCATATTTGAAATATGGAGAAATATTGATATGGAAAGGAGCATTTTGTCCCTGACTTACAGAATAATATGGCATTTGAATAGAATTACAACTTTACATTCTCAGAGGCGTATTCAGCATACATAGCAGAGCTGATGTACGCCCCTCCCTTTTGCATCCCCTAAAAAGCACCATTAACGAATATATTGTACATAGCTGTGGATGTCAATAATTTGCACGAAAACGGCTTAGATGTTTTACTTTTTTGAGGGGAACCCGCCTGGTCCTGGCCAGAGGCAGTTTGTTGTTTCTAGAATTCTTTTAAACACACATGCAAACTCCAGCCTTTATAATGAAACGACTGGCAATAATTATTTGCCTCAAATTTATCGTAATGACCTCATAGCCTAGGGATAGGAGGGTCAGGGTTACAGGGAGCAAATTGACAAACCCCTTTAACATTCGATGTCTCATTCTAAGCAGCTCTAATGTTCTAAAGGCGAGTGTGGGGATACGTTTCATGTTAACTTTGTTGGCACATTCACATGGGCAGCCAATTCCCAAAATGGAACTTACACTACTATCACGGATAGTAGACTGGCCCATAGGCGGATCCCCCTTTAGAATGAAGACCTTTTTATTTACTTTTTGTTTTGCTTATCAGGGAATTATGGAGGGAAACTGGACCTCCATAACCCCCCCCCCCCCCCCCCCCCCCTACTGAGCGAATTTTGAAGGTTTGGCGAAAAAAAAAAATTGTCGCTAGATTATCATTGTTTGATGTCTACAAAATTAGATGATTCCTTGTACATGTACATTAGTTACGCCTTTGGCTATGAGGATGGGTTATGGCGTCTGTGTGGGCGTATTATCTTGTGAGGGTATGTTTGTACTGGCGTATGTTCATACGTGTGTGTTTGCCTTGAATATTTATTATTTATTTTATTTAGTAGAGTTTTATTTAAAATACAGGGTGGGTGCGTTCAGTTATAAAACTGCTTTACAAGCACGCCCTGTAAATACATCAGTGAATACATCACTTGAATATAATGTATACCAAACAGAATTGTCCACTGTCTTTTCTTGTTGACAGGACTTTGTTCAGACTTTGATTGGTAGCCCAGTCTGGTTTGGCCTCACCGATCTAGAAGATGAATGCACCTAAAAATGGATCGGTTGATCACTGGTTGATAATTCGTAAGAAAACGCTTATTTAACCTCAAGCTTTTATCTACGTCTTACCTTAAGACATTCCTTTTTAATTCCCCTTTGTAACTCTCCACTTTCCAGTCGCAACTGTAGTCTTAATCCTTAGCTTCTTTCTGGTGATATTATTGTTTATTGTTAACTTTCTATATACTCCATAATGTTCTGTCTTATATTATTTGTATTAGGCTATGCTTAGCGATTTAAGTTTAATGAATGTAAATGTTTCAATTTCTTTAATTATTGTTAATGATTTAAGTTAATGCTATTTCACTTTAGGATCTATTGCTTTCGTATGCATTGTAAAAGTTTATTTTTCTTCGTATGCTTCATTTTCCGCTTAAATTACTTTGTGTTAGGCCATGCTTTTTAATTTCAGTTTAAAAATGTAAAATTGTAAATTTTCCTTAATTATCCTTATTATTAGTGTTGATACGATTTTACGATAGGTCTGCTGTTTATTTTAACAAATTACCGTGTAAAGCGCTTAGTAAATTTTGTATTAAGCGCTATCAAAAAGTAATTTATTATTATTATCATTATTAATTTCCATGACATTGACGTACTAAATCTTTCGTTGTATCTCTGCTTTAAAATTTCGAATTGTTTTTTGCAGAGAGTAACAATCCGATATGACAAACTCGTTGTGGACAATCACCCGTAATTTCAAAATGAAGAACTCCACATGCAGGGACAACTATCCACACACGTGTGCTCCTATGAGACATTTTATTCCCGACCTATACCTCGGACAATTACCACCATAGGAAAACTCCCCTACAGTAGTTACCCCTTGTTTATACTTCCCCCTATTGAGGGGGGTGGGGGTGGAGGTTACGCACTGAGAAATAGAAGTTAAAACTTACACCCTATAAGTGATACAACAGGTGTACACCTAAGGTCCAGTTTTTATCTCCAAAAAGGGTCTAAATTCGTATTCGTTGCACTCTTAAAAGTGCACATTTGCATCTTAGACGAATCCCGATTAACGTGTGTGCCAGATTGAGCCCCAGTGTGAATATGTGCAGCTTCATTGTTACAGTATGCACGAATTGAACCCGAAGTTAAAATACTGTACACTTAGGATGTTGCCATTGTACCGGCAAGGGTGCAAACTTGAACTTTTGTTTCTCAGTGTGCACTGGTCCGAAAGGGACTGATATAGAGATCATAAGGGCATTGGCCTAAATAAATTCTACAGTTCAAAATTGATCTTTTGTACTTATTGCCTCGTTATTTTACTCTACGTCATTATAATACATTTATTTTTTGCAATTGTGATTCATCAATAGTTTGTCACCATGGGAAGGCAATGAAACGGTGATATGTCAACAGTACAAGGACTGCGTTCAGTTGGAACAGGCAACCTGGCAGGAACAAAACTGCTCAATCCCACTTAATTTCGTATGCGAACGATCAGGTAACTAAATTAATTCTTGTTATGGACCATTTGTCAAGATTCTATTAGCATATTCATTTTGACACATTCATGACGAGTTATGAGAGACACAAAGCAGAGTGTACATAAGAGTATAATACGTGTATATAGGTAAGAGTGTACTTGAGCAATTGACATGCAGTATACATGGTATAGGTATTAAAGAATATCTTGTCAATGAATACATGTAGATCTCTCAGAGAGTGTGACCACTGTACATGGTAATACTAAAGCCCGGCGCACACTGCACGATCTGACTCCCTGACTACGATGCGATTTTGGGAAAAGTTGTTATAACATTTGATATGAACCTTGAAACATGTAAAATCTTCTTGATCAAAGTTCCGAATAGTAGTATGAATACTAAAATCGAAATTCCGGGCTACTGCGAGCCCCCATGTAGGAATAAAAGCGAATTCAATTCCAAATATTCAATATTCAATTCCACATATTTCTCAATACTGATGTCAACAATTGTGCATGCTTTGTACATTTACTACATGAATATGTAAATATGCAACTATGCATTTGTATTTTATACACATTCTGTTAATCTTCTCTCTCTCTCTCTTTCTCTTTCCATCTCCCTCCCTGCCTAGCTATCATTTTGTTACTACCGTTTCTACCATTACTGTATTAACTGTTTTAGATTTGTATTTATACATGTACTCGTGCGATTGTAATAGAACATGCAATTCAGCCACGAGGCTGCAAAATGTATCTGCTATTGTGTACATAACACATAATAAACCATTGAATAAATAAAATAAATAAATAAATAAATAAATAAATAAATCGTAGTGACGTCATACCAATCTTGCGATCGACTAAGATTTGAAGCCGATTTGGCCTTTACTCTAACCAGAAGAATTGTAGTTAACCAAAATTTCGATATTAGTATTCGTATCATTATTCCGAACTTCAAATGAGATAATTTCATTTTTTTAACTTTCACAGTTAATGCAAACTGCAATTTGTTCAAAAATCGGGTCGCAGTCGGATCGTGTAGTGTGCGCCGGGCTTAAGGAAAAGTTATATATTTTCCTTTAAGTGCTTGTTTGTATTATAAAATAAAAGAATAACCGTACCATTTACTTTGATATATATATAGTCTAAATATGAATCTTTAGACAAAAAAAAATGATAATGCGTGAAATCTGGTCATGAACTTTGAAAAAAAGAAGAAGACGGATCCTATGTAATGGCCTGGGAAATGGTTATTTAGATCTAAAAGGTATGCATGGCCAAGTTCAATGTATTTGGTTATTAGGTGTCCCTTATATACATCACCAAGAATTTTGGTATTATGGGCATAAATTGACATCATAAGTATCACGTTACTTGATCCTTGCTGTGATCCAAGCTCAAATAGGGCTTTTAGATAATATAATTTTTAAATTTACACAATTTTTAAATGTGATCGGCAACGTACAGGACAAAATGGCCTGGAGTAAAGGGACACTCCGTACTTTTGCTTGTCAAAGTAATGTTTATGTGGCTCTCTTCAGTGGGCGGATCCAGGAGTCTTTTTTTTTTTTGGGGGGGGGGGCGGGGTATTGAAATTAATATTCAGACTCGCCTCCGGCTCGTCCAATATTTTGGCATAGCTCGCAACT
This sequence comes from Heliocidaris erythrogramma, assembly GCA_025617745.1. Taxonomy (NCBI): domain Eukaryota; kingdom Metazoa; phylum Echinodermata; class Echinoidea; order Camarodonta; family Echinometridae; genus Heliocidaris; species Heliocidaris erythrogramma. The sequence goes on from CM046859.1 coordinate 27,353,492, forward strand.
GTTTGGCAATTAAGTCCATGATCATGATTCCAACGCATGATTCACACCTCACCGCTAGACAATAGCAGCCTAATCCGGGAACAATAGCTATCAATCCGCCCACTCTTCACCCAACCATTGGCCGCCCAGCTAACCAATCACCAAATCCCCATTCATCTATTAGCCAACCGAATGACGAATCCTATCAACATCGTGTTCCCTCCTGCCTATATATATATATATACCCACTCTTTCTCCTTCTCCTTTAACCTTATCATCCTGATGAAGACCAGAGTACACTGGTCGAAACGTCGATAACAGTTCTTTTAAGAACTACCATAACTCACGAAACATCACAAACAGTGCTTTTCAGGACTATCACATGGTAATAAACCGTGAACCTTTCTATTATGATTCTAATGCACTTAAACAATGGATATAATTGCTGTAAATTATTTCTATGATTTAGGACGTTGAATTTCAGATTACTCTCAATTCAGTTGGTTTGAAACTAAGAGATGAAATCTTAACTAATGAGAAATACATCCTAAGCCCTGTAATTCCATGATATTTTTAAATGTTTCTTAAACTAGTAATTTTTAATTATTTATTTATCCAATGCATAGGTGTCTACAGTGAACAGCTGCCCGATGTCTATCTTTTAGTGTCGGATCCCTATGCTTCTGTAGATGATCTGAAAGCTTTCCTTCTTGTCGAGCAAAATGAGTATCAATCGGATACGGGCCTAGATTGTTCCAGTGTCAGATATGAAATTCATTATCCTTGTGCTTATCCATACCCAGATTATGTGCAAATAAACATCGTATCAGCACTGAACTCGACGTCTGCAGTATACGAGTTATCGCTATATTCCTGGAGCCATTCTGACGGTATACTCAAGTGCAGCTTTTCTTCTGAGAATATCGACATATCAACCGTCGTATCTGCTGTGCATCTTCACCCTAACAGTAGGATACTTTCCTAATGCTAAACCTTGGTCGCTAGTATTGATGCTATGATCAGTTGGAGAAATGGTTTATTAGTACAACGACTTATACCTACCGGAAATAACAGTGTCATAAAAACCGGAAATAACAGTGTCATAAACGGCGCTTACTCAGAATATTTAGACTAAAGCAGTAACTATAATAATGTACCTTCCCTATGTACTAATAGGAAGTAATCCTTCCAAATACATGGCAACCCTCTTGTAAAATTGACTTTCGTAAGCTTGTTTCAAGTGCCTTTTTTATTTGGACAATGCAGGAGTTGTAAAATTCCCATTTACTGCAAAGCACATCATTATATGACACCCAGTTTGAAAATGGGCACCGATGGGTACTAATGACACTGATATGTCCACCCTATCTACCCCTCCCCATCTAAAACTTGTTCGCTAAGTTAAAATGGGGATACTCCTTATTTAATACTGGAGCCTAATGAATAACTTTTTTAAAAAGCTATACAAATGAGAGACTTGCAAATTTGTTAAAATCAAATTACATACATGTATCAAAATGTTCAATCTGACCAGTCACTATCATTGACTGGGCAAATTTTCGGTACGTAGCATTTATACATTCTGGAAAAGTAATAATCGATTACATAATGCAAGAAAAGATATATCACAATGGCTTGTCTAAATTGCCTGGATAGGGGGTCCAATATCTCAGAAAATTCTCCGGGATAGGGGGGTAAAACAAATTCCAACTTCTCCGGGATAGGCGTCACTTTTGAAAAGGAGGTACGAGCATATAGGCCTACCCCTTGTATGGGGAGTTGGGGGCGGGTACAAACGACCTTTTGATATGCGTTTTGACTTTTGATAGTGGGTATTGATAGAATGATAGTGGCATTAAAAGGTGTTTCTAACTTTGGAAAGATGATAAACACACCTTGGCTTATGTCAGCACATGTCTGTAACACAATTTCACAATATCTAACAGGTCACGCCAAAAAAATAAAAAGAAATAAATAAAAAATCGTAGCTACGCCACTTGCCCTTTCGTCCCCGTGTGTTTTAATGCATAATTATTCAATTCTCCTATTTATTTTGCACAAATAATGATTTCCTTGTCAAAAGCTTTTTTTAGATACTGTTTTATTATATTTTCTACATCTTAGACAAAAGAAAAACGAAAAAACCAGCAAGAGTACATTTTTCAAAAATTTCTAAAACGTCTGTTACAAAAGTCTACTCAACACACCCATTCGAGGAAAGCCCCCCCCGGTTGTCTCGAAGTGGCGCGTTCATTGAACTTCTTGCTGGGAACGCGTCCATTCGAGATAACCGTGGGGGGGGGGGGGGGGGGCTTGTCTCGAAAGGGTGTGCCCGTTCCCGCTCCCATCCCGCTCCCGCAACCCACCCATTCGAGACAAGCCTATCACAATAATGAAAGAATAAGAACATAAGAGAGTAATTCAAAGATTTACACTCATGTATAGTGCAGCGGCCTAAAGTAAAATTAGGCTTCTTGTTGTGGGTAGCCCCCTGTTAATAAATAACTTACACAGAGGCAAAAGAGAGGAAGGAGGATTTAAAGAAAGAAGGGAAAATGGAGCTATAGGAAGGGAGGAACTGAACGGGAAAAGGAAAACAGTACAGAACGAAGACAAAGATTGTCACAAGAACGGGGTACTTGACAAGACAATAGGGACTTTTAGAAGCAGTGGACTAGTACTTCGTCCCAGTCGACTAATTCGCGCATGTCAACGTCGTCGACTGCCCATGTTGACTACAGTTCTGATCATTTTAGATTTCACTCAACGTGTACGTACCGTCGACGTCAACCGGAAGTACACACTCAACGGCGCGCCAAATTTGAGATAAGTTGTATAGCCTTGGTCTCTTTTAAATTTCTAGTTAGAAATGGCGAATTTACACAGAACTCAGGAGAGTATTACAGCTGCATATTGTGATGGACTTATAGATCGAATTTATACTGCTTTATGACGCCAATAAGCCTCGAAATGTTGAATACAAGTATTGGGAATACCAGGCATTTGATTTGGACACTTACAATGATGAGGAATGTAAATCTTATTTCAGGTAAGGATAGACTAGTTTAACTTTAAGTAGTTAACAACCGTCCGCAACTAACGTTAGACCTGCGTTAAATCTATAGGAATTAGGATCTTCATGATTGTTACACCTCGCTTGTCCTTATTTACTTTTCTCCATTTCATCTAATGAAGTTCATGACTCACGCTGCGAATTGTGAAATTTGAGAATTTTGTTCACCTTTGCCCTTTGGTTTAATAACTTAATACCACTAAAACAAATGGGTCCCATGCATGGAGGAGGGGGGGGGGGGGGGTCATGCAGGAGTGTAACGTTAAGTTAGAGATGTGACGGCGGGGGGGGGGGGGGGGGGAGGGGGTGATAGGTAGGAGGGTATGTAAGTAGACCATGTCTGGCCTAGACTAGAGTCTAACTTGTTCGACTACTGTGTACATGAATTGACTTATAACGATTTGGGAGGCTTGGAGGACACCCCCCCCCCCATATTCTTTACCAAGGGGGGGGGGGGGGTGGGGGGGGGGGTAAAGCAAATCAGAACTTAAGCTGAAATGTGATATTATTTTCTGAATGTCATGAAAAAATCTGGACCCTATACTATAGGCCTACATAGGCGCCGGAAGCGGGGGGGGGGGGGGGGGGGGCAAAATGCATTTTCGCCTCCCCCCCCCCCAAAAAAAAAAACAATTTAGAGGAAAAAGAAGAAGAGTTGGAATGAAAATACTGTATATAACTTGGAAAAGGGAATATTTTTCGCTCGCTTGCTTCGCTCACTCGCAAAATAAAAGATTATATGTGTGATTTATGCCTTGCTTTCGAGTTTCTTCGAAACTTTATTTAATTCCAGATTTATAACTTGCCAGTACAACTTTCAGACTTCAGACGATAATTTAAAACACGACAAAGAGAAAACATTGTTGAATTTACAGTGATTTCAAGAAAAGGTACTGAAAACTTACCTTTTCAATCCGAATTTGAGGATGAGCATAATAGTTGAGCTGTTCTGATGACGTCATATACGTGAACCTCGTCGAAGAAAAATTTTGCATTTGACCACCGGAGTTGAGCGGTAGAGAAGCTCGACTTTTATATATTGATAATTTTCTATTCACTCCTACAATCGGGAGCAGAACTAACAAAAACCGTATACAGGCTTGAGAAAGAGTCGGGAAATTCAGCAAGGCGAGTTCAGATTGAGTTCAGATATCTTTCAAAAGTGGAACCTTTGCAAATGCTGTTTTATACACTTTATCCTATATTGGGAGCGCAATATTTAACAGGAGTCACATGAAACTTACATAATAATAGCGAGCAAAGCAATTACATCTTTATTTTTCAAACTTTTTGAACCCTTGAAGCTATTTAAGAACTATTTCCTTGGGGAGCGATATTACGAGATCCTGAAAGAAAATAATTATGCGAGTGAGCAAAGCGACCGAGCTTAATTTGGAACATTTTAGCATTTCAAACCTTCAAAAACTAGATCTCTAGTGCATTTACCCTGCTGATTTGGGGCGGTGATCCGTAAAGATTATGATTTTTCTTCATTTCCCCATATTTTTCTTTCTTTCCTTTGCGTTTTTTGCGCCCCCTCCAAGTGCTGCACGGGGCACGTTCCCCGTCCCCTAGATACTCCACTGAGCGAAGAGACCGAGCGGGGTGGGAGGGGGTATCCCCCTCCTACATCAGGGAAGGAGAGGAGAGTTATTTCCCACCTCCTTCCCGCGCGAAGTGCGAAATCTTTGACGTTTTAGCAAATTTCGAGAGCCAGATAACGGCTTGTGGCCCCTTTTTAGGCTTTTTTCTCTCACTTCTCCCGCTTTTTCGCTTTCGCTCTAGCTCTTTTTTTTAGTGGCTGAATAGGGGGGGGGGCATGGCCCCCGGCCCCCTGTCTACGCCAGTGCTTCCGCAGCTATACCACAATGTTTACTTTGACGATGAAAAGGAGAAATAATAATTTTGGGTATTTTTAATTTTTTAATTTTTTTCATATTGAGGTAAACTGGGACAATTTGTCCGATTACCCCAGTTACAATTTGTGTATGTCAGGAATGTGATCTTTAACCAGTCAAATTCATAGATTATTACATGAAAGTCAAAACATTTGGGTTTTTTTTTTTTTTTTTTTTTTTTTTTTTTTTACTGATCTTTCAATCTCCTTCATATAAACTTGTGTGTAAAGAACACAGTATAATGTTATTAAGACGTTGTGTCATTGGTTTCTTCTTTTTTTTTCAAAGTTTTGTCCCACATCACCTTTATTACTTTATCACTGTCCCAGTACATCCCCCTTTTTACTATATGTAAATGGAGAGGCTACAAAAGATATTTATAAAGTTATTATAAAGTACCGCATTGTGATTCGTGTCCCACTTCATCCCGTTCTCCCTTACCACTTTACACTGATTTTTCATGGTTTTTCTGATAAGAGGGGTTGCTGCCCCCTCGCGCCCCATGGATCCGCCTATGATATTATAACATTGCTTTTTCCAGGATTGATGCAACCGAGCAATGGACGATTCACTGTGACCGCATATCCTGGAACAAACGTCACTTTAAATGTTACTACTATAGGTTATAGAGGGTTTGGTGATGATATCCTATGGTACTTCTTCGGATACGTTGATCGCATTACATGTGGCACCTACAATGACGAATATTATGATATTGAGTTCGTACATGAGGAAAACCAAGGAACATATGTCACTTGTAACGATGGATATTACTGTTACGAAGAGTACAGCGCTGTGAGGGTGATAGTTTATGGTGAGTATGACTTTGTTCTGTGGTATTTTTTGTTGAGGTGAAAGTCATTCTACGAAAATCCCTACTCCTGATTCAAAAATTCTGTCTGGAAATTTCGATTTTTTATCTCGCCTTATGTCATTTTAAAACTTGCCGACAGGTTTTTGCTTTTGTTGGTAACGGTGGAAATTATGAGGAACTTTTTTTACACGTTGAAATTTGTTTTGCAGAATTTGTTAAGTTTTGTTTGACATCCCATTCAAAATGTCTAGCACTGCCCTTGTTCCATGAGGACGTATCCAGTCGAAACAATATTTGTGACTATACCAATTTCTTTTAAAATTACGGCTTAATAACAGAGAAGGGAAAAGGCCAGTAGGCCTATATATATTTTTTAAAAATGGACAGGAATGGAACAAAACCAGTGGTTCATACCTGTGGAATAGCGTGAATCCTGTCATGGAGAGGAAAGGCATGGGTCTGTTGTTATATTCTCATGATCTTTTTTTTTTAAAGGCTTTTTCCTTCTCTACTCCTTTCTTTTTATATCTTTACCACTCAACGTGGGGGGGGGGGGGGCTACTAGTCAAAAGGTGGATGAAATGTGAACCACGTGAACGAACAAGGCCATCAAGTGAGGCATGGGTTGTAAAATATCGCTATCCATAACGCGTGTTAAATGAATAGCGGTCCTTATGAATAGCGAACGGACCCCGTGAAATTTACTTATTTTCCTTTTTTTTTGGTATATGAATGCATAACAATAGACTCACTATACATTTACAGAATCGTTAAACGTGCTGAAAAACAGCAGACTCTTACTGGGAGCTCCGGTGGGGCAATCAAATGGTTCACTGCTACTCAAAATAACTTGTCATGTTGCCTTCCTCCTCGCTCTTTCATTCTTTTCCTTTTTCCTGTGTGCCAATGAGAGGCATGTATGTGCACGCCATACCCCAAGTAGCTACGTCACGTCACTGGATGTCAACTTTTTGGGTCTCTTTTTTTTTAGACTGTCCTGACATTCCCAAACGGAGATGAGATAGGGGACATTTCCCTTATATTAACTGCCCTCACTTTTCTGTTCCTTACAAAGATGCATGCGGTCTATTTTGGGCATATCTACCCATAAAACAACTTGATCTAGCCCTTTTCTATATTACTTGTTTGTTTGCTTGCAGAAAATTATCTTTGTTACAAAGAGCAGAACATTATCTTTCAATATCTCCTTAGATTTAAAGTTGCTCTCTTGCTGTTTGAAACACAAAATAGACTTAAATATACTAAATAAAAAGAACACGTCAGTAACCCATATGAAATTCAAAAGAAAAGAAAATGGAAATTACCCTTCATAGGCGGCCATAGAAGAAGCAGATAAATTAGGTGGAAGTTTAAAGGAGAATTAACCTCAAACAATAAAGACGATAGTGTTCAAAGGTGTTATTTATTCCTACTTGTTAGACTATACGGCTTCGCGTCAAAATATACGAGATCGATACGAATCAAGATTTTCTGAGCAAAATTTATCATCTGCTAGCAATATGTATCGTCTGCTAGCAATACATGGGGGCTGCCATTTTTTTTATGTGTACAAGAAGATTTTCTTAATCCAAATGCCCAATTGCCTTTTTCAAAATTAAAAACCCATTTGAGATTAAAAATATAGAATAGATATGTCAATTTATTTTTAAAGTGAAGATTTCCTTATATATTTCTGTTGAAAATCGATATTCGCTTAATATAAATCTATTTTCTAGATACTGTGACGCAATGGACGGAGCAAATTAATTCAAATTTTATGGATGCTTCTCCCCTGAGCATCTATAGCGGCAAACTATGCATTCACCTGCTTTCGGATAATGGGACTTGAAAAGTCAGAATGCATGCTGCATATATTATGTTCTGCTCTGTTTGGCAAACCCAAGAAAATAGATTTTTGTTAAGTAAAACCAGACAATTTAAAAGTATTATTATAAAGATTTAATTTTTATAAATCATGTAAACACCCACTTTATATTTTTCGTCACATATGGGATTTTAGGTAATGAAGAAAATCAATTTAGGTCTTGGATGCAAAATATCTTCCTGACCGGAACATTTCTCAATGGTTCATGTACAAATCCATATCAGCAAGAAAATGGCAGCCCCCATGTAAATGAGTAGGAGACGATACCGGGTGTTGGAATATCTTTGTTTATACCCTTTTCTGATATCTTATTAGAAAATGATTTAGGCCAATAAGTAGGAATATATTACACCTTTCAATATAAGTAAATTTGTACTCAGGGGTTAATTCTCCTTTAAATAAAGACAGACAAAGAATAAGAAACTATGACATTTTGAACTATGCAATCATGAATTATGTATCTCTAATCGACAAGTTATACATATGTGATATCTTATAGTAAATACAGTAAGAGTTCTCTCTTCTATTTTGTACTCAACAGGAAAATTATTCTAATATCCCATTTTCCACCATGTTCACTGTAATGAAAGACCTTCCTATAGATGTCAGTCGTCATTTTTCTTATTCTTTGTCCGAATTTATCAAACCTTTAATTCTCGTTTTGCTATTTCTATTTCTTTGTGAAAAAGACTGTCCTGCAGGGAGATGGGGTCCTCCATCATGTCTAGGTTTCTGTGATCCTTGCTACAATGGAGGGATCTGCCATGATCTTTCTGGGTCGTGTATCTGTCCCCCCGGATTCATTGGAAAGAACTGTTTACAAGGTACAGTCAGTAAATACCTTTAAGAATATTCATTTATTTTGAATTATGTCAGTAATTCAAACTTTGCAGTCGATTATGATTTTTATATCCCCTTTTTTGTAGTTATTTCCTAGTGCGACCAGATAGCGCAAAGTCGCGTTTCTCCAAACATGCTAATGTTAGCATCTGTCCGAAATCGTGGTTTACATGTATTTTCATGATACATGTGATATATTTTCATTTTGCTTTTTGTTTGTCCCTCTCATACACGAAGCATGTGGCAAGCATCGGTTCGGTTCAGAATGTGACATCATGTGCGGTCCCGACCAGGTGCTGAACGTGACGTGTGTAGGCAGTCAGATCTGTCGTCCTGATCCTTATGGATGCAACTGTCTGGCGGGATACACCGGCATTTACTGTAATGAAAGTGAGAATTAATATCATACTCATTTATCAAACTTCGAACCACTACCGTACTGAAGTTTTTCCTATCACAATGCTGGTAGACTCTCTTTGAGGTAATTGTAGGTTTGCTGCTATTCGTGAAACCAGTCATATCGAAGGGAAATGATATTTCTAACTATTGCAGAAACTGACCCTCGAACTCGTCACTTTCTTTTCGTAAAATTCCGTCGTAGTTGCATCGTTTAACCAGGGAAGTGTTGGTTTAACAGTGTACTGAATGTACTGAGTAGACAGTCGATTGTGATTGGTACTCGAAAACGGGGAAAGTACAGATTAGGAACATTGATTATATTGCTTGCTTTCTTTACAGCCTGTCAATCCGGATATTACGGTGTTGACTGTCTCCAGGATTGCCATTGCTCAGGAGGGTCAGCTTGTGACATCTTCAGTGGGGAGTGTCCAGGGGACTGTGCTGACGGCTGGTCTGGTCCTGGTTGCCAAAGTAAGATTTCCAGCGTAATTCTTCATAGGCCTGCCGTATAGTTAAAGACCTCAGCCTGACCGAATTTTGAAATATACCCTTTATTCATCCACGGGGAGCTATATATTTTCTGAACAAATTGAAACCAACTTCATGAGATTCCGTTTCCTGTGGAATGAGTAACAGCGTCCCGAATGTTGAGCCCCGGTGGTTTGGGCCCCGTCTCTGAGGAACGCTACTTTGCGGGGGGGGGGGGGGGGGGGGGTGAAAATTTGATGACGACATATCGTGTAGACGCACTCGGAGCTGTATACATGACATGTCGTCACACGTCTAGCGACCCCCTGCAGTGTTACGCCATAGGGAGGGGGCGGACCAAAAAAATTATCTTTTTTATTTTTTATGGATAAACGGAGACGAAAATTTATGAATAACAAGGGTAATTATATTCTTTGTTTACTAAGCTTTACGTCAATATATGGTTGTTTTGGGTCAGGCTGAGGTCTTTAAAGGGATACACCACCGGGCGGCCGTGGGGAAAGTCAGGATTGCGTCCGTTGGACTAAGTGGGATTACATTTCGGCTGCACGAAGCCGACCGAATCTCGCACGAGAGCTCCAGCTCAGGCGGAGCGTGCATGTTTGTGCGGCGACCAGTCTATCCGAGGTTTGCCCCCCGCGGGGCAACGGCATGATCAGGTAACAATCACGGTGCCCTCTCGCGGCATTAAAACGTCCACAATCTGCGGTTGAGTATCCCGTTAACACATGTGTATTTCTAAATTGGTTCGATGTTTATCAATTTAGCTCTCTCTCTCTCTCTTTCTTGGAGATCATTTAAATCACAAAGGCAGAACAAATAAATCACTTCCTCTTTTCTCTAAAACTCATATAAAGTTCTAGAAGTTTGCCCAGAAGGCTTCTACGGCCAGCACTGCGGTATTGTGTGTCACTGTCCTGACAGTGGGCCATGTGGTGCAGAGAGCGGTTACTGTGTGGACTCGGGCGATGTGTGCGCCGTTGGATACGTGACTGAACCATCAAGGAATATCTTTTGTAACATCTGTAAGTTGAAATTTCATACAGGGATGGGAAACGATGTGTATTCTGATGGAAAAGTCGAGAGAGAAGTTAATACTTCAGTATCTTATCCTGCAGATCAAAGCTTATTTTTCCTGTTTCGTTTGATTATGTCTGGTGTCTGAGACTGACAAGGTCTACAAACACGCTTATTAGCTAATAGGTTAACCGTTTTCACTATTACTAGATGACTGTGCTTAGTGTAACACACATCTTGACTTCCTGATTCGACCTTTTAGAAATCAGAACCATGTTTTTTTTTTTGGTCAAATCACAGATGCGGGCTGCTTTGACTCGTGTTCAAAGACCTGTCATTGCTCGGAAGGAGCCTCAGATTGTAACACTGTAACAGGTAAATGCTTTTCAGGCAAGTGTCTCCATGGATGGACTGGACCAACCTGCCAGATTGGTAAGCTTATGGCGATACGAAATTGTATTGCAGTGAACTTTGTCTAAGCGTCATTAAAAAAAAAAATACTGCAGTCTCATAAGATCGTACCAGTGCTGCAAAAATAAGCCTGCTGATATAGCTTAAACTTCACTGGGAAAATTATGTTTGAGGGGAAAAAGTTGAACGCACGTGACTTTCTTTTTTGCTTCTTTCCTTTTACAAGTATCTCCTAGGCTTGCTGAACCTCCAAGTTCAGTTTACACTGGTTGCAATACGATTTCAATCATATGGAATGCATGGGATGGTGCCCTTGATGATGGAGAGGGTCCAATTGGTGGTTACGACATCTACCTCAAGAACGAGACTTCTGATTGGTCAAAACTTGCTTTCGTCACACCGGACTCAGCTACAACAGTCGGTTACGTATTTACTGGCTTAGAACAAGACGACGAGTACATTATAAGTGTCACACCAGTCCATGTATATGATCTTAGTGCAAGACCTATGGACGTTGGCAGTGGTCAAAGACTTGTGATGAGAACATTACAGTGTATGTATTTATTTATTTTCAAGTTTAGAAACTAAACAAAGGCGTTTGTGTTTCCATCATTAAAATGCTCGAAATTCAGGCCATATACGAACTATCAAACCAAATTGTTAGATATTCACTTCCCAAAATCCCTTTATTAAATACATATTCTGGAGTTTATATCCCAAATTGACATATTTCGTACATTCGTTATGAAATTTATATATTTTATTTACGTAATAACACAGGGGGTTGTGTATGGGATGGGCGAATCATATGAGCTTCGTTGAAATGATGCACAATGACAGTGGAAAGAGTATGATTATGGAAATTTATTCAGTTTGTACAGAATAAGTGAATCTCTTATAGACAAAACTAATGGAAACAATGATGTAATAATGTCTACACCATCTCTGTATCAGGAGAACGTTTTTTTTCTTTTTCTTTTTGTTTTCTTTTTGTTTGTTTTTTTTTTTTTTTTTGGGGGGGGGGGGGGGTGTGTTTTTGTTTTACAAAAGGGTATTTGATTATTAATCTGCAGTGCTTCATTTAGGACACAGAAACTTCTAACAAACCACGCCTTTTTTAAGTGTCAAAATCAATAAAAAAATTATGTTGGCAATTCAAAAGTTTCTCTAATAGCCACTGTTTTTATGCGTGTTATGTGTTTCATCATGTTCTACATGTAGGTATGGAACCAATCACTGCTGAGGTGAATACCACGCCCACGGAGCCTAAGACACCAACAGATGGTAATTTCGCTAGGAGCAGGGCTGGAGGGCCCGTGCCATGGGCGCTGTTTGGAGTCATGTTTATCTTGTTCCTTGTATGTGGAGGCGTGCTTTTAGGATTTTGGTATGTACACATTATACGAAATGAGGCTAGAAATCTGTTAGAACTAACATGTTCATCATTTAGGCCAGTACGAAAATACACAAAACATTGGACTTTACTTATCAAGAAGAAGAAAAAGAAGAAGAAGGAGGAGGAGGAGAAGAAGAATAAACTTGTATCGACTTTGAAATAAATATTTATAATTATAGTGTTTTGAATAATAGATTGGAAGTTCGCTGTACATGCTGTAATGATTTACCATTCAAGGTTTAGAGTGCAGAGCGAGCTAGAGCATGTTCCTTCTCCTATTGTTTTATATCGCCCTTTTTCTAAGTTTCAGAAAACTTGATGTAAAAATTTCTTCTTGTCAGGCTTTACCGCAAAAGGATTTCGACATCAAACACAACACCACAGAATGCACCATCATCATCGCCACCCTCTGGAACGAAGGCATCTTCAGCCAGTGATTACGTGTACGAGAATCCAACTTTCTCCTCTGAAGGAGGCACACCTGAACACACCTACCAGGATCTCTACAAGGGCCCGAAGACTTCTGGAAGTAACGTCCCTGGGAATGATAGGAGAGGTGATCAGGACGAGTATTCAGAGATCAAAGTCAATCCGCCTGAAATCGTTTACGAAAACAACCGTGTTAATTAAGCTCTTTGATATTTCCAATTTATTCAGAACGACAATCAATTTAATATACGTGCCCCTTTTTAGTTGCTAGATGGGACGATAGAACTGTCTCGAGGTAGTCTGCTATTACACGTATGTTGATATCTCTGATACTTCGGTGTTATTCGGAACGACAAGCAATTTGCTATACGTGCCCCCTTGTTTGTTGCTAGATCGGACGATAGAACTGTCTCGAGGTAGTCTGCTATTACACGTATGTTGATATCTCTGATACTCCGGTGTTATTCGGAATGACAAGCAATTTGCTATACGGCCATCTTTTTGCTAGATCGGACAGCAATCTAGGAAATAGTTGGCTTTAGTATATAATTATTACATGTATGTTGATATAACTTATATTTCCATTGCCATTGGAACAACAAGCAATCTGCTATATGTGCACTAGTTCTTCCACTGGATCTGGCTTTTATATAAAACACAGTTTGTTATAATATGCGTACAAAATTATGTTACTATACCTGATAGGCCTACTTCATGTTAAAAATTCGGAACGAGAAGCAATCGAATCTGCTGTATGCGTAGTTTTCTTTTGCTGGATCTCATTGTTATTTTAGACATAGTTATAGTTTGCATACAAAATTATGTTGCCATATTTGATTATCTTTCGCCTGATCGAGCTTTTACACGTGGTTACGTTTGAATTTTAAATTGCATTGATCACTTGTGACACGAAAATAGTACTATAACAGGAACTAATGTCATTGGCGGATACAGGGGCCACGGGTGTAAAATGTTAGTATTAAAGACTGTCCTGAAAATGTAAGAATTTTTTTATTTGGGGGAAAAAAAATGCTTTGACTAGTGAGAGGAATTTGGACAGAAAATGTTTATGATAAAAAAGAGACATGTGTTTGCTCAACACAGAATTTTGGAGTAAAAAACGCTCCTGAAAATTTGAGAACACATGTTTCTTAGCTCGTCAGAACAATTTTAGGAGCTGTGCCCCTCCCGTCCCGGCCAGAGAATCATTGATCTGCCACTTATCTGTATAATCATTATCATTCATTGAAATGATTGGATAGAACTGTTGATTACACGTAAGTTTGCTGGAAAGAGTCATCATTTGTAATTATAAATTCAACCTGATTTCATTTTTGTTTAAATTTTGCTCAGCATCTACCCAAAATTATGAAAGCGTGGTTATACGTAAGATATTATGTTAAATAGAATGATATTTAGCTGGATACTCAGGATTTGATGGCATAGCCTTAAACATATGATTGATATGTTTAGAAAATGCCCCCAGTGTTTTTGTTGCTTTTTTTGTGAAGTTAATAGTATCTACTACATTTCGAATTGTTTGTACAATATTTATACTTTTGAGGTTGTTTTAATGATGTAACGTTTAATTTCTGTTAATTTGTACAAATTTTTATGTTTTATAAAGGCCTTCATGAAAGCATCTTTTAACTATGAACTGGGGTTGTTTCACAAAAAGTAAAATTTTACTTAAAGTTGCATTTAAATTCCTAGTTGCGTGCTGTATATTACGCATCATCACATTGGTCAGATCATGCTCAGGGGACGCGCGCTATTCGGTAATCTACCAATGAGATTACGCGTTTAATACCGTATGCGCATTGGTACTTACGCATGAATTTAAATCAAACTTAACTCTTTAGGTGTGTCTTCATCAGAACGAAGTTCTGCTCTAGCCCGCTTCAAGGTGGATCAGGGATATTTTCTTGAAGCTAGCTTCAGTTTGCAATCGCGTCTTCATCAGACCGAAGTCGGACCGAAGTACCCCCACTTCGAGCTTAAGCCCGAAGTTGGTGCGCATGCGCACTTTAAGTGAACAGGCGCGCGGTTTTAAAATCTTACCCGCGCTCGCCCGACCAGCTAGCTAACTGTACTATACAAACCCAAAATATATATATACGGTATCTCTCGACTACGCTGCCTTAATGTACTTACGGAAGTGTATGTTGAACAAAAATAGGTGTGATTTCATTTTGCAATATGATTCTTCCGGAAACTACAGTGGTCCTCAGCATAATAAGGAGAAGGAGACGTCGAGAGGCTCGACGTCGCCGCGAATTCTTTGCTTATCTGATGCAAAGAAAGAAGCGACTCTTACTACTCTCTTTTGTGGTCGCGGCAGCTCTTACCAACAGGCCATCGCTCTCCCGATCCGTCTGGTCCTTACCCAAGTCGTTACACTGGTGGGAAACCATTGTTTTAGCGACATGGGGCGACGAGGAATATCTAGCTAACTTCAGGTACCGTATGCGAGCTGAATTATTACTGGCCTATTTACTGTTAAATTTCAACGTCCTTCTCGAGCTCGGGGCATGCAGGGATGAGATGCTTAAAATATTTCTTGTTTGTTCTTACCATGTTAATTGCCATTTATTCTGGAAGGGGATCTGTTACCCGTGATTTTTTTCCACTGTTATTTTTTATTTTTTATTTGTATTTATTTGTTTATTTATTTATTTATTTATTTATTTAATTATTTTTTTTTTATTTTTATTTTTTTACTGTGACGGGGGCGTTTGGTACATGCATGCAGCGGCATGAAATCGCTTGCTAACTTTAGTTGCGCTGGTAGCACTGATATGTATGAAAAGAAGATTCATTTTTTACAATTATGATTTCGCAACCTCTCACTTAAGCTGTCGTAGACTTTCTTCGATCGTGTTCGCGTGGATGCGACTTGTGAAAATATTGCGTCGTCCCTCCATAAGGTTATTAGAAGAGCTGTCTCCTCTTCGGTCCACCAGTTCTTTGGCATAATTAACTGCAAACACGTAACTGTTAGAAAGACAAAATATCCATAAAAACAAACAAAACTAAAGCTATCCCACATCACTCTTGTCGCGTCGAGGTACGAACATGAACGTACATACGTATGTGCACTGTGTACAGCTCATGCACGCAGCGCTAGCGCTAGCGCACAGCTGATGTTTACAAACACCATGAAACCGGAAATCGTGCTTCGATAGTTGGAGCACAGGTGCATGATGGGATCGGGCTTAACTTCGGGCTGATGAAGACGCTCGAGGAATAGCGGGCTAGAGCAGGCTGATTTTGCGGTTTAGCGGGCTATTCTGAAGATAAGTCCAAGATGATGTGGGTTGACTTTTCGAGCGAAATAGCGGGCTAGAGCAGAGAAATAGCTGGCTGATCGGGCTAATTTACCGGATCAGCAATAGCGGGCTAGAGCAGCAACTTCGTTCTGATGAAGACGCACCTTTTGTGAAACACCCCCAGGCCTTATGATCGTGAATAAATAAATAACTCAAAGTTAAAGTAAAATTCAGTAGGAAAGCAAAACATATTGCTGTTTGTCCCATACCCACTTACATTTTATAGAAACCTGAATATTTTTTTATTCCATTGGTACCCGTAATCAATATTATAGCTTTGTTCTAAGCCCAGTAGAGCATTTAGTAATGTTGTGCTATATCTTCTGATTAGTATCGTTATTATTGAATAATATATCGACAGCCTTTAAACAGACGTGGTGTTACTTTCGTTTTCGTATTCTTCTGTGTCCTCTATACATGGAAATCAAGGAAATGCGTTTAGGGATCCTGTTCCCGAGTTTAAAGCGAATTAAAAAAATATATATATATAATGAGGACGTTACAACCTAACATATTTGGAAATTATCGACAGCATAACTTCAAACAACTCTGAGCTAGTCGAAAGTGGACATCTTCTGGTTCATCGCAGATGTACTGGCCTACATTTGATAGTCAAGCCCGCCTTTAGGGCGAATTGCGTGACAGGATTATATTTTTACAAGCTTCGCATGAAAAGTCGAATATGTTGATTATCCCTTCGTTGGTGTTGTACTTGCTGCTTTTAGTAGGTAAGGTCTTTTCTGAAATATGCCTTTTCCTCTTCACATTTCACCACGTATACAATGTATCGACATGATAATGCATGCAAACACAGGTGTAGCCAGGATATTTCAATATGGGGGGGGGGGGGGGGTGGGTAGATGTGAAGGATCCAACCGCATAGCCAGGATTTCATTTTAGGGGGAGGGGCGGTTGTGAGCACGCGAAGAGTGCAAAATTGGTGATGAGCACGCAAAACGTGCTCCCCAGGGGGTGGGTGCAGGGAGGGGTAAGTTTTCCCCTCTCGCGCGAAGCAAATTTGAGTAACGACTCGTAGCAACCTTTTTTTAGGCGGAAAGTTATTTCGACGTCCGGACTGCTTTTCACTTATTTGGACGAAATACTGCACTGTAACAGGGATGGATGCAGGGAGGAGGGGAGGGGGAGTTTCCCACTTCCCGCGCGAAGCGCGAAAGCTCTGACGTTTTAGCAAATTTGAAAGAAAGATAACGGCTTGTAGCAAGCAATTTTTTGGTGGAAAGTTATAGTTCGACGCCCCGACTGCTTTTCAATTACTTGGACGCAGTGCGAAAGCTCTGAAACGTTAGAGCTCACCCGCTTCGCGGGGGAGGGGAAAAATTTCCCCCTCCCTGCACCCACCCCCTGGGGAGCACGCTTTGCGTGCTCATCACCAATTTCGCACTCTTCACGTGCTCACAACCGCCCCTCTCCTAAAATGAAATCCTGGCTATGCGGTTGGATCCTTCACGTCTGCCCCCCTTTTTTTTTAATCCTGGCTACGCCTGTGCCCTATCCATGGGTAACTGGTCAACTAATAGCCTTGATGAATATACGTGGCTATTATTACTTCAAGACAAGGAAATCTAATTGCCCTGTCCTTTGGAAAGAATCTATGAAAAAGCAAAGGACGAATATCTTCAAGATACGCTAGATAATTCAAGACGCGATGGACTGTGGTCTGTACAAGGTAAGATTACTGGCAAAGTTGCAAACAACAAAATATGTTTAGAAGTTAGAAGTTAGAACCACTTAAGTGATCCAGAGGACGTGCCAGAATTCCTAAATGGGTATTTCATTAACTCTGTGGAAGAATTAGCTAAACAAGCAGAATCGCATTTGGACACTAGTTGAAGTTGACTCAAGCTCCTAATACAAAGACAAGAATAGAAAACCAGATTTAAATTTCACATTACCCATTATAACACGTAAATTTGTTATTACTGAGATAATTAATTTTGCCACCAAGAAGGCAGCCGGTCACAATGAGTTGTCTGTTAAACTACTTAAATTGATATGTAATATTCCCATTCTGGTCGAGACCCTTGTGTATATTCTCAACCTTTCCTTTGATACTTGTACATTTCCAGAGGCATGGAAAATAGAACGTGTTTAAACCTATTTTCAAGGCAGGGGAGAAGTGTAATCCAAAGAATTATAGGCTGATCTCGATACTTCCTCTTATATCGAAGATAATTGAAAAGGCAGTGCATATTAAGTTCATGTCCTTTTTAAATAGTAATGACCTATTATGTGTAAACCAGTTTGGCTTTAGGCCAAGCTACTCTTGTGAAATAGCTATTCTTTGCATTGTAGACGAGTGGTCACGGAACGTTGACGCTGGTAAAATAAATGGATTATTCTGTTTAGACTTAAAACGTGCTTTTGATACAGTCAATGACTCGATTTTACTTAATAAATCATTTCATTAGGGAAGCTCAAAAGACAGTGTATGAATGGGTCTCATCGTATTTAGCAAACCGTCAGTAGTTTGTGTCTATTGAAGGTACGAAATCTAATCGTAAACGTGTGGGTATAGGTCTGCTTCAGGGGTCAATTCTAGCCCCACTTCTATTCTTGATTTTTTATAAACGATCTTCCAATGAGCATTCATGATGTATCTGTATTCATGTACGCAGATGACACGACCATATCAGTGTCTGGAGAATCTACGCACGAATTAGAGAATAAATTAAATAGGGTTGCTGCATTGTTGCAAACAAGTTAACACTCACTATTGAAAACAAAGACTATGATACTTGGTTCAAGACAAAAATTATTCACGCTAACTAATAGGAAACTATTTGTTGATCTCAACGGGAAAAATCTGGAATGTGTGTCTGAATATAAAAATGCCTAGGTGTGACGATTGACTCACACAGGGAATGTGTCTACAGTTGTAAAGCAGAAATTAGGCGTAATACGACGATTACACCAGTTTACAACTAAGCAGTTTACTCAGCTCTACTGGGGTTATGTTGTTCTTCATTTTTTTATATTGCTGTAATGTCTGGTCTGGCCGAACAGGAATGAATGACAATACTGTAAATCGACTCCATAAGAGAGCTGCCTATATGATCTCAAAACTGACATGGGAAACCCCATCCACCGAGCTTTTTAGACAATTAGACTGGCCCATCCTTGACAAACTATTTTGGAAATCGTCATGTATTATGATGTTCAAATGCGTTAATGGCTTAGTTCCACCCCCTCTAATCCAAGAGAATCACCTTTGTAGAAAATGTTTCCTTGCGACAAACCAGAAGCTGTCAAAAGAAAATTATCCGGAAGCCAAAATGCCGAACGAAATTCTATCAGGATTCATTTACATACCGTGCATCAACGAGGGGGAATGACCTACCAGGAAATGTAAGATGTTAAATGTTATTTAACCCTAATAGAGCCGGGTTATTTAGACCCATCTCACAGCCGGGGGGGGGGGGGGGGGGGGGGGGGGGGGGGGGGCTGATTCCGCCCCCCCCCTAAGATTTCGGCCATCCACCGCGCATTCGCAACGAAAATCGGCACACACGTCGCCGACCACGTAATCTACCAAACTGTATAGTCAGTTTCTCCGAAAAATGTCACAACTAATTAATTATGCTAATTTATGCATAAAATTAATGGTTTGCTCTAATATAATTAAATAAAGCCCCAAAACTGCTAATTTTTTGTATAAGGATTCTTTGTCAGATTCTAATCAAATAAACCCAAAAAAGAATTCGGTAAAATCCTTTTTTTCTTATGTAGTTTATTGTTTTTTTAATTTCTTATGTATTTCTTTGTTTTTCGACTTTTTGTTTTTTATTGTTTTTTCGATGGAATTCGTCGGCGATACTATTTTAATCATAAACAACATAAAATTAATTGTTTTTTAAACAGTAAAAGTAAAAATAATGAAACATTTATGAATTTTAGCTGGAAACACAATTTGCATTGTATTTGTACACGAAATCACGTTTTTGAGCAATTTTGGGTCTGACATGCACTTACGAAATGTTGCGTAACTCCGGAACCGCACGCGTGGACATCACAAAATTGGTCTCAAAAGTTGCGCAAGACTCAAAATATTACGCGAAACGTCGAGGGGGGGGGGGGGCGGATTCCGCCCCCCCCCCGGTCCTATTAGGGTTAAGCATATGTTGAACGAATCATGTCAAGCCATTATGTAATTCCTTCCATTCCACGGCAAGTCCTGACATATTCCTTTTTTTCCAAGTATCTCAACAAATCGTTTCATTATCTCAATTTGACTTTCACTTAACCCTGTCCTTTTTGTAGGCTTTATATTTACTGTTATGTGTACCCTTAAACTGTTTATTTTGTTCATCATTTGATTTAAATGTCACTTTCTTTTTCATCGTTATTTTAATATTTTGTTGTTGTTGATGTTGTTATTGCTGTTATTTTAACCGACAGAGCCCTGTGGAAGACCAGCTTCTTTTGATTGTTTTTACATCTACATATTAATTTTACTTTGTGTTATTATATTCAATATATTTTGAGCTGAACAGGCTACTCTGTACAAATATGAGAATTAAATGAATAAATAAATATATAAATAAAATGCGAAAAAGTGCCATCTTACTTCACTCCTCTCTATGTACAACAAATTAATTATGCGATCCACGAATCCATCAAGATCAAGTTTAGAAGTCAACACTAGACAACTGTACTTGTAATGAAGTATTCATATCATGTATGTAAGCTTTAATGGTTTACTAAAGTTGGAAAATCTTCAAGAGAATTTTGAGAGCTGGTAAAGATGAAAAGCGAACTGTGACCTTTCTCATTCTTTTTAATCCTATCTGAAAAGAATTCCATATGAAAATGCCCTCTAAGCCAGAATATGACTCTAAATAGCTTTAAAATTTATCCTATGAGAGTTAAGCGTGTTTCAATGTATGTTGATTTCTGCAAGATTGAGACATTTTTATAATCATTACAGGGGAGCGTTTCATTAAGTGCTTTGTCATTGATTTTTTACCGACAAATTTGCTCTCAGCCAATAAGATGCAAGGATTTCAGTAGCTTATAACTGTTGTCGGTAAAAATCACTGAAACAACGCTTGATGAAACGCTCCCCAGATTCCAAATCATGATACACAATTAATTTCATGTCGGGTATAATCAACCTTTCTTAATACCTTCTAGACGGTAGGCCGCCTTGAACAGTACTCAACTGCATCTGTAGGGAAAAAATGAGTGCAAACGAATCAAGAAAAAATTTAATCTAAAAATAAACAACCGAAAACCAAACTAATAGCAAATATATTTTTTTAAATACAATTGTGAGCATGATACCTCGAACACTCGAAAAAAAAACATGGACAAAGCATTTAAATTGTTGCACGCACTCTTGTTGAATAGCATCAACGAAAGTTCAGTTTAGTGTAGATAAAACTCTATCATCATACCGCATACAGTAAATAAAATACTTCTCTTTCAAAACATTATTATACATCAGATTTGAACAAAGTCGCACCTAGATGACGTCATGATACAGTGTAATGGGGAGGTCTACAATCACCTAAAAACTTCTTTTATTTTTTAGTGCAGCTAGTACATATATATGCCTTTACAGTGCGTATAAAAATAGACACTTTCCAAATATCCCCCCAAATTGTTATTTCACAATATCTGCATGTTTTTTCCCCTTGAATTTTTTTGTTTAGTAACTGATTGGAACATCAATTGGATCCTTAACTCCATAACTATCCCCCCCCCCCCCCCCCCCCCGCCCTGGAGCGTATCCAGACAGTAATGAATGGAGTTTGGGTAGAATCCTTCCAGGACAGGCAAGTCTAGGCAGCTCACGTGATGTACACACGTAGCCATGGTTGCAATAGCAAGTTGTAGTGATATTTTACCTGGGTCTTCAAGGAGGACACCAATGCTAGGTACGCCATAGCCTTTTGACATGGCCTCGTGACTTGGCTATTTTCCTCGTCATGCTGTGCCTGAGATGAGACTAGCCGGCGACGAAAAGAATCAACACGGCCTGGTGAACGCGCGATCGAGCGACTTTAGTCGCGAGGCCTTTTGGAACCTGGGTTTCCATCGTCCGATATGAATTATTCACGAGTTGACATTCGTATGCTTAAACACGCCTACCGAGGATTATCGACCAATCACAACGGTATCTGCGGGGCTTGCTTTCCATGATTGATGTACTAGTAGCTTGCACGGGCGCGCTAGCTCGAGATGAAGGCGAATTTGCATACCAAATGTATGCTGACGTCATGCGAAGATACGTTTGCTGATTGGCTCCTACCTATAAGGTAGCAGATCCTCGCTAGGAACAAAGGATAACATAAGAAATACAGGCCAGGTTCCAAAAGGCCCTCGGACTCACGTCGCTCGATCGCGCATTCACCGGGCTGGGCGGTTAGTCTTGTTATGCAGCCACTACTAGCTTACTTGCCGAGAAAAATAGCCAAGTCACGAGGGCCTTCTCAAAAGGCTAGGTACGCCACTGCCCTCACCACCACCATTGCAGATGGTGTGTTTCAAGCACAAGTCATCTCCACCAATCAGGGCGGATCCAGGATTTTGATAGGGGGGGGGGACACAAATGCAGATTTGTCAACTGTTGGAAGAAGGGAGACCCGTATTTTATTTTGTCTCGCCAGCTCTCGGGGGGGGGGGGGGGGTGTGGCAACGAAAATAATTATTTCGCCAGACCTTCAAAGTTCGCTCAGTTGGTGGGGGGGGGGGGGGGCGGAGGGGGGTATGGGGGTCCAGTTTCATTTCCATAAAAATAGAAAAGGTTTTCGTTCTAAGGGGGGAGGGGCAAAATAAAAAAGGGGCACAATGCATACTTTTTCTTCCCCACCTAAATCCGCCACTGCCACCAATAACCAATTTATTGTGGAGAGTGTTTTGAAGATGCAATGCAGTAACAGGAGGAGATTTCTGGCATTGACATGTTTTCTTCTTCAAATTTTTAATTTATCGTAAAGGTTACACGATCCTGAAAACAAGGCCTTGTAGCATGAATAAGAAATTTAAGAAAGGAAACATATTTACTAATGTGAGTAATGCTTTATCATTTCCTCAATTAAGATATCAACATGAATTACAGTGCATCCTTTCCACATGTTCGTGCTCCAGACGCTAAAGGATTCTGCAATTCGGTAGAACAGGTTAGGGAAAACCAGGAAACGAAAGTGAAAGTATGAAAATATAATTTTTCTTCCTTCTTTAGGTACATTTTCTTGTACTGCATTGCATCCTTGCTAAAGATGTGCTCAAGACAAAAATATAAAGTTTCTACAGAAAAGACATGATCTGCAATGCTGCGTGCATGGGTGTTTTGTGAGTGAAGGTGTGAGGGTCGGTAAACGTTCAGGGAAGAAATGGTTGCTCAAAGCACTTAGTAAAATATGTCAGAGCACAAACAATTGCTCTCTTGGCCCTGTTTCATAAAACTTGTTTTCAATAACAACTGCCTCATTTCTATGGCAAATTCACTCTCAGCCAATCAGACTCAAGGATTTCAGTAGCTTGTAACAATTATTGTAACTGGTTATTGATAACAAGTTTTATGAAATGGGGCCCTGGTATACGGTATGCATTTTGGTCCAATTCAAGACAAGCATTCTTTTGCGCAAAACAATTTTTGCGATTTTTCCAAATGTAGCCATTACTCACTCACAGGCTACTTTTCTCAGTTAAATACACCCTAACCCATAATTTTTGTATAAGAACAAAAAAATCATCCTCATATTGCGATATAAGTCTGGAACATATATAAAAGCGTGCAATCTTTTGATAGACATCTTTATGAAATCAATTTTGAGCCATTTCCTCCCTGAACTTGAGGGGTCAAGTTCAAGGTCATGGTTGCCTTAAGTTGGCATGGGTAGGCCCTAGGCAGAAGTGAACCCTCCCCCCCCCGAGAAATTACCGTTTTTTAATAACGAAACGAATATCGAAAAAGGAAACAGGAAACCTCTCATATTGCTACATTTTTAGTTTGGGGCATATTTCAAAGTGTCTACTATTTTTGTATGAACTGTATAAAATCTCTCTGAGAAAATTATGGTCAAGGAGTGTGAAGAAAATAAAGGATGACTTAGAGAGACCCGTGCACGGAAGCTATAAAGTGGGATCATGTGGCCACACGCCTGAAATTAGATCTAGTCATTTTCGACCCGCACCAAAGATGATGTCATTGTTGAAAACAATGTATATAAAACCAATAATACATATTTCAACACTTTTATTTATATGTGCCTAAAGAAGGATTGTTAAAGGTTCAGATCAGTCCCATGAGAGAGCAGAAGTTGGTCCCAGTGTGATTTTATGGGGATTTTATTAGATGTCCAAGAAACCTCATAACCATTGTAGCTTAGATCAGGATGATGAGTATGTAAGTTGCAGCCCCTGTAGAGTGGTAAAGAGAAAAAAATGCTGAAAACCCCCTTCATTTTTTTCAGGAAGTCATGGAAATTGTATTAATTTCAAGTCAAGACACAAGTTTGAATGGTGTCATTGCTAGCACTTATTTTTCATGATTTATAGGGAAATAATTACAGGTGTACACCCCTATGATTCGGATTTGTATTCCTCTTTTTTTTTTGGTGCGTCACAAGTCGCCTTTTCATTTGATATAGAATATTTATCAATTGGCAGTATCTCTTCATATATACATGTATATAATGCCTACAGCTTATATTTTTAATATATTATAGCGAACAACAAAGCAACACATTTCTGTTTATGATTGGTATCTTTTAAGATGTTGAAGCCGGGCTGAAACAGCTAACTAGACCATTTTAAGTGCTTGTTTTTCAATTTGCGCGCTCAAGGACCAACAGAACAATGGCCAGAAACACATCCAAACTCAAACCAAGAACATACTTTACATACTCAACAATTGGTGGTTATGCGCAGACGTGCCCATATACTGAAGGAAATAATTTTCCAAGATTATTAAAATGCTGATTCGCTTCAAAATTGGTCTGTCTGTTGTACGTTACATGTGGTGTATATTGTTTTGAGTTGCTGTTCTTTATCTTCTTCACCTTTTTCTCTCTATGTGGTTATATTTTATCTCTTCCATTTTTTTCTCTACAGTCTCTACTTTCATTTTTATGAGGAACTGATGTTTTGCTTCAACGTCAATAATAATAATAATATTGGATATTTATATAGCGCTAATATCCACCATGAATGGTGCTCAAGGCGCTCCAATATTACCCCGGCTCTAGCTAGGCTGCCGATTTCGGCGCTCTCAGCATTCAAGGAATTAATTCCTGCCGGTACCCATTTAACACCTGGGTAGAGAGTGGCAAATGTAGATTAATGTCTTTCCAAAGAACAGTAGTGCCGCGCCGGGATTCGAACCCACGACCATCATATCTCCAGTCCAGTGTTTAAACCACTCGACTACGACACCTCACAAATAATATTTAATAGGCAATTAGTTTGATTAGATTTTTGATTTGATTAATTTTGTTCTGCATTCATATTAGTACAACATTTTTCGGTAATGTATAGTTGGTACTCTCTAGACTAAAATTACTTTTTAAGCTAAGGGTTTGTACATAAGGATTCTGCTACGTACATGGCGGAGTGAGAAAAGATGAGCCACTTTGCATTTAGATGTGTCGTCTAAAAATAGAAATTCAAAGGAAAAAAGAACAGTAATTTTGATTCAGTCTAATTCATTTAGAAAGATTTTATCCATGATTAATTTCAAATGTCACCTGGGTCAAATTTGAAAGAAAATTTTCTTTCAACTTGACCTAAAGAAAAGACGGAAACAGATAACTGAGAAGTTGAAAAGACAGTTGAATGATAGGGGATCTCTAGATTTCTGGAGTCGTTAGGATATAAATTAACTATTCCTTTGTTTTGCATTAGAATTTCCGGGTCCGCTCGCTATTCATAAGCACCGCTATGCATATAAAACCGCTATTCATTTAACACGCGTTATGAATAGCGGTCCTTATGAATGGAGGTCCTTATGAAAAGCGAGGTAATTTGTCTATGGTTGCTCGCTATTTCGAACGACCGCTATTCACACAAAACCGCTATTCATTTAGTCACGCGCGCGTTATGGATAACTGTCCTTATGACGAGGTTACTCCATAATTTCTTACAACTGTACAAGGAATGTATATTTTAAAAATGACGATTAAGTGTTCCCTATCAAAATGAACTGCTTCAAAGTCTTTCTCAATCGTTATTGGTAGAAATATGATTTTTTAAACAGATTTGTTGACTAAACAAATAATGCCTCCCACATGAAACTGAAAATCCGTTTGTTAAGGACCTTCACGATTTTTAAGATCTCATACCATCTTGTTCATTATCTTATTTCAAAATACAAATCTTATTTCCTTTTGATTGAATTAAAACCATCTTGTTGTCTTAGTCGAACTTCCCTATGAGTGGTCAAATGAATTTCCAAACAAACAAAGACGGCAAGCAAATATATTTCTGAGATATTACTTCTCTCTTTATACTTTATAAGCGCTTTATTAAGCGCTTGATATTTACATAACGTGAAGTCGCATAGCAACCGAAAGGAAACAGTTTTCTTAAAAAAAAAATATTCTCCCATTTATCAACTATCATTTGATTTATAGATTACTGAATCTTCTATAAATCCATTATCACTCATAATAATAATAATAATAGTTCGTTCTTCTATAGCACCTTTCAGGACCGTATAGGCCCTCTCAAAGCGCTTTACAGTTTTCAATGTTTAAAATCATAGGAAACATTCATCAAAAAGGTAAGTTTTCAGCGCTCTCTTAAAAACATCAGTCATGGAGCGTAGTGACACTGGGAGAGCGTTCCAGAGTTTTGGACCCCCACATGAGAATGCCCTGTCACCATAGGTTTTTGTTGCTCCAGGATTGAGGGTGAGAATGTGTTGGGAAGATGATTGCTGACGCCTTGGTGGGATGTACGGTATGAGCAGTTCTGAGATATTATTCTGGACACATGGCATGGAGAGCTTTGGAGATGGTGAGAATGGCCTTATAATGGATGCGGAACTGTATTGGCAACCAGTGTAGATCTGTCAAGACAGGTGTTATGTTTTCAAACTTCTTAACTCTTGACACTAATGCTATGGTCAGACGGACAGATACGCGCGATACGCATGTCTGCGGATGTGCATCCGTAAAAATCCGTAGAAATCCGCAGCAATCCGTATCATGCGTATCATCCGTAAGTGCATCCGTAAAAATCCGTGGGAGTGCGCAGGAATCGAGGTCTTCCGCGAAAAAGTTTTGAAAATCTCAAAATTATTTTAAATTTCCCGCGCAAGGTCTTTTGCGCAGAATTTAGGTAGAATTTGCGTATTGTTCCGTATCATGCGTATTGATCCGTATCTTTGCGTATTTTTGAGTAAAACGTCCGTATCTATCCGTAAAATTTAGGTAAAAGTGCGCAGGTATCCTAGTAGTAGTAGTAGTAGTGTTCTCTCCAAAGATCGAATCGCAACTGAAGTGATGCTCCACAAGCCGCGGTATATATGCGGATGTTGCGGACGAGGAGAAAGCCGACATCCGTGTGCGTATGCGTATCGTGCGCAGGACTTCCGTATCTTCCGCAGAACATCCGTATCTAGTCCGCATCTTGCGCAGAATTTAAGTGACACTAGCGTGGCACATCCGCCAAAGGGGTGTCTTCCGCAGAACATCCGCAGGATTTGCGTATTTCATGCGTATTGCATCCGTATCTCATGCGTATCTACCGTGGTTTTTTGGCTTTTTGCGCAGATTTTCAACAATTTCTGCGGGTGAAATTATTTTTTTTTACGGATGCATCCGCAGACATCCGTACATGTCCGTCTGACCTAAGCATAAGCGAGACGCAGAGTTCTGAATCCACTGCAATTTACAGATTTGTCTCGCCGGAACTCCCAGAAGAAGGCAATTGCAGCTGGACTAGTGTCTCAGTTGTCTTACTATTTGAGATATTGACGCACACTACCTATTCCCCTGAGGGCCAAGGATGCTTTGTTGCAAGTATTATTGACTTGCTGCTGCATAGTGAGGTGACTGTCAAAGATAACACCAAGGTCACGTATATAGGGAGGGGCATTGGCGGATCCAGGGGGGGGGGGGGGGGGGGCACAGCCGGCCCCCTTTTGAAAGAGAAGTATGAGTTTTTACCATAGACGATCCGCCATTTTGTCGATTGTGCCCCCCCCCCCTTTTAGAGTGAAGACCTTTTTTTTTTTCTTTTTTGCTTGTCAGGGAATTATGGAGGGAAACTGGACCCCATAACCCCTTACTAAGCGATTTTGGAAGGTTTGGCGAAAAAATTTTTTTGGTCCCTACCCCAAAAAATTCAAGAATTCAAAAATTCAATTGAAGAAATTACGATTGTAAAACTCAGTGCCCTATAAAATCAACTCTTTCACCCGGACATATGAACCAGGGGCGACATAGCGTCTTTTAAAGCCAAAAGCGGCCACCTCGTAATAAGGTGCTCAAGTGGCTACAACATCACCCCGGCTCTAGCTAGGCTACCGAATTCGGTGCTCACAGCATTCAAGGAATTCTTTCCTACCGGTTCCCATTTAACACCTGGGTTGAGAGTGGCAAATGTAGATTAATGTCTTGCCAATTAACACTCTCCAGTCAAGTGTTTAAACTACTAGACATTATCAAGCATCATCTTCTTCCTTTTTTATTGTGGTTCTAGACACTGCTTCAGCTTCCCCAATTAGCAGTTGTGTGTGGTGGGCTAATGACTCATGTGCAAGCGAGCGAAACGAACGAGCAAAAAATTTCAGACTTTTTTTTAATGCTGAATTCCTTTGGTTGAGCATTATTTATAGCGATATAATGACAATGACAACAACAAATTATTTGGTGGAATGTCGAATTATCTTTTAATACGTACATTAACCGTGTTGATTTCCTTTAAGATTACATCGATATCAACATACTTTATGCGATCTGCTTGATTTAATTATATACCGTAAGAGCTAGCGAGCGTATAGCGATCGAGTTTTTGCAGAGATTTCCAGAAAATATTACCTTTACTTGGTGTAAATTATGGGCACATTCGAGTGAGTGGAATGAGAAATCCTTTGCTTGGGGATAGGCATTATGCCCCTCTTGCATGTCTTGCCTCCAGCTCCACTGCCATGACTGCCTTACATTGTAGTAATATATTGTGTACCTGTTACTACATGAATCCGCATCGATTCTTTGAAGTTAGATATGGCTCTTTTTGTAAGAAACAGTGAGAAATATAGGTAAAAGGGGGCATTTATCAGAAGGGGAAAGGACGATTATCAGAGATGGAATGGGGGCACTTATAAGAAGTGAAAAGGGGCACTCATTAGAAGAGGAAAAGGGCACATATTACATAGGAGGAGGGGCATTTATCAGATTTGAAAAGGGGCACTTATCAGAAGGGGAAAGTTGGCACTAATTAGAAGGGAAAAGGGGTACCTATCAGAAGTAAAAATGTACTAGTATTTAGCAAAGGAAAAAAGGGCACAAATTAGAGAGAATTAGGGGCACTTATCAGAAGATGGAGGGGAACTTATTAGAAAGAAAAAAAAGCACCTATCAGAAGTAAAATTTTACTTATCAGAAGGAGAAAATGGCACTTATCAGAGAAATTAAGAGGCAATATTATCAGATATGGAAAAAGGCACTTATCAGAAGGGGAAATGGCACTTATTAGAAAAGAAAAAGGGACACTTTTAGTAGTAAAAAGGGGATTTATCAGAGAGAAAGGGGGCATTTTTTTCAGAAATAAAAAGGGCACTTGTTTGGTACTTGAAAAGTGTGGGGGACACTGTGTCCCCCCCCCCCCCCGGGCGCGCCGCATCTGATTTGAACCCTACCACAATCTGGTTATTTTGTAAATGAAAGTCATTTTTAGACGCGAAGACCTTTCATTCGGTACATGAACAATCACTTGTTGTTTATTCCTGATCTAAACAATAAGGACAACGATAGCAAAGTGAAGAAGCGAGAGAAAGAGAGAACGAGAGCTATAAAATGAAGAAAAAAATTGTAATAGAAAAAAAAGGGAAAATAATCAGGAGTTGGAAATAGAGAACAAATACTGAATGAAGGGGGAAAACAATACGAAGCAGAATTTGTGGCAGCAGATGAGTGAAATTACGTTGAAAAACTATTGCGTTGATGACACATTTGGAAGGGGAGGACTAAATTACACCTCTTTATTCAATATTTAGAGAAGAGCATGGCTAACAATAACAATAACAATGGTGGTATATCTTGTTTAAAAAGGGATAGCCTCATCATTATCTATAGCGTTCTTCTTGTGGTCCTTGCAAGCATATTATTAATTATTCCGGTTTGAGTCGAGCTACCATGATAAGGTGCTCAAGCATTCGAAGAATTTCTTCATACTGGATACCCATTTACTTAAAATTGATGGAGAGTGGTGAATGTAGATTCATATTTTGCCAAAGGTTGAGAAATAATAACCTATGGTGGCTCTCATTTTTTTTCTTCATTTTTTTACAACAGGCATCACAATTGGATCTGCAGATTGGCAAGGTTTAGGAAACAGTTCCTATCGGTATGTCACTACCCCACGGTCTTTCCAGGATGCTCGAAATTATTGTCATGAGTTACATGGTGATCTGGCACAGCTTAAGACAAGAGAGATAAATGTAAGTTACTGGGTATAAGGGGCGACGATTTTTTTTTGTCATGTTGCATAGGAGGTTAAACCCAAAGAAATGTACCAATATATTTCAAAAATAACCTCGGCACAAGATTGGAAGCTTCTACAAAGCATAGAAGCGAGCGTTTTGTCCCTGATATTCGGAATATGATAATATTATTGTAGAATCGAAACTTTACATTATCAGAGGCGGTACCCCTTTGCAGCCTCCCAAACATCAGTAACGAATACGTTGTACGTGTAGCTGTGGATGCCAATAATTTGGCGGAAAATGGCTTAAATATTTATGTATTTATTCATTTATTTACTATTTTTTTGTGTGTGGGGTGGGGGGGGGGGGGGCTGGTGCTGACCAGCAGAGGCGGTTTTTTTTTTGTTCTAGAATACGTTTGATACATACGTGCAAAATCCAACCGCTGTTAAATTAAAGGACTGAAAGTACCATTTACCTAAAATTAATAATACCTCATTACTGTAGGTAAAGGAGGGGGAGGGGAGAGATTCATGGAGTAAATTGGCCCACCTTATTGATTTTTTTGTAAATGGTGTGTATGTGTGTGTGTGTGTTTGTGTGTAATTAGGTTTTTATTTTTACAGACGTGATTCAATCAGATATGATTATTTACGTCTGGGGACCGACCTTTAACGTCACCATCCGAAAGACGTGACTCAGTCTCGAACCTGGGTCCGCTGAATCAGTTTATAACTTCCACTGTTAGCTGGATTACAGGCGCACGCCACAACGCCCAGGGACAAAAAACTTTTTTCGCCAAACCTTGAAAAACCTTTAAAAATCGCTCAGTAAGGGGTTATGGAGTCCTCTTTACCCCTTTCTTCTTCTCTCCTTCCTCCTTTCTTCTTCTTCTTTTTCTTTTCCCCTCTTTTTTCTTTTTTTTTTCGCCGCCAATAGGGGGGGGGGGGGGGAGGGGGGGGGGCCGCGGCCGATTCGGTCCCCCCTGGATCCGCTAGTGGTAATAGAGTTAAATTTTGATAATGTATTCTAGTCATGCGAAGGAGCTTTGCGACGGGGGGGGGGGGGGGGGGTGCGTTTCTGGTTTCTGGCATGGGAATTGCTCCCTTTCTGAGCGTAAGAAGACTACGCATTTAATAGTATTTTTACTGTGAATTCTATTAGGTGTAAAAAAAACCCAACCAAACAAAAATATTTTACAATATGTGAACCTCTTTTCAAGCTGAGGGTTTCACATAGTAAAGTTGAAGGATGTCAGATTTAATGGGGTAGGTTTTATGACATTTCTCTGAATACTTTTCTTTAAATAATGCTCCTAATATCTAATTACATCTGCAATTTTCTACACTCAAGGCCACAAAATCAGTAATTGATACCGAACACAACAATACCATCGCGTATCGCACCTGTCATTTCTGCTAACCTTGTGCTATCCAGTGCGATCAATGATTCATGACTTTGGGTTTATAAAAGTATGCTGGAAATTCAGCTGCAATGCACAATGGCAATTGTGTTTTGATGAGTACTAACACACACAGATTATGTGGCCTTGATTTTCAAAAAGTGAAAACCTAATTAAATATTCAGAGCACTATATAAAAAAAAATATTCAGATAAATGTCATAAAACTTGCTTCCAATAGATTTGACCTCCTTCAACTTTACAAGGTAAAACGTCAGTCTAATAAGAATTTGAACTTTTGTTATTAACGATCAAAAGTGTCATTTTTTTACACCTAGTAGAACACTCTTAAATGCAAATAATGCACATCACGGCCTAGAATGTCATTAAGATTTATGATGTGTACAAGATTTGATTATTTATTATACATTCATTGATATTTAGCCATTGGCAAACATATTCTTACAAATAAGTTTGAACGTTTCCATTGCATATACTCTCTTTTATTGTCAGGAGGAATCGAAAGTTTCTTTTAACAGTTGACATAGTTGACGTGAAAGTAATTAAAATCCATTATAATCTCGCTTCCCCAAACTAATTCAACAAGTACTTTCGAAAGATAACTCAGTAATTTTAGTATCTGTAACTGTCAGTCATGATTGCGAGGGTGTGATTGGCATAATATAATAAGTTAAGCTTATCATATTACGTAAAGGCCTACAAGTATGACAAGAGAGTATAATAATTTCTTTTTCAATATTGAGAGTGGGTAATGGTGTTTGTGTGTGTGCGGCTGTGTGTGTTTTATGGCCTAAATTCATTTAAATACAATGGCCCGTATTCTGAACTGCGATTTAACTTAAACCGCGGTCTAAGTGTGGTTTAAATCCAGTCTAAAACTGCCCTTTGAACCAGAGTTTTAGAAAATCGCGTTCTGAAGTCCGGTTTAACTTCAACTCCGGTCCAGTATGGCTTAACTTTGTACAGAAATTTAGACGGGCCTTACGGTTTAAGTCAGTTTTGATTAAAGCTCTGGTTTAACTTAGACTGGAGTTTAAAGGCCAAGTCCACCCTAACAAAAAGTTGATTTGAATAAATAGAGAAAAATCCAACAAGCATAACACTGAAAATTTCATCAAAATAGGATGTATAATAAGAAAGTTATGGTATTTTAAAGTTTCGCTTAATTTCGCAAAACAGTTATATGTACATCCTGCTCAGTATGCAAATGAGGGAACCAGTGACGTCACCCACTCACTATTTCTTTTGTATTTTATTATGTGAAATATAGAATATTTTAATTTCTGCAGATTTCACAATTAGGAAGCTCTCATTGAATTGTGTATAGGTTGCAACAATGGCAATTACACATGTTCAGCGAGGAATCAAACCTTGTTTCATATTATATCAAGGAAAAATTAAAATATTTCGTATTTTCAAGTTTTCAAGCAAGAAATCGAATGAAAAATGTCCAATGTGCAATCGTACGCTGGCAGCCGGGGATGACGAATTTGATTTGACTTTGACATGTTTGATGAAACTGGATGCAAAATCACGAAATTGATTGGACAAATTTCATAAATGAATGACCACAGACGAAACTGACTTCGAGATGCATGATCACGAAGCTTCGGGACGCAATTGAATGAAAAATGTATCAAATTGAATTTTAAAATAGTGTTGAAATTGACGGGAAATCCTATATTATTATTTTTGTTGTTGTTCTTGTTATAGAGAACAATTAATAGTCAGCGATCTTTTCTTGGTGACAGGACTTTGTTCAGAATTTAACAGATAGAGCAGTCTGGTTTGGTCTCGCTGATCTGGAAGAGGAATGCACATATAAATGGACCGATGGATCACTGCTTGATAATTCGTAAGAAAACGCTTAGTTAACCTCACTTGACGTATTTAGTCCTTCCTTGTGCCTCTACTTTTAATGGAGTACAAGTACTGTAAAAAAATGAAATGTATTTCCGAATATGCTAGTATTGCATTATCTTTGTATAATAAAGATACAATATAATAAATCAATCTGCGGACAATTTCCCCCACGTACTTTCACCAGAACAATTCCTCCGGAACAAATATACACAGGCAAGTGCACCTATGAACATTATCATCGGGACAATTTAAACCCCGGACTATACCTGGGGTAATTAACACCACTGGAAAACTTCCCCTAAAGTGATTAGCCCTTGTTAATATTTCCCCATGCTGAGTCGAGGTCGAGGGAGGGGGGGGGGGGGGGGAAGGGTTGGTATTCAGTAGAAATAAAAGTTGAAATTTGCACCCTTACACCCTACGTTGTACACTGTACCCCTAAAGGTAATTTCGTATTCGTTGCACCCTTATCAACGTGTACATTTCCATCTTAGACGAAGCCGATTAACTACGGCGTGAAACTAAACCTGTGGACTACAACATTGACGAACTGAACCCTAAGTTGAAATGTTGTAGGCCTACCCGTTGCGATGCTGCTGTTGTACTGATAACGTGGGTAATGGTGCAAATTTGAAATTGCATTTCTTAGTATTCCAGGGGCGTTAACATATCCTACTGGGTAGTTGTTCAAAATAAAGTCTGAAGTTCATAACCGCGTTGATATACTTCACGTTATTAACAGGTTTTCATCATGGGAAGGCAATGAAACGGTGATCTGTCAACAGTACAAGGACTGCATTCAGTTGGAACAGGGAACCTGGCAGGAACAAAACTGCTCAATCCCACTTAATTTCGTATGTGAACGATCAGGTAACTAAAAATAGTAGTGTATTACTCTAAGGCATTTGGTAATTTGGTGTCCCATACATTGACAAGTATTGTGGAGCATTGAAAATAAACTGACATCAAACGTGTCTTTTCACTTCATATATCATCTGATAAAAACTCTGGTAGGACTATCAACCTATTACAATTATCAGGTATACGAAGATATGGGACATGGTCGGCTACCACTATGAAATGGCCGGCCATTCTTTCTCAATACATTCTCATGTTTGACTCATAATTGTTTCGACAGGTCTCAAAGGCCGCTAATTTATTCCTTGGACATTTTATCTTGAAATGACCTCAGTTAGGATTTGTGAAAAGACTTAAATGAGAAGAAAAAAAATTTTTTTTTTATATTCTCTGTACAGCATGTGGGTCTATGGCGAACTTAAACTGATCTTGATGTTTTTATTACGCTAATAAATTATTGCCAAACCTCTGGAAGAGGTCTCCATAAGAACCCCATTATTATGACATGAGGAAGGACATTCAGTCTTTGGTTTGCTGGTAAACTAGTTTATGTATTTATACCTGTTGCACATTTAATTCTTTTATTCTCTCATTTTATCGAGTAAATATAACCAACATTCATTATTCCATCAATTATGTATCAATACCACATATCAATGAAACATCTTTCTGTATTTCAGATCGAATATCAATATATCACCCACTGTTTGTCCCAACTGATGTGAATTGTACATATATAGTAGGTCTGGGCAAACAACTATGCCTGGAGACCGTTAATTCCCTCCTATTAGACAGACACGGTCATGGGGCTGGCTGACCTACGGAAAATGCAAAAATATGGTGTTTTCTATCATTTCTATTAACAATTTTCAGAAAGAAGCTCAAAAAATGAATAGAGTCGGAAATTCATTGTTAAAATAAACTTCGAACGAAATGATTTGACCAACGATTAGTCAACTTTCTTCATAAGGAACATAGTCTCACGTCAAGACGTCGGCTGTAAAACCGTGTAAATTTATTTTAAAAATGCGCTTGTTTTACAAATTATAATGCGTATACATTTGTTACAAAGCTTTACCAAGGAAGTAACACTTCCCTGGCTTTACAGTGAAATTCAGTTGTAATGAATATTGTAGTGTATTGTCCCGTTATTTCTGCATACAAATAACAATGAATAAATGAAATAAATTGTGCTTCAAGTCCGAAGGACAACATATTATTTAATCTTTAATGAGTAAATACTCCGGAGTCAAATAAAAACACCGCAGGATCCAAAAATTTATACTAATATATATATATATATATATATTTATATATAATATATACATTAACTGTGTGGATACGTACACCTTCGACCTTCTTTGTTCCTCTTTGTCAATGCCAGCACGTGAAATATGAACATTTTATATTCCAATTGAATTAGCTTGATATGTGGCCCACTTATTTGGCCTATCCTACCCCCCCCCCCCCCCCCCCCCCCCCCCCGTCGAAACTAAGGCTGAGCATGAGGATAATATCAAAATACATGTACATGTACCCATGTTACGTTATGTAGCTAATAAATAACCAGTGACCCCCTGGTATAAAAGTTTTCTAATTATGAAACATTGTTTTGATTGGGAACCTCAATATTCATCCACTCAAATTAATATAATTCCCGGCTCCTGAAAAAATATTTCTCAACTACCATGTTTTTCTTTTCTCATGACTGAAATAGCTGTTCTTGGTCAAAAAATATACACCAGGACCAGGTGTGGAGAAAGTAGAAGAAAGAAGCCATAAATATCCTTAAATTGCCAGGACTATTAAACATTTTAGCATCAGTCCATTAGAACAAATTACATTACTTTTACTGAAGGTTTTGTTTATTCTGCGTCACAATTATCAGTTAATATTTTCATGAAGAAGAATTTGATTGAACTAGAGTCTCTAGTAGAGAATTAGAATGACAGAAATCATTCTAGTGGTTTCAACTTGATTCATTATCTAATCCCTAATATAATATAATAATAACAATATCATAACATTATAATAAATGAAATGGAGGCGGGATGAAGTGAAGGAAGTGTTGAAGAGAAACTAGGAACCACTTTTATTTGCCTTTACTATTAGGGGGGTGGTTGTACATGCTGGAAGTCCCCTCCTTAAAAATAAGGGGTAGATAATTATCTCCCCATCATCCACGGCAAAAAGTAACTCCAATCATTATTACTGGGCATGCATGCAAAATATGAAATAGAAAATACCTGTACCATGTGTACTGTAGGGCTGTAAATATGATGCTGCATGGTGATGGTGTTATTTCATGACACATATGTCCTTTGTGAAATCAGGGAGGTGTCTCGTTTCCACCTCCCTGGTAAAATGTTCCTCACTAAAAGTATCAACGTCGCCAAATGTGCATCCTAGAAATGAGAGCTTGACCAGCAACATGTATGATAATATTCCTGTAATTTCCCATTGGTGATATAAAAGGAGCACTGAAAACACGATGCTAGAGCAATATAGTAGAAAACCAAGTTCGAAGCTTGAGAAAACGCGCCAAAGTCATTGAAAAGGTCCACGTGCTTTCTGTTTATTATGCCATATGAATGTGTGTGGCATGTTATATGGATGACACATGCAACTCACTGCCTGTCAGGCCTGGGCTCTGGTCAAGGGAATCGATTGACCTTGTCTCTGAGTGTCTGCAAGTACTATAGTCTCTGATTAGAAAATTTGACAAATTATTTTGTCGAAATAACACGAAAATGTGTCTGGTAGAGCATGGACCCATGGGTAGAAGGGGTTGGGGAGGGCAAAATGAGACCAAGTTCCGCGGGGAAAGGGGCAGTTGTTTATCAGATGTAAAAAAAAAAAACCGCCTCCATACATTATTATTCTTAGTCCACTGCCTGAACTGTCTCCGTGTATCGCGCGATCGCGATCCTGATCCTAAATTACACCCTCAATGCTAACACGATAGGCCAGTCCTTTATCCCACCGATATCCACCCTCGCAGACAGTCTATTCGAATTTGTTCCCGCCCACAGGCGTAGAATTTGCATCATTCATGAATGATTACGTAATATTCAGTTTTCAGTTATCGGGTCGATGGGCAGGCCAGAGAGATCTAGGGCATTTTGTATTTATCTACGAGGTACCTCCTTGGGTATAAGCCAGTTCGGGGTTAGCGCATGATACAAATGACCCCAAATATCCACAGATATTTTAGACATGGAGGGTGCCTTTATGTGCACTTCAGAAAAATAACTCTGGGAGTGATAGAGGTGCCTCATGAATAGCTTTTGTTTCCCCCTTTAAAAAGAATACTTCCACCTGGATATCATGGAATGCACCATTAGTGCATAATTGAATAATGATTACATGACATTCATGAGCACATATCGAATATTAGTGTCAGTGGGTTTTAGAATTTGGTACAGATGACCTTTATCTGCTCATGCTCAGATTGCATCTCCGAAGTGGCTTATTATTGTTTCATAGGCAGATATGTTGCAAGGTTTTGAAAAGCGTTGTTCCTTTGGATCTTTTCGTCATTGTAAACCATATATAGGCATATCAAAACAACAAATAGCTTGTACTTTTGTTTAAGGAAAATATCTGTGTTTTCTTTATAGCTCTCATACTATCTCTCATAATAGTATTAGATTTCGCATTGAACTGTTTATAACAATAATTAACTTGCCTATATTTCAGTGTTCTGGGGATTGACCTTTGTTCAATTACCCTCTGTTACCACCCCATACATGTTTTGATTTGTATTACTTCGTTCTTTATCTACATGTATTTTATAAATGCTTGTCCCTGTTTTTCTAGTTTTAGTTTCATTCAATCTGTGGAAATATTAACAGAACCGTATGTTCGGATCACGCCTCTGTTCACACTAACTAATAGGAAACTAATTTTTAAACAGTTTTTTAGGCATTACTCCCAGTGTTAAAGATAGTATGCTCGGTCTGTCATGAAAATCATCACAAGTCAGAAAAATTGGAACCAGTGGGATTCGAACGTGTCATCTACTGCTTGCAGGGCAGCGACATAACCACCAGGCTATTCTGGTTCACGGCCAAGTCACGATGAACTGAAATCAAATACCCAAGATCCTCATTTTTTTTACTCATTAATATTGAACGGTCCGCCGTGGACAATAGTAAATGAAGAAGCTTAATGGGAGGAATTTTAATGTGTAATTTTTTTTAGGCTTTGCTCCCAGTGTTAAAGATCGTATGCTCGATCTGTAATGAAAATCACAAGTCAGAAAAAATTGGAACCAAAGAAATTGGAGAAAAAAAAAAATTTATCCAAACTCATTGTGTTTGATCTTGAAATACCATCACATTCTTAACCCTTTGAGTGCGAGCCCGCGCACAGCGATTGTTCTCCCTGTGACGGAGCGATTTCGGTTACATTGCCGGTAATGTGAAATTTGGAGGTGCTTTCTACTTTGATTGCTCATTGTACCTCACTCGGTCATTTTCGTAATTTTTAGTAAATGTAAACATGAAAGGTCAGACTTTTCTCCTTCTAAAAATATAAGTTTTGTTTATCGAAACAAAAAATAAGGTTTGTTATTTTACAGGGGAAAAGCCGTCTTATTTTGTTGAAGCTTTGCTTCCTTCCTTTTCAGTACACTTACAATACAAATTGCGTAAACGCCGTCGCAACGCGGTTAGATCAAGGTCTGTGATAACTCCTTGGTTCGATCGATACCCCATTCATTGGCCCCCATTGTCGTCTGCTAATGCTCGGGCGATTATTCAATTCAATTCAATTCAAAAATGGTTTATTGAAAGAAACATGTGTCGCAGCCAAAAGCTGAATAAAACATGTGTACAATATAAATTATCAATTACAAATATTAACAAGAGCGAAAAAACTACTAGCGGTAATACAAGGTATAAATACAGTAAATGAAAGTTAATCACAGAAGTAAGCAAATTATAAGATACATCATTGAAATACGTTAAAATTAAAGAAAATCTAAAAGTACACAAATTACAGTATATTCGTCACACATATTTTACATGTACTTACATGCATCTAATAACAGATTAACAATCATAATGTCTTCATGAAAAGAGGTATAGAGCCAGGTAATGACAATGAGACAATGAGGTAATGAGATGGTGAGAGGAAAGGATAAGAGTGGAAATAGATGAGATAGGAAAGAGAGTGGGCACTGGTTTTGGAAGACTAACAGAGAAAGAGAAGGGGTGAAAGGAGGGATACAAAGGAAGAAGGGTGAGGCATGGTGACAAACGAAGTAATGGTAGAGAGAGAGAGAGAGAAAGAGAGAGGGAAGGTGTAAGTGGAGATAAAAATACATTGACATATAATATTTCAAAATTATATTATATACTGTATATACATAGAAATTTCTACTTAGATATATCATGGGTAATTTGCAAGAAATTTGAGTTTGAATATAGAAAATTGATGGGTAGCTCAAGATACCAACTAGTTTGTGTAAACAATGTACGTGAGATTAACAATAATGAGTAAAGAGAAAGAGAAGCAAGAGAGGAGATACGAAGATATAATCAAAGAAGATCTAAATTCAAGAACTGTAGAAGAGAGAGAGAAAGAGAGGGGTGGAGGAAGAAAGGAGTAGTGGATATTATTGCACAGTACATAAATAGGTCATAAATAGTAATCATTCAGAAATTAATAATTGCATAGAATCAATGAAATTGCATAATAAATATAGAGCAGCTAATACACCGAGTGGGAACGAGGCAATATAAAGCAATGACCAGGTATGTCCTAAAGATTAAATAAATTGACCAATGAAACTAACAAAACTTCAAGGAGATCAGTTGTAACTAATAATAGCCACTTGATAAATGAAGTTCACCTAATTCTCATTAAGTAAGTCTATAAGGTAAGGTAGGGGGTTATTTCGGAATCGGCTGGTCTTACATTTGAGTTGGTCAAACCTCGGTATTTTCCTTAGAGAAATATCTAGCCGTTTAGGAGGAGGGAGCCAGTTTTTGCACTTTGGGTTGGTTGTTAGAGATTTTGCAAATTTTAGGGCAAGACTTTTCCTTCTAGATTCCAAAGTTTCCAGATTGATAGTTTGGCAAGCTTCTTGATATGATGAGTAATTACGTCGTAGTATTATTTTGCAGACCCTTTTTTGTACTCTTTCAAGGTCTGTGATTTGTTGTTTGGTTAGGGCTCCGTTAAAGACT
The DNA here is from genome assembly GCA_025617745.1 of Heliocidaris erythrogramma. Lineage (NCBI taxonomy): Eukaryota > Metazoa > Echinodermata > Echinoidea > Camarodonta > Echinometridae > Heliocidaris > Heliocidaris erythrogramma. The sequence goes on from CM046859.1 coordinate 27,394,402, forward strand.
GGTGTGCAATATTCTAGTAAGGGACGGATGTATCCAACAAAGACAGTTTTCAGGTCTTCAACAGGCATACCAAACTGCTTGAGCAGTCTGAACATATATAATTTTCTGTTACACTTCTTGAGAATTTCACCTACATGGTTATCCCATTTCAGGTTTGACTGTATTATTACTCCCAGTATCTTAGCCGAAGAGACGAATGCTAGAACAGATTCACCAATATGTAGGTCATTACCAATAGGTGGTGTTTTCATGAAGGTTACATTCATACCAAAGCATTTGGAGGGATTCAGCTTCATATGATTATTGACTGACCAGTTTTGTAGTTCATCAAGACATTCTTGCATTTTGGGAGGTGATGAAGTTATTCTACACTCAGCTAGAGTTAGGTCATCAACGTATTTGAAATATGGGATAGTGGAAGGATTACATGCATCGTTGATCATAATCAAAAATAGCAAGGGACCTAGTTTTGTACCCTGTGGTACTCCAGCATTGTTATTCATAGCTTCGGATATTTTACCCTGATACCTAACACACTGTCGACGGCCTTCTAGGAAACTAACAATCCACTGAATTAGACACAGTCGTACATCAAGATCGATCATTTTGCGGATAAGGATATTATGATCAAGCCTGTCAAAGGCTTTACTGAAATCTGTACACACAATGGTGGATATCGATTTATTCTTTTCTGCGTTTTCAAAAAGACAATGCAGTAACTGTACCAAATAATGGGTTGTGGAGAGTCCAGACCTATTGCCAAACTGACGTGAGTCAATATGTTTTTCGATATCTTCCAAAAGCCATTTTGCCACAAAGTATTCAGCAATTTTAGCAAAGTTACTTGTGAGAGCGATAGGGCGAATGTTGTCTATAGACGCAGGCAGTGCTTTAGGTATTGGGGTAATCTGAGATAGTTTCCATTGATCTGGCACAACCCCAAGCTGGAAAGATGTGTTAAGAATATCAGTCAACGGCACAGACAATTCAAGAGCAAATTCCTTTACCACTCTAACAGGTATATCATCATTAATTCCTGCTTTAGACGCCTTTAACTGTTTAAGCTTAGAAAGTACTTCCCATGGTTGGACCATAGGGCACTGACTTGGAGATGGTAAGTATGCAGGAAGGGAACCTCTGTCCAAAGGAGGAAGATCAGCTGCTACGGAGATGAGATGCTCGTTAATAGCAGCAGCCGCTACTTGATAGAGTGAAGGGTCATTGTCATCAATACCAGGGATGGCAATTGATGTAGGTGTATCATCTTGATGGGTAAGAATTTTAATTTGGCGATACCACCCCGCTGGATTTTCTTTTTTCAGGTTACGAACGCGCGTATTGTAGTATTGTTGCTTAGCATTGCGAATGGAACGAATGACTTCATTTCTATGGTGACGCCATGTGATTTTATCATTTCTAGAGAAAGATTCCTGCCTTCTGATAATTGCTGATTTTATAGCTGGGGTCATCCAGGGCTTGTCTGTGCTGTGGAGCCGAACTTCTTTCACAGGTAGGTATTGGTCTAGTTTTGACATGATCGTAGAATGCAATATATTGCACTTTTCAGATGGATTTTCCATTTGTAAGAGTTCATCCCAAGACTGCGTTGTGATCCATTGGCCAAGGGATCGTATCCCACTGTCTTTCAACGGTCTGACTAGTTTTCGTCGAACTGTGTTTTGGGGTCGACAGCATGAATGAGTGGGAGACCACAGAACACAATTGTGGTCGCTCATGCCGATGGAGAGGCCAAAGATACTGGTGAGTAAAACTGATAACAGTTGGTGACGATCTTGTCCAATATATTACCTCCTCTAGTAGGCTGGGTAACAACTTGTTTGAAGCGAGTGTTATACAGAAGCGGCCGAATATCAAGGTCGTTGAAGTCGCCAACTAATGAGAATCCAGCATCTGGGTAGGTCATCAATAGATTATCTATTGTAGAGGTGTAATGATCCAAATATTCGTCAGCGTTCGGGTTTCTGGGTGGATAGTAAGTGACACAGACAATCATGCATGATATTTGACGTGGTAAACGCGACGGTCGAAGCATAACCCACAAGGCCTCGACGTTATCTGGAACATCAACTTGTAGAATTCGTGGATTAAATTTGTGCTTCGCATAGAGGGCAACCCCTCCTCCCTGTCTTCCTATCCTTGGTCTGGAAAACATTGTGTAACCTTGTATGGACAATATTTCAAGTGGTGCATCTTGGGTTATCCAGGTTTCAGTAATTGCGAGAATATCACTGTCATAACTTCTTGTAAGAAAGTCAAGTTCATCTCGCTTATTGTAGATCAATTAACAATAAGCGAGATGAACTTGACTATCAACCCTGTTACCCAACCATAAATATTTATTTTCTTACATCTATTTTGGCATAATATAAAAACATTTTCTCATAGTACAACATTGTCTTTGAAAGAGATTTAAATCAGCGAGTGATAAATGATGTGAATGAACGAAAATGAGAATATGTTTTGGCCATGGACCTGTATTAGATGAATCATTAAAGTTAATTTATAAGTCTTTTCACCTTAAAGGTTAAGCATTGTAAGTTTTCCTTGTAAGATTTCACATATAAAGTTAAATCTTGTATGATAACAAAATAAAATCACATCAGAAACAATCTCAAAGCCTAAAGTTTTTGGAAGTGAAGTGAATCGGTGATAAACATTCGCAAAAAGATTTGGGTTTATTTTTTCCATTTAAGAATTGTCTGAACAGTAGGATTTTGTTGGGTTTGTAGGGGTAAAAATGGAATTATGAAAGCATTTATCAGCATTGTTGTGCCTTTCAATGCCTGGATGTGCAAAATTAGTCTATGGGGATGATTTAAATCAGTGATTTTTGAAACAATACCAAGGTGATTTATATCAAAGCGATTTAAATCCGCAAACCCTGAATAAAAATTTCCGGTTTTGGGCATTGGGTCAAAGCGGATAAAATTTTCCAGTTTTGGGCGTTTGGTCGAAGCTGATAAAATTTTCCAGTTTTGGGCGTTTGGTCGAAGTGGATAAAATTTTCCAGTTTTGGGCATTGGGCCAAAGCGAATAAAAATTTCTGGTTTGGGGCATTTGGTCAAAGCGGATAAAATTTTCTGGTTTTGGGTGACAAAGTATTGCTATATAGGCTTACACAAGTGGTATCATTTGTATATAAATGTATTTATGAATTTATTTTTGTAAATAAAAATTTCCAGTTTGGGGCATTAGGTCAAGCGGATAAATATTTCCGGTTTTGGGCATTTGGTCAAAGCGGATAAATATTTCCGTGTTTGGGCGTTTGGTCAAAGCGGATAAAATTTTCCAGTTTTGGGCATTGGGCCAAAGCGAATAAAAATTTCTGGTTTGGGGCATTTGTTCAAAGCGGATAAAATTTTCCAGTTTTGGGTGACAAAGTATTGCTATATATTCAGAAAAAGCTTTGCGGTACAACCATGTGAGTTGGAATAACTCCACGTTCCGGTCAGAATGCTCTGGCCGTCGTCAGGAGAATATATATTGCTATATAGGCTTACACAAGTGGTATCATTTGTATATAAATGTATTTATGAATTTATTTTTGTAAATAAAAATTTCCAGTTTGGGGCATTAGGTCAAGCGGATAAATATTTCCGGTTTTGGGCATTTGGTCAAAGCGGATAAATATTTCCGGTTTTGGGCATTAGGTCAAAGCGGATAAAAATTTCCAGTTTTGGGCATTGGGTCAAAGCGGATAAAAATTTCCGGTATGGGCATTTGGTCAAAGCGGATAAATATTTCCAGTATTAGGTCAAAGCGGATAAAAATTTCCAGTTTGGGGCATTAGGTCAAAGGGGATAAAAATTTCCAGTTTTGGGCATTGGGTCAAAGCGGATAAAAATTTCCGTTTTGGGCATTTGGTCAAAGCTGGATAAAAATTTCCAGTTTGGGCATTTTGTCAAAGCGGATAAAAATTTCCAGTTTGGGGCATTAGGTCAAGCGGATAAATATTTCCGGTTTTGGGCATTGGGTCAAAGCGGATAAAAATTTCCGGTTTTGGGCATTGGGTCAAAGCGGATAAAAATATCCAGTTTTGGGCATTTTGTCAAAGCGGATAAAAATTTCCGGTTTGGGCATTTGGTCAAAGCGGATAAATATTTCCAGTATTAGGTCAAAGCGGATAAAAATTTCCAGTTTGGGGCATTAGGTCAAAGGGGATAAAAATTTCCAGTTTTGGGCATTGGGACAAAGCAGATAAATATTTCCAGTTTGGAGCATTTGGTCAAAGGTCAAATTTCCAGTTTTGGGCATTGGGTCAAAGCGGATAAAAATTTCCAGTTTGGGGCATTTGGTCAAAGGGGATAAAAAATTCCGGTTTCGCAACATCGTTTTACTAGTGAATAATGCACATGGAAACATTTATTGTACATTTTAGTTTTATTTGTGTATAATTCATATTTATGGGTATAACTGGATTTGTAGTTAATCATTAAATTGTTCTTGTACAGTATTTTTTGTGAGCAATAAAAATATTGTTTTTCTCAGTATATTTCCTGTATTTGATTGTGGTTATGACTATGTGCATGATAATGATTTATTGAGAAGTAAGAATGAGTATTGCAATTATGATATATAGTACAAAGAGAGAGAGAGTTAGGACTTGGAATGAGATTTAAGAGAAATTTAGCAATGAATGGGCCCAAGTTTCTTAAATAAATCAATTTAGAGGCAAAATATATTAAGAGAGGCATAATTTTTGCGATGTACATTAGTAAGGGCAACAGTAACAATTTACCAGTAAATGAGCATAAAATTGCTTCACTTAATCTGGATTCTTCGACATTTCCAGACCTATTTACCAAAGCTTTCAAAAAGTTTGATTTCCTTTGAAATAATTTACTGCTGTTAATTGATCTAACATTAGCGAGGAAGAGTAATGGAAGATCATATGACATAGTAGCAGGTTTGCACATTTCTATGTTTCTTAAGTTCTTAGAATTGCTTCCCATGAGAGTTTTCGGCTGGCGTGACATTCGTGATGACACAATGACTGGTATCTTATTTTGAAAACTAAATTCATGTTCAGATTTATCCCATGCAGGTAACTTGTGTTTACTAGCACCCTTAGTACCACGATGTGTTTTCCTAACTTGTGATATCCCCAACTGATGAATCCGGTTCCATACATCTTGTTGGAGCCTTAACACGTGTCGTTTGTTTTTACCAGTTATTAGAGATTGCCCATAACTGCGCGGCTCCTTGCTATTATATTGATGAACGATCTGGTCACACGTGTCGATTGCTGGCTTACATGTTGGTCCAGGGTTGGGCTCTACATCGCCACAAATTGCGAGGGAAGTCTGAAAGGTAGCACATGAGTTATTATAATAAGTTATTGGGGATCCAAAATACCTGCATCTCCATGATGATTTTACTTTCACAGTATTCTTCTACACAAGGCATACACCAACACATTCTGGTTCAATGGCAGTGTTGATCCTCCATCAATAGTGAACAATAGTAAAGTTACCAAAGCAAAAGGTGTAATCTCCTTTAAAGCCATTGTTCCACTCAGTAAGTCAAAGATAAGAAAATACTCAATGGAACCACTGTCTATTCATCCCGGGAACTAATCCTCACTGAAGTCTTCTATCACTGCTTGCATGTAAGTCAATATGGCTGTAATAGGCTCAGCTTTCACCAAGTTCAGAGAAATCATATGTAAGAGAATATTCCTTGAACCACAGCATAAAAATAACAGATAACAGTCTACCAAAGTCCTGAAAACTAGCAGAGTAGTTTGGCACAATTCCTCACTATGGTGAACGTTCTTGAAGATCAAACTCCCACAGCTATTGAGAGAGCTAGAAGAGGTGTAGTCGTATTCTGACCAGCATTGTGACATTATCACTCTAAATGCTTTCTATATCACATGTATCAGGGAACTGTTTTTTCAGATGAACATTATTTATTCAATAAGACAAAAATAATCCTATTTACTTTCGAATACATTTCTCATGATTTGTCATAACTATTTATTTTATTTCTCCCGCTTCATTCGTTTATTTCTCTATCTATCCATCTCTCTTTCAACGCTTTTTTCCCTATGTAGTTGTTTTATCAATAAAACAATTTATTAAAATCATGTACACATATGTGATTTGTTTTGTTTGTAATGGGAAAAAGCTAAATGAAAAAGCTAAATGACAGTGAGTGGAACAAACTCATCAGGAAGTTCGTGCAATTAAAACTTTGTTTCAGTGCGTTTTATTTCCGCATTGCATGCAATTTTTATTATAAAAGGATGTGGCTATTTATCAGAGTTTGATCGATTTGAAAATAAAGAGAACATCAGAAAGGAGCATAATATCGAGAGTGTAGTAATTGTATGTTTCGAGGAAAATGTGCATACACTGTGTGCGGGCGTGCCAGAATCCAATGACCGGGGTAATAATATACATTGTATATCTAGCGAGTGAGTGGAACAAACTCATCAGGAAGTTCGTGCAATTAAAATTTTGTTTCAGTGCGTTTTATTTCCGTATTGCATGCAATTTTTATTATAAAAGGATGTGGCTATTTATCAGAGTTTGATCGATTTGAAAATAAAGAGAACATCAGAAAGGAGCATGATATCGAGAGTGTAGTAATTGTATGTTTCGAGGAAAATATTGAAACAGGAAGACAAGAGTTGAGTTGGATAATGACAAGAATCATAAACAAACTAAAACGATAAAGAAATATGTTTTTCAAAAATAACAGCGATGGGGGGGGGGGGGGGGCAATGACAACAATGACGATCGGCGATCCCGATAGTATAGCAATCAATGATGGTAATTTCTAGTCGCCCCCCCCCCCCCCCTTTCCTGGCCGTGACAAGAAATTGATGATGACAATATATCATGTCAGGACGGTTAATAAACACATTTATGTTAGAAAAAGAAAACGTGTGAGTTTTAAGTTTATTGTAATGTAGGCTTACAGCCAAGTTAATTACCAAATCAATATATAGTGATGTTGCAATATCTGCAATAACAGCCCGCCTTCCCCCTTATTATTATTATTTTTTTTTTTTTTTTTGTTTTACAGCAGATGACGGAATCGGGAATAAAATAAAGATGCATGAAATTAAAGCTTTCAAAGTATGCAATATTATGGTTATCCTTTTGACACAAATCCCAGTCATCAGGATAACCATTTAACGGGCTGTACTGTGAATTTCAAAATGAGCATTAATAATTGGGTTCCCGTAATTCTTGGGTTGTAGTTTTAGCATGACAGCGCATGTTTGCAGTTCATTCTTGTTGTATTCAGTACGTAGGTCGACCTACGTATACTTCCTCTTCTTTCAAAATGATAATCCTTGTTAGCTAGTAGTCCACGGAACTGAGAAAGCGTTTCATTTTGAAAAGGTTCATTGAAATTCATGAATGAAGCGCTGGATTTGCCAATTTCAATTGATATAATCCTTGACCAAGCTCCTTTTATTTTATTTTATTTTATTTTATTAACTTGGGTTTTAGAAAAGAGTGAATGCAGGGGCGTATCCAGGATTTCCTAATAGGGGGGGGCGCCAGGAATTATTGATCGCCGTCATGGGGGAGGGGTCTTTGGAAAATTTTTGCTTCTGAAGAAGGGCTGAGATGCAAAATAGTGCTATATGCAGAGCTGCCAACCTGTCACTTTCAAAAAACATATTATTCAGCTAGAAAAAAATATATTTTTAGGTGAAAAAACATATTTTGCCGGTTTTATATGTTTTCGCTATTTTCCTTAAAAATGCTAATGCGACTACTGTACATTTCTTTAATAAGAACGCCTTCAGTTGCATAAAGTCGTTTCATGTGAATGCATTAAAAAAAAAAAATACTGGTCAAAATTGTGCCCCGCACAGTTTGCAACAGGCACTGAACTCGTCTCGTCTCGAAGCAGCTCCATTTTGCTGAGCTGCATACTCGGGTTTGAATGTTTGCTTCCTTCAGCTCAAAAAAATCCTGAAAACCCAAGCCGGAGGTACAGGAGCCCGCTCAGGGCCCCTGATGGGGTCGAGGGGCAAAGCCTCTTTTGAGGGTTCAGGGAGCGAAGCCCCCTGAAGCTGGTACGTTTTCTTGTTCTTTAGAGGGCTAAATTCATTAATCTACAGTACATTATAAAGAAATATTGACATGATTAACTTAATATTTAGCCAATTGATCTGCTTTTTACCACACCACATGCAAATTCACCTTGCCCAGTTGCCTAGTAAGATCTAAACTAAAAACTATTTTTTTTTCGATGGAAAATTACTTTATCTTCATTCTATAACATTCCAGGAATTCCCTGATCGTATGTAGTTAACCACAGCTAAATTCAAACACCCCAACATAAAGTTAAAGAGTAGCCAGCCCCCCTCCCCCCCCCCCCCCCCCCCCCCCCCCCCACTCGGAGGTCGAAGGGACCGCATGCGTGTTCCCAAAATCTCCGGTAAAGGGGTATTTTTTGGGCGACACAATCCGGCCCGTGAATTGTAAAAAAAGGGGGTGTTTTTTATCTTTCACCCGAGATTTCATTAAAAAGGGAGGTGTTTTTCTTTCTCTCTCTCTCTCTCTTCGACACCTGAGAAATTAAAAAAAGGGGGGTTATGAAATATCTTGAAAAATCGATCAAATCCCAGGATCAAATTCCTGAAATTCCTGCTAGTTTTGATAGCTCATTCAGCCAGGATTATTTCATTTTGAAAAGTAGAAACACTGGCCCCCATCTCTTCCAAGGTATTGTAATGACAGCTTACTTGGAGGGGGTTGGTGGGTTGGTGTCTGTCCTGAGATATGGGGTTGGAATGAGAGCTCACCTGAGATAGGGAGGTACATTGAGCAGTGTTCTGAATTTAGGGGGGTCTCCAAAGCAGGAAAAGCCCGCGCAAAGCCCGCGATAGGGGGGTTCAGAAATTTTGGCAGCCCTGAGATAGAGGGGTGCTTTCAAAGGGAGGGAACAAGCATACGCGTACCCTAAATAATACTGAGTGGGGGGGGGGGGGCGTGAAGAGTAGAAAACAAGCCACAAAAGCCTGGTCATGAAGAACGATTCACGATATGCACGCACTGTACCCACCACACTACCAATTATCTAGGCCGCTGGTGCTGGGGAAGACTTGGCACCTGTATCCTTGTACCTTGATCATAGTCTCTTGAAAAAATCCCTGCTGGAATTCACTTTCCAGCAGGGATTTTTTCAAGAGAATATTTCAACAAATTAACCAACAAATTAGACATTATCTCTCACCTGAATCATGAAAAATAGCGATGATATTCCATTTGGACTCATTTGTGAAATTTAGAATCAGTTCTCAGAGGACAAATGCCGGTTATTAGGGGCTGTGATTTCCCTATCTCGCGATAGCACAATCGTGCACTGCCATCATGCATAACATGGATTCACTGCACAGTACGTTATCTTGTCAATGTACACTGTTTGTTCTCACACCCATGCTTCGTATACACTGTACATGTTAGCACAAACAGTGCACATAGACAAGATAAGGTAGTTGTAGGGTATCTACGTAGTGTAAGTTCGAACAACCATACTCGGAATTTTCAAAAAACGTAGGGACGTATTTTACTCCAAAAAACGTATTAATACGTTAAAAACGTACTACTTGGCAGTTCTATATATGTGACCAATTTTGAAGCCTATTTAATGAACAATATTTTCAATTGGTATGAGGATTTTTTTTTTTTTTGCTATTTTTTTTTTTTTACGACGGCCAATAGGGGGGGGGCGCGCGCCTGTTGCGCCCCCCCCCCCCCTGGATACGCCACTGGAATGGTTCATTCATCAATGAAGCGCTGAATTGGCCAATTTAAATTTCAATAACCCTTGACCAAGCTCTTTTTATTTTATTTTATGAACTTTCCTAAAAACATTAAAATATAAATATACATTTTTAAAATCCATCAACAACCAATCAAAGGTAGTATATGATGGGTGCACAGCAATTTAATTCCTACGAGAAACAACAAATCATGTGCTTATTTCAAATCAGTTGATGAAAAATGCCTTAGATAAAAAATAAATAAGTTAACAACGTCAGGATCGAAGTCGGGAGTGTAAATGTAGTGAATACGCACATAACGTAGCTGTAGCTTTTTGTCAAGATCGATCGGCGCTTTGAACGCTATATCACGTGATCGGAGCTCTAGACTATGGAAATAACACCTCATGATGAAATAACATGATCGAAGCGGACGCGTACGCGTACGTCTGTATGTATACAAGATTTACGATCCCAAACAAGAATTTCGGGTAAAGTTGAAACGAAATCCTATTTTTCTCAATTTTTCTCCACGTAACCTCATATTTTTTTAACGGGTATTGTGAATGAATATATCTACATAATACTACTAAGAATTTTAGCGCATAAGAGCGGATAGTTAGCTGGAAAACTTTGTCAACATATTAGGCATAAATCTCGGCTTCTGTAGAAGCCCTCCGTCACAGACTGAGCACCTCGCTCGGCTTCTGTAGAAGCCCGTCGTCTCCAAAGGGTTAAGTACGGAAATAAGAAATGCCATAATTTCAATGCGAAAATATCGAAGAAAATTCGTTCGATAGCATTTTCCATTGGCGTATAGATCCGTAGATCCGTACATTCTTTCTTTTCCTTATAGGTTGAAAATTCCAGTTGAAATTCTTGCATATATAAAGTGGCTGGATTCCCAGTCTCCCTCCACACTACAAAATGTTCCCTTCCCGAGCTGTATATTTCTCCATGTGTCAGCACAATAAGTCCTTTGATTTTACCCTCTTCACATGTGAAACTAATCCCCAGTCCTCAGAATAGCTTAAACCTCCTGTAAATAAAACTGTCCTACTCTGCCTATACCTTATCACATTAATTCCATCCTAAATAGTATCATTTAACTGAGATAAGTTCCAGAGGTAAAACAATGTGAAGGGGGTCAATAAACCCATGGCTATGTCTTGTCCCAAGAGGAAAGGGGTGAAGCTAGTGGACCGCTTGACCACATAAACATATCATTATGGTACATTAAGTTGGGAGAAATTCTTTGTTCTTTCTCTCTTCCCCTCTCTCTCTCTTTCTCTCTCTTTATCTTTCTCTCTTTCCCTCTCTGCCCTCCTGGAGAGGGGATGGAATGTTTTCCCCCAAAAACATGAGGTTCTGGTATATGTATATAGGGAGGGAATAAATTGTTGCAGTGCAGATTTGTGATTTTAAGGATAGAGAGAGGCCATTGATAGTTGTGAGCCCTTTACATATTCACGCCCATGGTTCCGTCCATAACAGTTTATCTAAAATACTATTATATCACCTGTTTATTACTTGCATTACTGATATTGGTATTGATACTGATATTACAAAATATGTAAATTCGTTAATAATAGGGGATCTGTACCCATATAATTCTCCATTCTGCCAATAAAGATAATTTGCGACCTTACCAAAATGAGTAAAATTACAGTGTCACGATAATTATCTTGTTACTCAAGTTTATTTTATCGCAACGCTGCCTAACCAATGTTTAGCCGGTTGATTATCATGATCTCATCATAAACATGACAAATAGTTGTCAAATAGAGTCAGCGGGGGCTTAGGCGGATCCGGGCGGGGGCACTTCCGGCCCATGCCCCCCTCGCTTTGGAATGAAAACTTAGGAAGAAAAGTATGCATTTTGACCATAAAGGATCCACCCTTTTGTCGATTGTGCCCCCCCCCCCCTTTAGAATGAAAACCTTTTTTGCAGAGAATTATGGAGGGAAATTGGACCCCATAACCCCCCCCCCCCCCCCCCCGATATAGTGGTGTATGTACGATGTTAGGGTCAAATGACATCTAGTGCTGATAAAGTCAAAAAAATCATTTTCTTACAAACCGCTGCTCATTTGTCCGATCTTCCATTTATTTTGATCTTTATTTTATTTTATTTTGAAACTTCAACTCTGAAGTTATTAACTTTTTTGGGTAAAGGATCGTGTATGGCGTGTATAGATCACATCGTTTTAAATGTTTGGTTACAATTTGCAAAACTGCTGCTCTCTATCTCTCTCTCTCCCAAGTTATCTAATGTTCCATAGGGTGTGATCAGTTTTTTACATAATAACATTTTGGGATAGAAACATATATCATGTATATCGTGCACGTGCCATTGGGGTTAATATGGGTCGTAATAATTATTATGGTCACCTATATAGCCTAGGCTAGCCAAAGATACGTTTTGAAACCTCAACTCACTACTCTTTTTCGTGTCTGAGTAAATTGCATTATGATACTTCTGGCAAATTTTGTACACCACTTGGTCTACTTTTATATATTTTTGGGGTAAATACATGCGCCTTCCCCTCTGAAAAAAAACCCCCTGAAGATACGCAGAGTGAACATTCACCTAACAAACTTCTCTTATCAACAGGTAATGCATGCGACCTACAATTAAATTTGCTGAGAGTAATAATGTCTCTTTGGCCTATAGGCCTATAGGACAAAAAGTATCTTTCAATTTTATGGTCATTTTTAAACATTCTGTAATTCGAACAGATTATGTTATTATAGACCACATGGATAATTTCCGTTCCTGTTGGAACATACACATATTATGTCAGAGAGCTTCAGGTTTAAAGCATAGAGTACCCGTTGTCAGCTATTATCCACTACCCTGAGATAGCCAGACGTTCCCAGAGCCCGAGTATTGAATAGTATCTTCAATGAATTGAGACCAAGGTGATATGAAATGATATGAAGCGACTCATGTCTTTTATGCATGCACCTGAGTAAGTTATAAAAAATATTTCAATACTTCTGCTGCTTTTCCTTTAACTACCCTTAACCATTATCAGACAATTCTACATTTTACATGTTTTAATATCAATCCACGACCAGTTTCACTTTAGACCATACAGACCATGCTTATTTACATGCCAATTAACACTGTCCTAAAAACATATATGGGAAACTTAAAATTGATATATACATTGAAACTCCCAGACCTCACTACCATACAATTTAATAGCATTGTATATGAACTGATAGCTGTAATCCTTTTTCTTTCACCAAAAGACTTTCCGAGCCTGTGCTACTTGCTTGAATTTATTTTTAAAGTTGTAATTATAAGTGAATCTTATGCTCAGGAATATAAATCATCAACCACATGTACATCAGTCACGTTACCATTCTAAGTAAAAGTTGGAATTATTCAGATTTTCCCTTTGGAGGAAATAATTTTTGTCTTACTTGTGTGTACAGTTATTGTTTTCCAATAATCTGCCATGCTATTCGATGATACAGTAATTGCAAATCTTCCTGCCATTCAAACAAAATTGTAGTATCATCAGCATATAACCAGATACTGTATAAGGCAATATAGTTATGTAAAAGTTCCTACTTTTGCATTATTTAGATGGCTATAAGCATCACTTGCCAAGGAATCAAGTCCCTCATAGAATCTCACTATAATGTTTCTGAAAATCATTTAAATACATTGCAAATAGCGAGGGGGAGGGTTCTCTATACCTGACGTGAATAAATCTGAATACTTTCCATCGACTGCAAGGCATTATTTTGCATATTTACAAATGTTATTAATGATACCAAAGGGCTTGCCATTTAGGCCCAGCATCAAATTTTGTAACCATTAGTTTCTGTCATTCAGGTCAAATGCTTATTGAACATAAATAAAGGCATTTCTCCTTTCAGATGATCAAGTATCAATTATAAATTATCAATTATCGTCTTCAGAACAAGTATTTGATAAGTTGTTGAATATCCTGAACGGAAACATCATGAGCCCAGGACATGATGAAACCAGTGGCGTAGACACGAACACGCTTTCTATTGTTAGTGGGGGGGGGGGGGGGGGGCAGTGGCGTATCCAGGATTTCCCAATAGGGGGGGGGGGGGCGTCAGGAATTATTGATCGCCGTCATGGGGCAGGGGTCTTTGGAAAAATTTTTGGAAGGGCTGAGATGCAAAATAGTGCTATATGTGACCAATTTTGAAGCCTATTTAATGAACAATATTTTCAATTGGTATGAGGATTTTTTTTTTGTGCTGGTTTTTTTTTTGACGGCCAATAGGAGGGATACGCCCCTGGGGGGTGATGAATAGATCATCCCCCACTAACAATGGATAATTATGCGTGTCTACGCCCGTGGATGAAACTGATAGTTCTGAAACAGTCAATACGCAATGGCTGCAGTGCTAATAAGCATATATCTACACAAAGTGAATGTTGTCCAGAATTTTTGGAAATTGCTAAATTCTTGCCTTTATTCAAAAAGGGAAAGAGTTTAGGGGAGAGAAGCACCTAGGTTTTGCGTCGATTTTTATATTTTACCAGACTTAAATTATCATTACATTGCTATTAATCATATTATACAAATCATTTTTATCTATATAATTTCTACGAAGCATGTGAATAAAATCTAACTTTTAAAACTCCAAGTTATTCTAAAACCTGACACTCCCCTTACAAGTTTCTGTCATTGCGCCTTGAGCACATTAGTCATGTGGAGTTGGCGCAATATAAATCCTCTTTATTATTACTATTATTACAACCAAACACCCATGCTATGTCTATACGGTTACCCCTGACTTCTCCCTGCCAGAGTTCAGGGGAGAGAACCATCTGGTTTTTGTGTCGATTTTTATATTTTACCAAACTTAAATTATCATTACATTGCTATTAATTATATTGTACAAATCATTTCTGTCTATAGAATTTCTACGAAGCATGTGAATAAAATCTAACTTTTAAAAATCAAAGTTATTCTAAAACCTGACACTCCCCTTACAACCAGACATCTATGCTAGGTCTACGTTTACCCCTAACCTCTCTCTGCCAGAGTTCAGGGGAGCGAAGCACCTAGTTTTTGTGTCGATTTTTATATTTTACCAAACTTAAATTCTCATTACATTGCTATTAATTATATTGTACAAATCATTTCTGTCTATAGAATTTCTACGAAGCATGTGAATAAAATCTAACTTTTAAAACTCCACGTTATTCTAAAACCTGACAGTCCCCTTACAACCAAACACCCATGCAGGGTGTACGGTTACCCTGACCTTTCCCTGCCAGAGTTCAGGGGAGAGAAACACCTAGGATTTGTGTCGATTTTTATATTTTACCAAACTTAAATTCTCATTATATTGCTATAAATTATATTGTACAAATCATTTTTGTCTATAGGATTTCTACGAAGCCTGTGAATAAAATCTAATTGAAAAATATGCAAGTTATTCTAAAACTTGACAGTCCCCTTACAACCAAACACCCATGCTAGGTCTACCGTTACCTCTGACCTCTCCCCGCCAGAGTTCAGGGAGAGAACCACCTAGGTTTTGTGTCGATTTTTATATTTTACCAAACTTAAATTCTCATTATATTGTTATAAATTACATTGTACAAATCATTTTTGTCTATAGGATTTCTACGAAGCATGTGAATAAAATTTAACTTTTAAAAATCCAAGTTATTCTAAAACCTGACAGTCCCCTTACAACCAAACACCTATGCAAGGTGTATGGTTACCTCTGACCTCTCCCCGCCAGAGTTCAGGGGAGAGAACCATCCAGGTTTTGTGTCGATTTTTATATTTCACAAAACTTAAATTACAATTACATTGCTTTTAATTATATTGTACAAATCATTTCTGTCTATAGAATTTCTACGAAGCCTGTGAATAAAATCTAATTGAAAAATATGCAAGTTATTCTAAAACTTGACAGTCCCCTTACAACCAAACACCCATGCTAGGTCTACCGTTACCTCTGACCTCTCCCCGCCAGAGTTCAAGGAGAGAACCACCTAGGTTTTGTGTCGATTTTTATATTTTACCAAACTTAAATTCTCATTATATTGCTATAAATTATATTGTACATTATTTTCTACGAAGCATGTGAATAAAATCTAACTTTTAAAACTCCAAGTTATTCTAAAACCTGACAGTCCCCTTACAACCAAACACCCATGCAGGGTCTACGGTTACCCTGACCCCTCCCTGCCAGAGTTTAGGGGAGAAGAGCACGTATGTTTTGTGTCTATATTTATATTTTACCAAACTTAAATTCTCATTACATTGCTATCAATTATATTGGATAAATCATTTCTATGTATTTCTACGAAGCATGTGAATCAAATCGAACTGAAAAAAATTAACTGAAAAAAAAAGTTATTTTAAAACCTGGCAGTCTCCTGACAACCAAGAATTAGTTATATAGTTATAATTAGGTATAACCCTGAGCGGTCTAGCCCGAAATTTAGGGGAGAACACAACCCAAATCTCAATACCTAGATCCTGCCTGCCTGTCTCACATTCACTTTTTAAAAACCTTCTAATATTCCTATGGAATTTCACTTCCTTCCATGTAAATATTTGTCAATATCGTGACAATAACTATTTCTTGAATCGTTTTATAAATGCTACAATAACGAATCAAAGAGTTAATAATGATCTATCGCCATGAAAATGAATGAGATGTCTTTTAAGTGTTACTTGCTTGATGCGTCTTTCCAAAGTAATTTTCAATTGAAAACCTAAAGTGCTGTCGAGCTAAAATTTAAGAATTTGAATCCTCTGATATATTATGCTTTGTCATTTCAATTTGATGATTTTACGCCAGGTTCTTATATTAAAAAAAAAATGATCTTAATGTTTCTTCTAACGCCCTCTAGGATTTGTGTACGTGTATTATGTATTTTTTAATTTTTTTTTGTTTGTTTGTTTTGGGTTTTTTGAGGGGGCTGTCTTCAAAGTGACACATACATGTATTTCCATTGTTTCAGAAAGGTTTGTAATATTCAAACTGGACCCCGTCTTATAGAGCTGCGATCGATTCGAATCAATTGCAACTCATTATAAGTCTGTAAGATGGGGCCCTGGTCTTACCTATTCCATTTCATGCCATTCATTAGTAAATGTGTGAGATTCGACATAATTTTGTTATTTTACTTTAAAATGATGACTATAATTATATTGTTGTGTGGCAGTTGGTCAAGATAACATCCCGACTCAGGTCAATGACCCAACGAAAGAAAATAACCCAAATATCTACAGACAGACGTGACAAAATCTATTTTATCTACGACCTTCAATCTATGGATATTTCATTGTAGGCCAATTGTGTATTTGGGGGATACAGATGTAATACTGGAGCACCAGGGGTGTCAATGTACCAGACATGAGCACTATGCAAGAACCCATCATTATTATTACCCCGAACTGATAATAATTTCATTTTGTATAAAAGGAAATACTTTGAAAAGTTACTAACTTTAAGATAGGTTTTGCGGTAAAAATTTAGTTCAGCATGGTTCTAGGTATAATTTAAGGTCAAAATTGAAATTGTCTATACATCTCTCATATAACAACAAAACTAAGTCGAATGTTCTTTCACTTAAAAAAGAAAAATAGGTACAATAGGTGTGATTTCCATGGAACTGGCTATAGTAGTTCATTCATATCGGGTACTTATGGGCAGTTATTTGTTTGAGAGAATGCTTTTATGTCTTTAGTTTAAAAATATGGAAGAGAAAATTTAGTCATAAGCCTAACCTATGTTTTTCAATCAACTAAAGTTTGAACAATAGATAATTCAAAGGCACTTTGAACTTTTTTATATCTTAAAAATGAAAACGACAAAGAAAACATAAGTTTTGAAACGGAACATGTTTCGGAGTCATACTCCATCATCAGCCTGATTATTTTACAACAGAGACAGTGCTATATATACTTTCAGATTACATAGCAAATAATATGAACAGTTAACAATATAAGTTTAATAACAATTTTATATCTGTGTAACATACCAAGATGAATATACATTGGCCCCAGATGATTCAGACTCCTGCATATTATCATTAAATCATTTCCATGTACTTACATGACTAATTTAAAGACATATACCCAAACACATTTGCCAAAAGGGACACTTTACGGGATTTTAGGTACAAATGGTGGGGGGGGGGGGGGGGGGCATTTGAAAAAAAAACAAACAACCTGGTGGAAAATCAACAATCAACAATCTAAGCTGTGGATTGTCAACTTTTCAACATGGGTTTGAAAGATGGAAATCATCAACTGTTCAGGAACTAGCTTTTTGTATGAGAACTTTTATCTGTCTGTCACTAGAGCATTTTGTATTTAATAATAGCCATTCAAGTTTTATTGGGTTTAATCCTATTCTGTACAGGCTTTATGTGAAAGCGCACAAATTTTGTCATGTCTTAGACAGTATGATGCCATAAGAAAAGGCATCGTCACGAGAGTTGTACCTATTTACTTTAAAATGAATTATTTTCTCTCTTTGGGGAAACAAAATTTTGGGGATACCAGCTGCCACACTCTCTAAATTTCGGCGTTGATGCACGGCAACATCCTAAAGCAATGTTGATCTGTGATAACGGGTAGCAAACCAAGTCATTTTAAACCCTCAAAAACTTTATTTCGAATGCTTTTACCCTACCGATTGGGGGTGGGGGGGGGGGGGGGCGGGGCGCATAATCCTTAAGAATTGTGCTTTTTCTTTCTCACTTTTGCGTTCTTTGCACCTCGTCCAAGTGCCACCCGGGGCACGTGTCCCCTGCCCCCTAAATATGCCACTGAGTAGAACTACTAGTAGTATAGTAGTAGTAATAGTAGTAGTGGTAGTAGCCTAGTAGTAGTAGTTGAAGTAGTATGGTATAGTAGTAGCTATTAGTAGTAGTAGTAGTAATAGTAGTAGTAGAATATTAAAGTAGTCGTAATAGTAGTTCTACTTCTACTAAAAAAAAGCAGCAGAAGCAGAAATACCGAATATTATTTTGCTGGGTGATGCTATACTATTGCTCGAAGTAGAACTTGATTTGCCACTTTAAACCACATACCCAAAACTGGTTTATAAATGCCAGGACACCCAGCTTTATGTACACAACACTGGAACACGCAATGCAGGAGAACCACAACTTTCCTTCCATCCTTGGTTGTGGAATGTCTCTGCTCAATTCATGCAAGGACATGTCATGACCCCACTGTTTTTCATGCAGGCTTGCTTTTCACAAAATCCTCAACCATACCAAGGAGTTCGGTCCTTGACCAAACCCACCCGTGCCCCCCCCCCCCCCCCCCCCCCCCCCCCCCATTCATACATCGAAAAGAAGAGAGAAGAGAATATAAGAAAAAAACTAGAAAGGCCGTCAAAGGCGGCAGACCCACGCCTTAACCCAATAGGTTTTGTTTTGTTGCGATTATTTTTGTAAGCAGTAGCCATTCAAAGGGATAACAAGAGGCACATCTCCCCCCCCCCCCCCCAATAAATTTTGCCATATCCAGGTCATAGCTTTGTGTGTCCCCACCCTTGAAAAAATTCTTCTGAAAAAGATATTTTATTATTGAATCATCCCTCCCTAAAAGCAATTGATTAGACATGTCAGAGAGCGTGGCGTGGTGAGAAAAAAAATGTTAGCAATTTGTATTCAGTGTTCAGTCCAAGGTCGTACGCAGAAATTTTTTTTTCCTGGGGGGGGGGGGGGGGGGGGGCAAGATGATCGCTTTCAAAGGAACCCATAACTTGAAGTCTAAAACCCGATTAAAAAAAAGGATGATTTTGAAATTTCTGGGGGGGGGGGGCAACTGCCCCCCCCCCCCCCTCCCCGCTGCGTACGGCCTTGGTTCAGTCATGTCAGTGTTAGTAAATGTATTCATGTTCTATCTTTACATTGCAATTCGGGTTGTTGTTGTTTTTTTCATCGGGCTTGGATAAAATAAATATGACGACAAAAGAAGTTGGATCTCGACTTGAAAATGACGTGCATGCGAGGCACAGAGCTTACTCACTCAGTATACAGTCAGCCGGCCCCAGGCACTTCGCGACAGTGCTGTGTATAGTTATGTACGTACACTACAGCTACTCAGCCACTCACTCAGATCAACACACGCGAACACTCGCGAGTGCGATAGACTCACTCACGTCGAACAAACGCACCAGATTTTCACCGAAAACAATTAAAATCACGTACTACACGTCCACCAGGATAAAATAAATCACAAAAACTTCCACAACAAAGTGGAAAGAACCGGGGAAAATAAACAGAAATGCACAGAAGATAAGAAATAGGAGAAATTAGACGTGCTAGGCTATACGTATACCGTATACCTAGCCGCTTTCGATTTCGCAACGAGAGTACAGTTCAAGCGCGAAAAATCCCTTGTTGCTGGGATACGTTGGCTTTGAATATTCATTGCAGGCTCGTGCGGATTTGAAGTGAAATAGCAAATAATGGGTCTAAAAGTCTTCTAAAATTCATAAACCTGAAATAGATTTTTGGTGAGACGAAGAAATGAGTGTTTTGATTGACCAAAATATTTCTGCATCGGCAGGCGAAGTTTGGGGTCATCAAACTTTCTAGTTTCTATCCTGTCACTCTCTGAACTGAAGTTCCTATACTTTACTACAGGGTCAAAAGTTCAAGGTCACACAGAATTTGCAGGGGTCAACCAATCATCACCAAAATCTAATCGATTCTTTCCTGTCACTTTCTGAACATTCCCTGAAAATTTGGTGCAAATCCGTTCACCCGTTCTCTTGTTATCTTGTACACAAACAAACAAACAAACAAACAAACAAACAAACAAACAAACAAACAAACTAGAAAGGCCGTCAAAGGCGGCAGACCCACGCCTTAACCCAATATAGGTTTTGTTTTGTTGCGATTATTTTTGTAAGCAGTAGCCATTCAAAGGGGATAACAAGAGGCACATCTCCCCCCCCCCCCCCCCATAAATATTGCCATATCCAGGTCATAGCTTTGTGTATCCCCACCCTTGAAAAAATTCTTCTGAAAAAGATATTTTATTATTGAAACATCCCTCCCCTAAAAGTAATTGATTAGACATGTCAGAGAGCGTGGCGTGGTGAGAAAAAAAAATGTTAGCAATTTGTATTCAGTATTCAGTCATGTAAGTGTTAGTAAATGTATTCATGTTCTATCTTTAAATTACATTGCAATTGGGGTTGTTGTTTTTTTTTTCATCGGGCTTGGATAAAATATATATGACGACAAATAAAGTTGGATCTAGACTTCAAAATGACATGCATGCGAGGCACAGAGCTTACTCACTCAGCTCAGTCACCACCCATCAACAAAGTCAAAGTGGATACTGGCGTGCATGCCCGTATTCGGCGAACCTCGATCAGCCACCAAATTTTGCAAATCCACACAAATTAAAAAAAAAATACAGTTTTTGTATATATTTTACAACTACGAAATCCACTCAAACAGACATAAATGAGGTATAAACTAGTTATATGACAGGACCGTTATAACCCAAAGAAAAAAGTTCAATCCTACCACAGTGAGCCAGGCACAGGCTGACTCCCTGGGGTTATGTACTCCGATCCCTAGCCTAGCCCGACCAGATCGCCGTCACTTCGCGACAGCGCTGTGTATAGTTATGTACGTACAGCTAGCTACACAGCCCACTAGCACTCACTCAGATCAACACACGCGAACGCTCGCGAGTGCGATAAACTCACTCACGTCGAACAAACTCACCAGATTTTTACCGAAAACAATTAAAATCACGTACTACACGTCCACCAGGATAAAATAAATCACAAAAACTTCCACAACAAAGTGGAAAGAACCGGGGAAAATAAACAGAAATGCACAGAAGATAAGAAATAGAGGAGAAGCCGTAGGGCTAGGGTAGCCTGAATCTAAATGAATTTGTGGATAAAAAAGGTATCGCGCGCGATAGCTATAGAGCCTAGCCGCCTATTAGTATACCGTACATAGCCGCTTTCGCAGTAGTAGTTCAAGCCCGCGAAAAATCCCTGTTGCTGGGATACGTTGGCTTTGAATATTCATTGCAGGCTCGTACGGATTTGAAGTGAAATGGCAAATAATGGGTCTAAAAGTCTTCTAAAATTCATAAACCTGAAATAGACTTTTGGTGAGACGAAGTAATGAGTGTTTTGATTGGCCAAAATATTTCTGCATCTGCAGGCGAAGTTTGGGGTCATCAATCTTTCTAGTTTCTTTCCTGTCACTATCTGAACTGAAGTTCCTATACTTTACTACAGGGTCAAAACTTCAAGGTCACACAGAATGTGCAGGGGTCAACCAATCATCACCAAAATCTAATCGATTCTTTCCTGTCACTTTCTGAACATTCCCTGAAAATTTGGTGCAAATCCGTTCACCCGTTCTCTTGTTATCTTGTACACAAACAAACAAACAAACAAACAAACAAACAAACATACAAACAAACAAACAAACAAAAAAAAAAAAAAACAACAAACATACGGAGCCCTTTACATAACCCTGCCGATTTCATCGGCGTGGGTAAAAACATACGGAGCCCTTTACATAACCCTGCCGATTTCATCGGCGTGGGTAAAAACAAACAAACAAACATACGGAGCCCTTTACATAACCCTGCCGATTTCATCGGCGTGGGTAAAAAATGGACCAATGAATTTACAAAGCAGGCGAAAGAAACCTCTAATCGGTGTTCAAGATCCAAGTATTACCAATGCTCCCAGTTTATACATCTTCAAACGTAAACTGAAGTTTTACTTATTAAGTAATTATCTAGTTGATTCTTCTTAATTGTAATTACTACATGTATTGTAACATGATTTTTTTACAATTTACTAATGTACAGCAACTTTCGACTTGACTCTCCTTATTTCCTTTCCTCTCCCGCCTGTAGCCTGATTTTCTTTTCTTTTCTTTTCTTTTATTTGTGTCGCTTCCTGAATGTCCTTTTCTTTATATGTATCTCATCCCCTCCCCTCTTTCTGTACATAATCCCTTCTCCCCATCCTTTTAATGATTTATTTATTTCATGTCTATAAAAGATACAAACACTTATTGGACAAACAGTTGTTATTTGTTATGTTAGCTCGTTAGGTATATTTTCTTCTATTAAACATATGTTTTTTCATCTTCTTTATGGCTTGCTTTGAGGGACTGACTTTTACAAGCTAAGCTTTACCCAAGGTCTCCTCGTCTTTCCGTATCTTACTTTATGTTTATTTATAATGGATCATTGTTCATACTCAGTATGGCATTTCATTTTAAATTTAAACTGTGTAACATGTTTCTTGAAAGAAAGACAAATAAACTTGAACTTGAACTTATGTGCCATTTAGGTCGATACTTCCTCCCCAAGATGAAAACGCGTACTGTTTAAGTTGTTCGTAGACCTGTCAAGTAAAAAAGAAAGGATACATTTTCTTTTTTCCTTTCCATATTAGCACACGATAATTACAGATATGTATGGACGTGGGCAGGCAAAGAGAAGAAGAAGAAGAAGAAGAATAGAGAGAGAGAGAAACTGAGAGAAATAGGGAAAGAAGGCGGGGAGAGAAAGGGAGAGAGAGAGAGAGGGGGAGGGGAAAGAAGGCGGGGGAGAGAGAGGGAGAGAGGGAGAGAAAAAAAGGAGAGAGGGAGAGAGAGAAAGTGAGAGAGGAGGGGGGAAGAAAGCGGAGAGAGAGAGTGATTTTGCGAGCTCCTCTCCCATTTGCCCTCTATACTAACAAATCATATTGTAATTTCCTCTGTCATGTCTGTAGTAAATATTATATCATACATGCACCAGGGAAATGTCACATTTCCCTGCATGCACCATTGATATAATAGCTTCACATGTTTTACAAAAAAACATGTATGAAACAAATCTTTTCCATCATTGCATCAACAGCTAAGAAAATTTATGAAATATGAACTCGCAAGAGTTGACGATTTGTGTTAGATTGATTACAGCTTCAAGACTTTATGATTTTCTTATTTCTTCTCGGGTTTTACTGAAAGTTTTACTCACTGTTTTCTTTCATTTATCTGATTTTATTAAAATAAACTAAATACGAGGGTGGACTTCCCGTTTGATCTTTATTTCTCACTCCCTCATTCTATTTATATTTCATACGAATAACAGTATTACCCATCCCCCGTCACTTATCCAGAAGCACACCGTACGAACATAAGGCGGAAGTTAAAATACATTACTTTTCTTTTTATACATCATGGAGTTTTTTCCAATGAAAATTAATTGGAACATTATACATCAATATTTAGTTGCACAGTACGTAAATTTACATTAGCGATCGGAAGAAGAGATACACGCAAATGAACAATGACGTATAGATGTTATACGCACTTTCATATCATATAATCATATTATATATATTTATAGTCGGGGGGGGGGGCGAAAATCTCAGAAAATTTTCTTACAAGCACAAAAAAAGGTTATCATTTCAATATGTGAAGCATAATGTAGACTTTTCTTTCAAAAGGGGACACACGGACCGGAAGTGCCACCGCCTAATATGTATACTAATACTAATATGCAGAATACGGAAAATCATATACGAATGAGTCTTAAAAATATAATGTCAGATGACGTTAAAATATTCGGAACATATTCTGAGGTAAAATTTGAATGTCCAGCGAGCTGAAATATTTTTAATTGAGATCAGTTTCATGATAAGTCATTTAATATCACTCTAGGATTAATTCAATTGGGTCTAATAACATCTTTCAAAATTCAAGTTCAGATAACATGGAAAATCATTATTATGACAGATGGAAAATTGTTTCATTGAACACATATCATATCCAATGAATCTCACACCTCTGCTGAACAACACCGTTTCTTGTGAGGTTTTGACAGGATCTAGATTGATAGTAACCTTTCCGTGTAATATTAACCTTATTATTTCTCTTGGGGGGGGGGGGGTAGGAAATTTGTCAGGGTTGGCTAACTGCCCCTTACCCCTCAAATACACTCCTGCAGCATGTTGTTATACATCCCCACATGTTGGGTTTTTTGTAAACATTATAAAAATCAGCAAATTTTGGGGCAGCCTGAATTTAATTTATCTCAAAGTAAATGTGATAGTTTAATCAAGTAAAACAGAGTGATTACCGCGCATCTGAACTCTCACAGGTATATTACTAGAGTCTCTCTACATTAAAGGGTTCTACATGAAGCTACAAACCAATGGTTATACCAGGGAAGTGTTAGAGCTAGAGACTTCCCTGGTTATACGTTGTTCACTTTTACAGTCATGTAGGCAATTAGGCATAGCGATATATGCCAACGTCGGACTATTATGTGTGTATAAATCATTCCCAAACCCCTCTTTATTAACAATCAACTTGGATTACAGTCTTATGTTGGACGTTTTGTTAGCAACATAATGCAGAGCACCCCACCCGCCCACCCTGAACTCTTTTCTTCCATTCGCACCACGTTTTTATTATTATTCTAATCAATATCTATGTAAGAAATTTCACAATATGCATATCACTTCTCTATAATCTCGTACTGCTCCTACTCTATCTTTGATGTGTGCTTGCATATTTCAATGCTTGTGTAGGAGAAGACAAGGAGACTGGAACGGAGAATACGCATATGACTGGCCAAAGCTGGAGGTAGCCTTGGGATCGTAAAATCCATCATCTAGGTCATTTGCCTGGACTATTGGGAGCATTAACGGTCATTAAATTCAAGTTAGGTTTTAGGTGCGACCAATGGAAAGATCTATAAAACTTACATTGATCTCGAAAAGTTCAAGCACAGAAAAGGTTAACAAACAGAATGAAAAAAGGCATTCATCAGATCTATAAAAGGCTTCTTTAGTGAGAGAGAAACAAGGGCAAATCTTGCTCGTGTTCATAGTGTGTACGTAAGGGACGAAATAGTTTGGACTTGGCTATTAATAGACTTTCTCACTTATCGTTTAAACACATGTACTTCATTTGTTACAGGTTTTCCCGGTCAATTCGCAAAATTAGCTTTCAAAATTCATTTTTAAACGCTCGGACAACAACAACATGGGTGTGATGGGTGTGGGAGGGAATCGTTTCATCTTTCCCCCTCTCCGTCTTCCTTTCTTTCTCCCCGCTCAATCCCCCCCCCCCTTATTTTCGCCTGATTGAGGAGGGTGAAGGACACGTGGCCCCTGTGGCCCCAGTAGATACCCCACTGCGCCTTAATTATGAACAACTTGTACTGAAATGGAAAAATGACCACGGCCACGTCTTATAAAGAGCTGCGATTGATTCGAATCGATCGCAACTTAAAATTAATCGTAACTGTGTACTTAATAGGTAGGAGTTGCGACTAATTTTGCAATTGATTCAAATCAATCGCAACTCTTTATAAGACCTGGCCCTAGGCCCCGTCTCTATAAAGAGTTGCTGTTGATTGCAACTTAATTTGAGATTTATGGCAATCGCAACTCTGTACATCATAGGAGACTGTAAATTTGCGATTGATTCTGATAAATCGCAACTCTTTATAAGAGAATTCTTCAACTTTTTGACCACGGTCTTGAAAGTATCTCGACATAATATACTCACATCATATTTTTACTGTAACAAACTGAGAGTACTCCTTGATACCTTTCTAAACGAATAATTGCACTGAAGGCATGCCTTCACGAAAATCAATAACTTAATTATTACAAAAATAAATAAAAGCCCGGTAAAAATGGCATAAATTTCAACATTTAAAGCATCATTATATTACATGGTTATGTAATATGTTGAATTCTTCTGTGGGTCACATACATTAAGTACAATCAATATTTCAAAACTACGTTTTCTTAACACCTGAAACGAAAAGCATAATTCAGTGAATGACATCCTATGCCTCCTGTAATTTATGTTCAATAAGGATAATGTTCTTCAATGTGTGTGCCATTGAGACTTTTTACATGACTGTCAATATTTGCTTCTATTTTTTCTTTCTATGATTAAATGTAGGCATCTACAGTGAACAGCTGCTCGGTGTACATCTTTTGGTATCGGATCCTTATGCTTCTGCAAATGATCGGAACATTTTCTTTATTGTCGAACAAAAAGAAATCCGATCCTATTCAGAGAAGACTTGTTCAGACAGCTATTATCATAGCGACAACATTGATTACTTATTGTATGCTAGGTTGTCTGAAATTACCCGTTCCGTGCAAAGTAGTATCGTTATGGGACTGAATTCGTCTTCTCTTGTACATGAGATGTGGTTACAAGATGTTTTCCACTCTGGCGGTAAACTTGAATGCAGACTTTCCTTGGAGAATGATGAAAGCACAACCGTTGTATCAGCACTGCATCTCAGACCTGACAGTAGGCAACTCATTCATTATTAAACATGTAAATGGGAAGTCAGCCCCGATGTTAAATTGGTTGTAGTAAAAGCAGAAAATAGGAGAAAGAGATGAATGAAAGTCTGAGGAAAATCTGATAGCAAATACGAGATTTATGAATTTTATGAAGTTAAAATCGATCAAATGAAAAGTGGCAACTGTGTGTGACGTTTAAAAAAAAATATTTTCTTGGCTTTTGATGAAGTGAAAGTGATATATCTCTTTCGCGAAGGGGCTCTGTAAAACATAAATGCAATATTATTTTAAGGGTGCTGGGGCTCAGAGAAAAAATGAAATCATGATTTCTGTTGTTTTTTTTTTTGTACATGGGAAAGGTACTGGCAAGGTAAAAAAACGCAGTTAACAATTTGTCTTTGATCCATCCATACTTCTTGATTTTCTTTCTCATCCATTAGATTTACCTCAAACTTTTACTGATCTTTTCTCTCCTTTTGTCTGCGTTTATTCATTACAAATTACTGTAAAGCTTTGTGGACTTCCCCTGTACAATGGCCGCCAGACTGGAATGCTCCCTTGGAGTGGAGAATATGCGCTAGAAGTGCAGAATCGTAACTGGATCAAGTGACTGCGGTAATAATTCACTATAAGCGCTTTGATCAGTTACAGGCACCTGGGAATGATTTTGTTACTTGGGGTGCTCTGAGCCCCCAAACAAAATGTCCTCAGCATTTTAAGGTCTGACAAGCAAAAAAAAAAAAAAAAAAAAAAGTGCTTAGCGTCTCTTTTTAACTACTTTTTAGCTACAGCACCCAGCACCCCGGCTCCCAGGGGCCTGATCAGTTACTAACTGGAAAGGCGCCATATAAGTGCAGGTATTATTATTATTATTATTTAAATAATTTCTTGGTACTACAAAATTTTAATATGGCACGAAAAAGGGACGTGATAACGAAGCTTTTCGACCTGCACTCATCAGGTTATCACGCAGGTAGCGCGTACGCTTTCTGCAGGAAGCCGCCTACATTCAATCGCACGAACCCCTTTTGTGTAGACAAAAGGAGTTCGTCCAAGCTTTGCGATTGTTCTGAAATTACAGCGTCCGGGTTGCGTCCGGGTTCATCGAGCACATGTATAATATAGTTGATTTCGAGTAATTTGTTACATACCTGCGTGATAACCTGATGAGTGCAG
This sequence comes from Heliocidaris erythrogramma, assembly GCA_025617745.1. Classification (NCBI taxonomy): domain Eukaryota; kingdom Metazoa; phylum Echinodermata; class Echinoidea; order Camarodonta; family Echinometridae; genus Heliocidaris; species Heliocidaris erythrogramma. The sequence goes on from CM046859.1 coordinate 27,422,642, forward strand.
GTCGAAAAGCTTCGTTATCATGTCTCTTTTTCGTGCCATATTATTATTTAAATCTTAGTTGTCTATCAGTATTTTATTCAATGGCGTTGTCACACTTTTTTACGTCGAATCTGCCCCTTAGGACCATGTAGTTCCATCATTGAATACAGGGCAGCATGCATGAGCGCAAACATTGGGGAACAGATTGTATGACACATGCTCCAGCGATAAGTGCTCCTCGACAATGTAGCGATTTTGAGTCAAAAGAAAATGTCATAAAAGTAACAAGGTATTCCATTAATCTGTTAATGAATGAACTACAATACTTGGAGTCCAGTTTGCATACATTACTTGTTGCTATGTCTCACAAGCCTCTAAAAAGCTTTCAGGTTGTCAAGAACAAATTTTGTTTTAAAAGTATGCATAAAATTTGAATACATCTGTGAACAGGTCTATTGTCTCGCAGATAACTGTAACTTGTTAAAGTTACGTCCCACCCATATGCGTAGCCGTAGCCGTAGGCTGGCTATAGGCAAGTTTAGGTGAAAGTGCGATTGCAATTAAAGAAGAAGATGAAGAAGAAGCTGAAGAAGAAAAATGAAAAAGAGAAAAGGTAAAGGAAAAAAAAAAAGAAAAGGAAAGGAAAGAAAAGAAAGGAAAAGGAAAGGAAAAGAATGGAAGGATAGGAAAGGAAAGGAAAGGAAAGGAAAGAATTTAAAAGAAATTAAAAGAAAACATAAATATTGTAACATCCATTTTCCGTGATTTGAAGTTATTACTTTTAATTCAAATTGTTAATAGGAGGCCTATAGCTGTATACAAATGTATTGTAATGTGTGTGTTTGCATGATGTGCACGTCACTTAAAATGTAAGGAGGTATGATAATAGTTATTGACCCATGGATCGCCAAAAAAATAAGTAGCCAGCAGGGCCTAAAATCATCTTGTCCCCAAGATGTTACCCTATTGACATGATTGAGACATACGATATGAACCATTAAAATGCTTAGTTGATTTCACCCCACGGCCATGGACTTCTCTTTGTCAAACGGAACTAGTATGATTGTACATTATATACACAACGAAAAACTGTCATGAAAAGCCGAGTCAAACACCCCCTAAAACCGTGGACCAAGCTTCGTCAAAAGGAATTACTGTAACTGTACACCGCAGAAACAAACACAAACAAATCCCAAACCTCCTGCCAAAAGTGACGTTTTCCATCGGGAAGTGGTTGTTACACCCCCTCCTACTCGTCCTACAACATACCCATTGCCCAAGCTCTGGATACGTTTGTCCTGTAATAACTCGAAAGGGCTTCTTAAAATTAAGTTCAAAGTTGCATAGTTCATGTCTGCTGTCCGTGTACCTTGCATGTGAATGTAACAAAATGTAGTTTGTAAGTTTCCGGGTGGATGTCCATGCAGTTTCCATGTTTCCAGCATCCCCGCTGTTCCTGTTTTGAATGGTTCTGACTTTGCAGGAATATTTGAACCAAGCAATGGGAGATTTACCGTCTTTGCCTACCAGGGGACTAACACCACATTGACTGTTACTTCACGGATAGGACTGGAACCATATTGGTATTTCTTCCAGCATGTGCAGTCTGGGAATAAGAAGTATGCCAATTATTTCCACAGGGGCCGCACTTATCATATTGATCCTGTAGGTGAAGAAGATGAAGGAACATATGTTACATGTCGTAGTCGCACCCGGTATCTGGACACGCTGGATGGTTCCGTTGTGATCAGGATGATCGTCTCTGGTAAGAATATATCATTTCATGTTTTATACTTGTCTCACATTTTCCTCTACTCGCTCCAAACATCCCTTCATGATATGTATTGGACTAACAAAAAGGAACCGGTCACCATGGAAGTTCAATCTCGTAAGCCTTACGACTAGATGTCATCGAGACTGAAGGATCTGAAGGGGCCCGGTCCCTATTGGTACCAATGTCCCAGCCCACCGATTTATATTAATAAGATTTCAACTTCTTACCTTCTTCAGCTTTCTCGGATCGGTAGCATATCATTTACCGTCATGATTTATCCGCATGTATATCTTTTTGATGTTTTTTTAAATAAAAAGGGAACATGCGTGCTTCTAGCGTCAAATTTTACACTGGGGATTGGGTAAAATTTTCACCCAGTAAATGTATGCTTTTATACCCGATATACGGTAAATAGCTTTTAGTCTGGAGATGCCCTTTTTATTCTTAAAAACTATCAAATATCTTTTCAAGATAAACTCCAGGAGTTATAGTTATCATTATCGGTGATATGGGACGATCCTTAAGATCGTAAGTGTAGGTGTATTAGCCTATAGTTTGGGAATCCCCAGACTAGTTGTCAGATGCTTAACGAGACCGAATTTCCCCGTGTAGTTGACTTACAGTTTTATGTACGTTCGATAATTTGACCTTACCTGTCAGTTCTATGTAGACTGTTCGTCTTTTTGTCTTGGTTACTGTGATTTCTATACCAAATGTTTATATCTTGTACGTATTTCCTGTTCATCACCTGTTCCTCTCTCTTCCTAGACTGTCCCGCAGGGAGCTGGGGTCCTCCATCTTGTCTTGGTGTCTGTGATCCCTGCTACAATGGAGGACTCTGCCATGGTCGTTCTGGATCGTGTTTATGTCCGCCCGGATTCAATGGAAAGAATTGTTTGCAAGGTACAAGGAATATACGATAAATTACAGTTTACAACAGTAACATTTTAATTCCATTGTAGTAGAATTTGTAAAAATGCAGGAGAAGCTTATTTGGGAGGTTATTGTGTTACTACAAGATAGTTACGAAAGAGTTATGGTAGAACTTACCATAATTACCTAGGTCCACATATTCAAAAGAATTTAATAAAAGAAGTATGGTATCGATGAGTGCAGAATCGCTTTGGAGACCTTCTATTTGGAGACAAATTTCACATGTATTTACTTCCTTATAACCCAGATACATCATTATGTCTCTTTCATCCCTGCTGTCAATTTTTCTTACTTATTGTTTCCGATAATCCCATTTGTATTTTTCTGTTTTATACGTGAAGTCTGCGGCGAGCATCGCTTTGGTTCAGATTGTGATATCGTATGCGGTCTTGACCAGGGCCTGAACGTGAGATGTGCAGGAAGTCAGATCTGTCGTCCTGATCCTTATGGATGCAACTGTCTGGCGGGATACACCGGCACCTATTGTAACGAGAGTGAGTCTCAGTTTCACAATAATCATTTTAGTAATGGTCAGTAGCGTATCTAAGGGGGCAGAGGAGGCACGTGCCCCAGGCGGCATTTGAGGGGCGCAAAAAACGCAAAAGATAGAAAGAGAAATGGAATAAAATTTTTAAAAATGTGTTTCTTAATCATTGTGCGCTCCAAATCCATTGTAAATTGCATAAGAATTTGTGCCTTAAAGAGAAAAAAAATGCTACATCTTTTGGACAGCATACCACAAGGCAGCGCTGCTATCATCAAATGTAGCAAATTTCCACAAAAAACTGATCAAACTACCTCCAGAGGAGTGAACATGGCTTTTCCAGCCAACCAGGCATACCTCCTGGACAATAATACCCAGACCACTTCTGTCAGGACATCTTTTCCCAGAGCCCTACCCCTAGAGAATATCCCTTATGACAGTTAGCCTTTAGGATATTTACAGTCTAGTTGTTCTGAAGGATCTATACTTGGGTGCCCTTAGATGTATTTGTCCTTTAGCGATAATGCTCCGGGGTAATTACCCTGGCGGTAAAATGTCCGAGGGGTTAGTTATTGCACCTGCTAAATGTTTTGGGGAATAGTCGTCCACTCACTTTGAGTTAGCTGGTAGACATCATTCGGAAAAGTCAAGTACTGGTCTAGCCAACACTTGCCATATACTCCTTTAAAAAGAGCTGGTCTAATAATCTTTTCCAGGGCTGCATTTATTTCAAATGTTTGTCATTTGACATTTAATTTATATGACGAATCATATAGGACTTTGAAGATAATTGAGATGCAGCATTATTTTTCAACAGCAGGTTGACGTTGCAAGGTTTTCCAATGCATTTTCTACACACTGCCTCGCACTGAACGATGAGGGCTCTATATTCATCATATATTTACCTTTGCTCGGTTTTCTGAATTGTGTCTGACTGACTTTGTAGTTTAGGGAGAGAAAAATGCTGAGATCAACGCGTTTGTCTTACTCCGATCCTGAAGACATATGTAGTCCCATTCTCAGGAAGGAACGGGACGAGGGGGAACAAATGCACTAAACAAAACCATTTTTTGTTGATCATATTTTGCCTCTCTACTTGACAGCCTGTCAAGCCGGACAATACGGTGTTGACTGTCTCCAGTACTGCCATTGCTTGAGAGGGTCACCTTGTGACATATTCAGCGGGGAGTGTCCGGGGGACTGTGCCGACGGCTGGTCGGGTCCTAGTTGCCAAGGTATTTATCAACCAATAAGAATCTTCGTTTAGGAAATACGAGACCTTATAGCTGACCTCTATAGGTCATGCGATACCGTTCACTGGCTTTTGGTAGAAGCAGAAAAATCATAAAAAAACTTATTATCGCCCCCTCCGATATCACTATTCATCACTGAAAAAACGTTGGAAAAAGAATAACGAATGCATGTTTTGTGTAATCACACCACTGAAAATGTTATCTCTCATTCACTCACACGATAATGCCAGTAGCACCATTTTATTACTCAATTTATGACAGCTTTTATTAATCATGTTTATGTTTTGAATCAGTCTTTGCTTATCTACATAACTAAAATTAAAGTCTGAAAATACTTTTCATTTTTTCCTATTCTCTCTTACAATTCATAAGTTCCTGAGGTTTGCCCAGACGGATTCTACGGCGAATACTGCGGCAATGTTTGTCACTGTCCTGTAAACGTGCCGTGTGATCCGCAGACCGGTTACTGTATACATTCGGACGGTGTATGCGCCGTAGGATACGTAACTGATCCATCGAGGGACGACTATTGTACTAACTGTAAGTTGATGCCTTTGGCCAATATAGAACGAGAAGTGTAGATTGTATAGAAAAATCTTAAGCTTGTGGGAAATTAATCAGAGGTTGCATTGCTTCTTCAGACGGTGGAAGAAATTGGTATTACAACATCGGGGACATCGTAATTGACCGAAAGTTGACTAAGACGAAGGACCACAAGACGAAGGTTTTCTGACACTCAAAGAACGTTTCGCTCTTGCATGGGCCTTTGACCTAAAGTTTACGAGATCGACATTTTTGTTGTCCAGTGGACCCTCATCTCCCAATACGACGGTCAGTTGTGCTGTCGCCATTAAATCGCTGATTAATGAATTCAAATGGAAAATGGACGGCAAAAGTACATATCGAGTGACGAGTTTTATAATAAGAAGAAGAATAATAGTAATTATATTAATAATAATAATAATAATAAGAAGAAGAAGAAGATGAATAATATATATATATAATTCTTATCGTATGACGTTTTTGATAAGTTGATTAGATAATGAGAACATTTCCCCTTATGTTTCAGATGCAGGTTGTTTCGATCATTGTTCTAAGACCTGTCACTGTGCACTGGGAAGTTCATCTTGTAACTCTGTAACAGGTGAATGTATTTACGGGAAGTGTCTCTTCGGATGGTCTGGACCAACCTGTCAGATTGGTAAGCGAGCCAATGGATAGGCATAATTAAGAATACTGCAATGTTCAAAATATTTTGTTCCTGTCTTAAAGTTGACACTGTAGTTAGAAATTCTATACCAATCAACACCTTTATAATTATCTCATTGGGAAATAGTTATTCTGTACTGAATACTTTGTTCGGTATAGTAACCTACATGCATGTATATATATGATCCTTAAAGATACATTGAGTTCTGGTCATGATGTTACATTGTGAAAGAAACTGTCTCAAAGTAATTGAGAAAGGTTGATCATGTCTACATTAGACCTGGTGTATAGTACGAGGTTCCGGAATCATCAAAATGATAAGAAATTGACCAAATCTTGCTGAAAAGCACATGCACTGCACATACATGAGACATAAATGTTCGACCCGAGCACTTCAGCTATTTCTTGTCATATTTCGAATATTCCAGGGGATATATCTACAATGATGTTCTTCCAAACTGACATAAAGGAATGAGAAAGCTCACAAACTACTTCCCAGAACTCAACCTTCACTTTAAAGATCACATTACAAGAAAATTCCATCAAAATAAATATTGGCTTCATACTTATTATTGCATAAATGGCATAAATTAAACAAGTTATTCAAATTCAACGCTTGGAAACATTTGAAGTAATGATTATTATCAATTATAAAACGGTAAAATACAGCCCCCGATATAGCAGCTGAAGAGCTCCTCGAACGCTGCTGAGATGTGTGACGACACACCAGGGACCAGTCCTGTCTAAGCAGACGATGTCCCATGACACCTTACACATTTTTCAGTGCCTGTTTTGTCATCTCCTCTTCACTTATTTCTCTTACTTGACTAGCGTCAGTCTTAATGTTAGTCTGTTGCCTCACTCTTAACTTCGTGTATGGTATTATTTTGATGAAAAATGCAGCGTTAAAAAAATAAAGGAATCAGTCACTTGTAAACAAAATAAGACGCCATTGTATTTTCAGCTGCTTGCACCGGGGGCATGTTCGGCGTTTCAAGAGGGAACGAATACCATCCGTGCTTTTATTCGGAGGGCTTTTCAATTTGAAAGTGGGGTTTATTTCATTGATCATTGACCCTTCTCCTGTGTATTTACAATCAAACGGTTTTAGGTATCAGAATCAGTTTCACTTTCCCTTTTAGAATGGTGTGAAATAAGGTCATGTTTAAATATACAAAACTCTTTATAATTTGATAAATAATTGCATTGCAATTACGTTCATTCATTATAGGACGTCGTCTGCTTAAGCAGGATTGGTCCCTAGTGTGACGACATCAAAACATCGCTATATTTCTGGCGAATCCTCGGATATTCCAGATGCTGAGAAGAGCTTTATATATATCTTTATAATTTGATATATACATCAAAACGTCGCTATATTTCTGGCGAATCCGCGGATATTCCAGATGCTGAGAAGAGCTTTATATATATCTTTATAATTTGATAAATAATTGCATTGCAATTACGTTCATTCATTATAGGACGTCGTCTGCTTAAGCAGGATTGGTCCCTAGTGTGACGACATCAAAACATCGCTATATTTCTGGCGAATCCTCGGATATTCCAGATGCTGAGAAGAGCTTTTATTTATGTTGTTTTTATAATCATCAGATACGCAGTTGACATAAAACTTATACGATTGCCATCTGTAAGCTTCCCAGTTTCTAGTGATACTTTAATTGCCATATGTGTGATTTTCTTTGGATAGCTACTTTAAGTTTACAGATAGGAAGAATCATATTTAGGTAACAAACTTCATAAATGATTGTACCTGTCATGTGTGGGTTTTTTGTACCTGCTGCCTTTATCTTTCTCTCTTTCCCCCTCAAAGTGTCCCCGAATCTGTCCCAGCCCCCATCTTCAGTTTACACGGGTTGCACTGCAATTGCAATCATGTGGAAAGCATGGGGTGGTGATCGCGATGTTGGTGAGGGTCCCATTGGTGGCTACAACATCTACCTCAAGAACGAGTCTTCCGATTGGTCAAAGTTTGCTTTCATCACCCAGGAGTCAGTTACAACCGACGATCTTACTTATATGTTGATAGGCTTAGACTCGGGCGTCGAGTACATGATAAGTGTATCGCCGGTACACATCTCTGATATCGGCAAAAGGCTGACGCATGTTGACAACGGTCAAGAATTGGTGATACGGACCTTACCATGTAAGTGAAGCTTAACAAAAATTCTTGGGTCCAACTTAAAAGGATTTATGATGGGTAGCCACTAGCCAATTGGTCAAATCATTTTTGTTCACCTTCATGTACAAAAAATAATCAAATCTTCATTCTTCAAAACAAAGAACACTATTTTTGACCTCGCCTGTTTTTTTTTTGGCCTTTTCGCCGGACATAACAAAGTAATTTTTAAATCATGATTTAAGTTTAATCCACCGTCATAAATTTTATTCAGCCTTTGTTTTATCCTGGAAGACTCTGATAATGTTCTTTTTTCCATCCGTGTAAGGAGTCCAAGCCTCGGGAATATGTAAAGTGCTTAAAGATCCCCTGCAACCAAAATTCAAGTTGATTCCTGTTGATGTGCAGGGATGCATACAACTTATATTTTGCTCTTCAACCATCTAAATATGTTTCACAAATTATTAAAAATGTTTTTAAGATAATTTTCTCAAATATGCCAAGCTCCACCCTAAAAAAAATGATCCAGATCTCATTCCTGCAATGACATCATATGTTAATCATTAGTGAGCTAAGGAGAGACAGTGGTATGTAGCTTTGCCAGAGATGACCATCTGTTCTAATAGACCATACAATGCCTACATAGTAGTTGCTATGTCAGACATGCTGTAGATCACCAGGAAAAGAATGGTAATGAGGAGGTATTGTTTGAAAGCATGCAATTCTAGGTGAGCATGTGCTGAGCTGGGGAAAGCTACATTCCACTGTATATTGTAGAATGTTAGTGTAGCTGACTGATGATTGAAAGATGATGTCATTGCAGGAATGAGATCTGTAGTTTTGTTTAGGGTGGAGCTTAGGAGGTTGGAAAAAAATATTTCAAAACATTTAAAAATCTATGAAACTTACTATAGCGATATGTTTGAATAACAGAATTAGTTGTATGCACCCCTGCACATCAACATCAATAAACTTGCATTTGGGCTGCAAGGATCCTTTAAAGAATATAGCATGGCTACGTCAATGGTATAAGTGTTTCTTATCAGTGGAGATAAACAGTGAAATTTCCTACAACAATATGCGAAGGTTTTGATATGTCATACAGCCATGGAAAAAATTATTAGACCAAGCAGGGTTACTGATAGTGTTATTTTTGTGGTAAGAAGGAAATAAAATTCCATAAATGCAAGGTATAATTGCCGGAATTTGGTATTCATTCAATGAAATACAAAGACAAATCATTTTTATAATTTTGTATGCATATTATGGTACCCTTATTACAGAAGCTTGGTCTAATAATTTTTTCGAGGGCTGTATTATGAGGATCACTTAGGCTGCGCTGAAGCTAGACAGAAGTTGAGGAAATAATCGACTGGTTTGGTGTACTCTATTATTTACAAAAAGGCATTTGTCTTATGAATGGACCCGTGCGTCGTCTCAGCAGAATTACATGAGACTGATCGTTCGGTCGTGTTTTTGTGTGTGTGTTTTTTTTTGTTAGGTGAAACGGGTGAGAAGCCAAATACTGATGACGTGACCACAAAGCAGAAATCAGCAGTGGGCGATGTTGCTAAAAGCAGATCTCGAGCGTCCGTGCCTTGGGCGCTTTTCGGGGTTACATGCTTCCTTCTTGTGTGTGGAGGCGTGTTATTCGTTACTCAGTGAGTATACTACGAAATGACTTCAACACATCTTGTGCAATTTGGTCTCAATTCTACATCAGCTCTGATAAACGGTGCTTTAATAATGATAATGATAACGATTTTGACACCCAAGAATTTGCATCTTCAGTCGTATATCTATTCAGAGACATATTAGGAACAAAATGAAAGAAAAGGAACAAATGAAGTTGGTCCATATGATGCATTTTATGTCGATCTTCGAACAAAAAAAAGCAATGTTCCTGTTTTATTTTTAAACTTTATATAGTACTAGATATGTGTTGGCTCAGTCAGTAGAGCGTCCACCTCACAATCGGGAGGTCGTGGGTGTTCGAACCCCGGCCGCGTCATACCAAAATACGTTAAAAGATGGGAGTTGCTGCTACCTTGTTTGGCGTTCAACAATTGAAAGGATAGAGCAACGTCGATCTGGCGCTGCACAGTGGCTGCCGGGCCCACGATCAATTGAGCAAAAAGAATTTCCATTTCGGTTAATAAAATTTGGAGTGGACTTTATTTGGATTATTATTATTATTATTATTATTATTATTATTATTATATAATTATTATTATTATTATCATTATGATTTTATTAATATTACAACATATTTCCTACGTTAGGGGGAATCCTAACAATGCGGTTTATTCCGTCCCAATAGAAATTCGATGTTACGGAGAAAGGAACCGTGCGTTATTAAAGGGGAATGATAACAATAGGCTGAGATAAAAGGATTCCCCCTAACGCTGGAAAAAGAGTTATTATTATTATTATTATTATCATCATAATCATCATCATTATTCTGATCATTTTTATTACTAAGCGATTAATCTCACTACTTCAGGAAATACTTAAAGGTGGGGTCGTTGAATTCACGACCAAAGGATACGTCAGCGCCGTCAACGGCAGGGACTTGCACAAATTTATCTCGTCATGCTCAGGATGACTTGTACGAGAACCCATCCTTCTCTGCTGAAGGAGGACCATCTGAAAACACCTATCAGGACCTCAACATGGGCCCTAAGACCTCTGGAAGCAAGGTTCCTGAGAGCGGCGATCAAGATGAAGAGATGCAAGTCGTTTACGAGAACAGCTATGTCAAAGCTCTTTAATATGTATATACGTATTTTTTCCGAATGACCACAATGTTAAGTACCTAAAAGGAAAAAAAAAGATTTTTCTCTGTATTTTCACTCCTCCGGGAGTTAACGTCAGTGATCACGTCTTATTTAAAAGTGAATATCGAATGAATATCAAGTACTCTCAGAAAAGGAAAGGGTGAATTTTCACTGTATTTTCACTCCCCCGGGAAGTGACGTCAGTGATTACACGATTTTTTTCTTTAATATATATAGGGAGTACTCAAAACACAAAGAAATCTCCCATAAATTATGGACTCCTTATCCAGCGCAACGGACCCACCCCAATAAGATGATGGATATATTCACACACACACACACCCACACTCTCTCTCTACACACACACGCAGCTTTACATGGCTTTACTTCCGAGGACAAGTATTATTCCTCTATTGTTCCTCCGTCCTCGGACAGTCGACGGAATAAGGCACAAATTCATTGTTCGACGTTCGAGGACTATTGTCCGGCTTCCGAGGACCATTGTTCTCATGATTTTTTTTTTGTTCTCTGTCCGAAAATGTCCTCGGACATACGGCTATACCAGCCCACACACACACACATACGCACAGACACACTGTACACCTATTATAAACCAATCATGCATGCTTGTCCGATATATATATATATATATCTATATACACTCAACCAAAAAAGTAAGTTCCCCCCTAGCATTTTTGGATATATCTCAAAAAGTATTTTACCGATTTTCATAATTCAAACGGGAATGGATAGGAAATTTTATTACTCATAACATGAATGTCATATCATTGCCACCAGATATCATTATTGGTGTGAAAAAATGCATTTTATGTCAAAATGCATGGGGAAAAAAGTTGCACTTTAAGGTTATATGAAGCATATTGTGTACATTTCCTATGCAAGTTAGCAAATTAAATTATGTAATTCTCAGGAATTTCTTCAGGTACAGTATGCTTCCCTATTAAACTGTATGCTCATGAAAAGAAGAGATAGTGAAATATGCAATAAACCATGCTTAAAAGTTCAGAATCATGAATGATTGTTTGATTATTTGTGTAAAAGTCAATGCAAATCACTAAAGTGCAACTTTTTTCCCATGCATTTTGACATAAAATGCATTTTTTCACACCAATAATGATATCTGGTGGCAATGATATGCCATTCATGTTATGAGTAATAAAATTCCCTATCCATTCCCGTTTGAATTATGAAAATCGGTAAAATATTTTTTGAGATATATCCAAAAATGCTAGGGGGAAACTTACTTTTTTGGTTGAGTGTATATATATATATGATTGCACGTATAAAATGTATGTATGAAACAGAGAGCACTCGAGTATCTATGTTAGCAATGGACTTTATGTGATTCGATATAAAAATAGTTGCAAGAAAACTAGAAAGATTCTTTAACATTCTCGCAAACACAGAGACAAACAAGCTAATGTCACAATTCAAAATCACGAAGAATAATATAAATGGTATTGCATTTTAGAAAAATGAAATCAGTAACGCATAAACTTAGATCAAATATATCATTATATACTCACACATATTACAGAGAGAGAGAGAGGGGGGGGGGGGGGAGAAAAAGAGATATCGTTTATTAATAATTTTATCGTAGATATAATCAGTGGCGTAGCGTGAGTTGGGAGATGGACATATATTTATGTATGATGATATAGTATAGTTAAAGACTTGTCTCATTTTCGAAAGCCATTGAGGGGCACTGCATCGGTCTTAGTTAGTGTCCCTGTATTAGAGAGTTACGACAACTGGGGATTTGAACGCCATTTTGTTTCCACTGTTACGTAACATTTCTATTCAATTCCGATGAGCACCTGGGTGTTCTCAATAAAAAGAATTCGAACGCCATTTTGTTTCCAGAAAAGTGGGACGTCCATGTCGCAACTCTTTTAGCCTCTTGTCGAGGCCCTGGCGCTGTTGAAATCCTTGGCGATATGGAGGCAAAATTTCTGGCGAGCGAAGCGAGCCAGCAAAACCGAGGGGCTTGCGCCGAGGGCCTCTTGACACCTGATCTGAATTTCTTTTGTATTTCATTGTTTTGACGAATATTCCGACCAAATTTTGTTCGGTGAAAATCATCCAATAAGCGCGAGCTACCATGACGTAATGTTAAATATTCATGACTCGACCTGCACGCTAGCCCAAAATGGCGTTCAACGTTTCTTCCACGACGAGTGATGACGATATTTGTAAGAGCTTAGAATATGCCGCTAGAACGTTGAAGATTGACAGATTCAAAGATTTGCAAGTTGATGCAATCAAATCTGCACTTAACCCTAATAGAGCCGGGTTATTTAGACCCATCTCACAGCCGGGGGGGGGGGGGCTGATTCCGCCCCCCCCCCCTAAGATCTCGGCCGTCCACTGCGCATTCGCAACGAAAATCGGCACACACGTCGCCGACCACGTAATTTACATAACTGTTTAGTCAATTTCTCCGAAAAATGTCACAACTAATTAATTATGCTAATTAATGCATAAAATTTATGGTTTGCTCTAATTAATTAAATAAAGCCCCAAAACTGCTAATTTTTTGTATGGAGACCCTTTGTCAGATTCTGATCAAATAAACCCCCCAAAAATTCGGTAAAATCCTTTTTTTCTTATGTATTTTATTGTTTATTTTAATTTCTTATGTATTTCTTTGTTTTTCGACTTTTTGTTTTTTATCGTTTTTTATCGTTTTTTCGATGGAATTCGTCGGCGACACTATTTTAATCATAAACAACATAAAATTAATTGTTTTTAAAAAGTAAAAGTAAAAATAATGAAATATTTATGAATTTTAGCTGGGAACACAATTTGCATTGGATTTGTACACGAAATCACGTTTTTGAGCAATTTTGGGTCTGACATGCACTTACGAAATGTTGCGTAAATCCGGAACCGCACGCGCGGACATCACAAATTTGGTCTCAAAAGTTGCGCAAGACTTGAAAGAAAAAAGTAGTGAAGCGGCGTGGTGACTGCTTTTCGCGATGCGAACATATTACGCGAAACGTCGAGGGGGGGGGGGGGCGGATTCCGCCCCCCCCTCGACGTTTCGCGTAACATGGCCTATTAGGGTTAAAGGACAAGATGTTTTTGTGAATCTGCCTACTGGCTATGGAAAAAGTGTTATTTTTCAAGCGCTACCGCTCTGTGCTGATTACCTCCGTGGGCCAGGGATGGAGAGTGAGACTGCTGCTTTGAATTCGCGAGCTATGCTAGGGCCTAGGCCAGGCGGATACCCTTGCCGGGCAGTGAAGTTGCTGGTAACTCCTTGGTTACATCAGAATTGATGGAGATTCATCCATTGTTGAACGGTGACTTTTATTGCCCATTCTTCGTTATTTGTAAATATATGATGATCTCTTGAGAAATATGTACATTTGTCTTATTTCAAATTACCATGGTTTGTAAGCTAGAGATCGAATTCTTCATAATGTGCTTGTCTGTGAATGTATTTTGAGCAATAGCTTTACGTAATCTCCCCCCCCCCCCCAAAAAAAAAAATAAAAAAATAAATAAATAAAAAATCGTAAACTTGTCCATGCAGAACTGAAGTAAGAAATCCTTGAGATTTCATTGGCAAATTTGCTGGGCGATCGCCGCGGTTATCTAACTATTCACGTTTTCATGCATAATTCAGTAGGAAATATATAATTCAGGCCCTCGGCGCAAGCGCCTCGGTTTGCCGCCAAGGATTTCAACAGCGCCAGGGCCTCGACAAGAGGCTACAACTCTTTAATACAGGGACATTAGTCTTAGTCGGAAAATTCTGTGCGCGTTTACTTGGCCACTGATTGGGGGAGGGTGGGGGAAGGGGTCATCCTATTACCTTCTTTTCTCGTCCTTTTCGCTCCCATCTTTCCTTTCTCTCTTTTTTTTTTCTTTTTTTTTTTTTCTTTTTGGCCATGCGATGGGGGGGGGGGGGGGTGTGCCCCCGTAACCCTCTGTAGCTACGTCACAGGATATGATATATAAATGGATAGGAAAAGTTGGGAAATGATAAAGTCAAGGATAAAACATGACAACTCTCAAAGTCCTTCTAGCTGAAAGAAAATACAACAGTATTAAATGGATAGAACTCACAGGTATCGCTTTTCAAAAATGAGACAATTATTTAACTGTACTATCATCATACAGAAATATATGTTCATCTCACTTACCAACAAGTAATTACTCTTGATTTTCGTAATCATTTAAAACAACAAAATGATGTAAATATGCAGACCTGTTCTATTCATTGTTACGTGCAACAAAATAAAATACAAAGTGATGTTTATAATGGCTTAGAAGGAATGTCTATCTTATTTTCTTTATAGAAACAATGCCTATCTTGCATACCCAGAACAAATTTTTAATGAATGATAAAAACAGGACTTTAATAGCAACAATTCAGGCACGCAGAAACTTCAAAGCACGTTTACATTTTTTCATGAAATCAATGCTTATGCAAAACAAATGAAAACAAAATGAAAAAAAAATGAAATTAAACGTAGCAGCAATAAGAGTGGATGCCAGGGGCAGATCCAGGAATTTGTATAAGCTTGCTTAATTCGAGTGGTGTCCTCGATTCACGAAGGCCATCCAAACACCTCTGTCCCTCATTGCTGATCTTAGTTCTTCAGGCTCAAGACCGGTATCCCTCTTCAGAGTATCAAGGTATGATACAGTTGGTCTTCCTGGCTTCCTTTTTCCACGGTTTGGTGTCCAGTGTAACAGCTGCGAAACACACTCTTGGTTTCTTGAGCAGTGGCCAGCATACCTGAGTCTCCTCGTCCTGATCTTTTGGCTTATTTTAGGAAGATTCGCATACAGCTCTGCATTGGTCAAGTGTTGCCTCCAAGTGACACGACTCTCAGCATGCGAGTGTAGCAACCATCAAGTTCCTTGACAAGCTGTAATTGTCCATGCCTCAGAACCATATAGCAATACTGACTCAACAGTTGCAGTGAATAGTCGAAGCTTAAATTTTCTTGGAAAAGATGACTTCCAAATCTTGTTGAGTTTGGTACAAGCTCTCCAAGCTACTGCCTTCCTCTGTTTGACATCCTTTTCTGTACTTTCCATCCATGATCCTAGATACTTAAAGTCTTTAACCTCTTCCAGATCGGCTCCATCGTTTGTGTGTAGACTGACTGCACCTGGTTGATTGCTTGACATGAATTCAGTTTTCTTGGCATTTATCTTCAATCCAACCTTTGCCGCAGACGTTTCCACCAGGGTCTGGAGTTCTTGCGCCTGTTGCATCTCTTCCGATATTAAGGCCATATCATCCGCAAAGTCGAGGTCTGTTATAACCACTGGTCCGATTCTTCTAGATCTTCGTCTGAATAAGTGAAAGCCAAGCTCCTCCTCCTTTCCCTTGATTGCTGATCTTAATGCGTAGTCCAGTACTATAACAAACAGGTATGGTGCAAGGGTGTCGCCCTGGAGAACTCCTGCTGATATTTCAAAGAGGTCTGTTTGGCCATCAGGGGATAAGATTTTTGCCATTGATCATTTCAGATCATTTGGAGAATTTGTATAAGGGGGGCGCACAAATGCAGGTTTGTCAACTTTTGGAAAAGGAAGACCCGTATTTTTTTGGTCTTGCCAGTTGTCGGAGGGGGGGGGGGGGGGGGGGGTGGCGACGAATTTGCTGGGGGGTTGTGGGGTTCAGTTTTCCTCTATAACAACAACAAAAATATTTCATTCTAAAAGGGGGCACAATTTTACATTTTTCTTCTTTTTGTCGTTCATATATCTCTCAAACTTTCTACCTATTTACTGTAAATTGTACTTGATTTGAGTTCTTTACCCCGTTGTTCTGAAATTGACAAAATAAATATGCTGTAAAATTGTTTTTGTAAAGATTGTTTTTGATGTAAAAGTGCAACAAATAAACATAAAACTTCAAATTTCGTCCTGAAAACCCTGAATTGTGCAAATGTCAACTTTAATTTCGTCATTTTTCATTCAAGTTGGTAATGTGAGCACGATGTGCCCATACGCTTTTTTGAATAAAATCAGTTTAAATTATATATATTTGAACCTGTGCATAAATGAGAATAAGACAATTATTCAATGAGTTTCACCACTTGTATTACATCTTTTTAGTCCCAATTTTCCACGCTATTTATGTCCGCTCTTCAAAATGATCCTACGCACCTCCCTCCGGCAACCACTAGCAAACTGAAAAGAGTGTAGTTTTCTTTCTTTTATTATGACCTAAAAATTTGGAACAACCCGAGCCTCGTCTGACCTTCTTTTGACTATTTCAAGAACAATTACAAAAATACCTGATACATACCACAAGATTTGTTGGTGCTATTGTCTTTGTATTTCATTGAATGAATAACAAATTCCAACAATTGTACCTTGCTTTTATGATATTTTATTTTCCCATTACCACAAATATAACTCTTTTAGTAACCATTCTTGGTCTTATAATATTATATATATATATATATATATATATATATTATATATATATATATATATACACACACACACACACACACAACATTATTGCCTATGTTAGGAATCCTATCCTATCAATGTCGCAATAAGAGTAATTAGTATATATACATTTCTGTGGGGGTGTATGTGTGTGTGTAATTGCGTTTTTACAGATGTGTATCTATCAAATATGATTATTTACGGCTGGGACCGACCTTTAACATCACCATCCGAAAGACGTAACTGAGTTTCGAACCTGGGTCAGAGCAGAGTCAGTTCGTAGGCGAAGACAGAGAACTGACCGTGGTCATTGTCGCTAGACGAACTCCTTATCCCCAGATCTAATGAATACTCATTAAAACTTAAATATATAAATTGTAGTACATAATTATTTGTTTGCTTTGAAGAAATAGTTTTAAATGGCCATGAAACAACAATTTTTTTAATAAAATGATTATAATCCTTGAGGTAACAGCTCCTCTCTAACACACAACATTGTTTATTTAGTTTCATAGCTACATTTATTCATGAATGTACAAATTATTATGGGTACACCTTTCCATAGGGTATTTCTCAATAGCAATGGCGTATCTATATAGGGACTTTGGCGCCCGGTTCAAACAATAAACTTGCACCCCCTCCCAAACTTTTAATTTCAAAATACAAACCAGTTTAATTCCCGCTTAAATTTTAGATATTATGGCACTACCGGTTGAAATTACTTTTGCTGGAAGCTTACCCGGACATTGGTTGCTAAAGTTTGAGAAACTGCTTCACAAGCGAGGGAACAAACGAAGTTTTTTATGCATTTTACTCTTAGTAACATTGTAATAGAGTACAATAGAGTTTATTTCAAATTTTGAACTCTGAAAACACTATTCTATACACACTTATTATTATATTCAAAGCGATTTAAAGTTCGGATTTCTTTTCAACCTTTTAAAATGCTGTTTATGTACTCTCTCGTATACTGGAGGCGCAATATTTAACAAGATCCTGAGAAAATGTAAATAACAGGGAGCAAAAGAAGTAGAGTTAGAGGTTTTGGAATTCTGAACCATTCAAAACTTTTATAATTCACTATATTTTAACACGGAAGGAGCACGAAATTACGACATGCTGAATGAACACAATGCGATGGTCCCCAAGCAGTAGAATTTTTTTTTTTTGCATTTTTAAACCCTTTGAAATTTCTTATGCACTCTACCCTCAGGTGCATAATTGGGGGAGGGGGTGGGCTCATATTACCTTTAAGGACCATGGCTTTTCTTCCTTTTCTCCCCTTAAGCTTTCTCTCTCTTTTGCTTTTCTAGTGCCCAATAAAGTGCCACCCGGGGCACGTGCCCCTTTTGCCCCCCCCCCCCTACGCCACGTACCTTTCAAAGGTTGTTCTTGACAACCTGAAAGCTTACCGGACATAGCAACAAGTAATGTATGCAAACTGGATTCCAAGCATTAAGGCTCATTTATAAAAAGCAAGTTATGGAATAGCTCGTTACTAGGTGCTAAGAGAAGAAAAACTGTGCATAAATTTGAATACATTACAGAACCGGCCTATAGGTTAGGGTAGCGTACGCGGGGTAGACGCGCAGGGGGTTGTACGGACAAAATTATTAAAGGCCAATCCAACCTTTGTAATAATTTGATTTGTGTGAAAGCAGAAATATCAGAGAAGCAGACTGGTGAAAGTTTGAACGAAATCGGACAAGCAATAAGGAAGTTTTGATATTTTAAAAGTTGTAATCACTATACATGTGGAAATTTCAAATTGGGCGTATTGGTACGGTCACTGTGTCTAAAACGTCAATTTTTCAAAATTTATAACTCAATAGGATCTTTTTCTTTTTTGAAGACTTATAAACAATATGCTATCTACAATATATTTTGAGTAACTGCTACGAAAAAAGGCGCATAGGAGAAAACCGAAATTTCATGATAATTTGGTGTACGGCAAATGGGAGAATTGACCGTGAAAACGTCACAATCGATTTACCAAATTGTCAATTTGAGATTCTCATAGGTGTAGTGATGTAAGTTTTGTAACATTCATAACTTTCTTATTCTTTGTCCGATTTCTTTCAAACTTTCACCATCCCCTTTCTCTTATTTTTCTCCTTTCACACAAATTACGTACGGTCGCGTACGGTGAGAAGTCCACTGATGCACTTTCCAAAAAATTCACCATTCCCGAAAAGAAAATTTTTTCGGGGAGGGTGAATTTTTGTGGAGAGACGAGACTACATCACACGTCGCAAAGCACGCGCACTGCAAGTGTCCGGCAGCATGAAGACAAATGGCGCCCACTCCGCATTGCATATTATACGGACGATTGAGTGCCATATGTTGGCTCGCGACGCCGCGGACAGGAAAAGCGAGATTCTTTTTCATTTCGTTGAAATATGCTACCTTCGCAATTAATCTAACTGACAAGCAGAAGTATTGCCAGAGATATCAAGGGAAGTACGGTAAGTAATCATATACCTTCTGATTAGCGAAAGATTATTCAATTATTAGGTGATCTGTCGTACATCGACAGATCACCTCTTAATTTCGTCAAGATTTTTCTTCTTTATTATTAGGTGATCTGTCGTACATCGACAGATCACCTCTTAATTTCGTCAAGATTTTTCTTCTTTATTATTTATTATTAGGTGATCTGTCGTACATCGACAGATCACCTCTTAATTTCGTCAAGATTTTTCTTCTTTATTATTATTTATTAGGTGATCTGTCGTACATCGACAGATCACCTCTTAATTTCGTCAAGATTTTTCTTCTTTATTATTTATTATTTATTATTATTTATTTTTATTTTTCGCCCATTTTCTTGTTACCATGATTCCTCAAAAATTTCATTCTCAATTTTCTTCAAATTTTCGTCACTTATCAGACTGGTCAATGTCAAGATGTGGCATCTCATTCAAGGTCATCAGGTTATCATGACGTCATCAAGACGCCATTTTGTAAATTTACAAGATCGATGATATCTTCATAATCGATCATCAAAAATCAACTATATTTACATCACATAAACTTCACATGACGGGTCATCAGGTCATGTCCTCACAGGTCATCTAGAGGTCAGGACGTACGCGTACGCGCGCGTCAAAATTTTAAAATGCTCAAAATCACGTAGGATCAAGTCTGCACACGTTTCAGGTCAGTTTGAGCATTTCAAAAATGTCCGTGCGTAAGCGTCCGCGCGCGCGTTTTACGCGCGCACAAATCGTAAATAACGTTAGAACGCTGTTTTTTTTTATTGATTTGCAATCCTGACACTTTTCTTCATCATTTCCATCAATTTGAATCAATTTCAATCAATAATAAGGTCGTACGGGCGCGTCAAAGTTCGAAATCCGTGCGCGCGTCTATGGCGAAAATAACGTAAAAACGTGCAAAAACATGCCTCTACAAAATTCATTGTAGCTCGTTAGATAGTCCGTTGACCCCCAAATTTTTTGTCATCATCAGGTAGGGTATGAAACATAGATTTCATTTCATGTATCATTTCATCCATATAAACATTATGACGTCATCAAAATGGCACCAGAAGTCAAAATTTCCATTTTTCATGTTTTGACGTCATCACATTTATGCAAATTTGGCTCTAGATTCGTCATTATTGGTCGTTTTTCTCCCAAATTTTGATATGTTATAGCTGCAACAATTCTCTACCAGACATCTTGCCACCATTATTCATTTTGATGACGTCATCACACTGAAATCTTCAATTAAAGACGACATGTCAAATTTTTCCCTATTTGCGTGTTATGTCTATGGAAGATGATTTTTTTTCGAATCATGAATCTACATGACATCGTTCTCTGAGCAGTATCTCAGTTATTTTTGGTCTATTTCCTTCCAGATTTAATATGTTGTAGCTGAGACTATAAGCTTTTATTAGTAAGCCCTCCAATTTTTGATCAGATGTCGGGATCATGCCCAATTTTTCAGTACCAAATGGGATTTGAGAATCACGTTTTTCGTTTACGTGTTATCTCTATGGGAAATATTTTGGTCTATCGGTAAAGCACATGACTACCATGGTCAAGGTACCTGGTTCGATCCCCGGGGCCGATTTTTTTTTTTTTTTTTTTACTTCTTTTTACTTGTCATTTTACCATCCTCTACGACTATTATAACATAAACAATCACAAACCAAGTAATAAAATGCCTTATTTTGCATGTTATGTCTATTGCAAAGTGCTGTGCAGTGGTTTATGTATATCCCTATGGAAAATCTGTTTCACTGACGTGTATTAAAGCTATCCTACAATATCATTAGTCCTATTAGATATCACAATTTCTCAAAATTGGCTTAGTCAATTATCTTAATTATCTTATTGTGACGTCATCTAGACGCCATTTTCTACAAATCAACTTATGGTCGTATCTTCATAACGAAATGTGATTTCTCGTTCATATTTGGCATGGTTAACGTCACTGTCATTGCAGTCATGATCCTTACCATTATCCCCATCATTATCATCATTATCATTATCATCATTATATCATCAATCATCTTCAAAATCACCAACACCATAATCATCATGAATATCATTATCATCACCATCATTATATTATCATCATCATCATCACCATTATCATCATCACCGTAATCTTTTTACAATGACCGTTTCACACATTTTGCTACATTCCTGTCCTCAAGAAGCATCTCCATTCATGGCATTCTTGACTTCCTATCTTCAGTTTAGCATTTCCCCATTATTATGATCATCCTGATTACAATCATGATCGTACAAAGTGAAAGACAGATCACCTAATTCGTCATGACGAATTAAACTCTAGTTATTTATTTATTTTTATTTTTCGCCCATTTTCTTGTTACCATGATTTCTCAAAAAGTTCATTCTCAATTTTCTTCAAATTTTCGTCACTGATCAGACATGTTAATGTTAAGATGTGGCATCTCATTCAAGGTCATCAGTTTATCATGACGTCATCCAGGCGCCATTTTGTAAAATCACATTATCAATCATATCAACATAACTGATCATCAAAAATCAAAAATATTCAATACACATCAACTTCAGGTCAAGGGTCAACATAAAATGTCATCAAAATCCGCGCACGCATCATGACGCGCACGTACGCGCGCGTCAAAATTTAAAAATGCTCAAAATCAAGAAAGGTCTCAATTGGAGTACGTTTCAGGTCATTTTAAGCATTTCAAAATTTCCGCGCGTACGCGTCCGCGCGCGCGTTATGCGTAAGCGTAAGTCGTAAATAACGTTAAAACGCTGTTTTTTCGATTGATTTGCAATCCTGATACTTTTCTTCATCATTTCCATCAACTTGGAATCAATTTCAATCAATAATAAGGTCGTACGGCGAGTCAAAGTTCAAAATCCGTGCGCGCGTCTATGGCGAAAATAACGTAAAAACGTGCAAAAACATGCCTCTACAAAATTCACTCTAGCTCTTTAAAAAGTCCGTTGACCCCCAATTTTTTTTTCATCATCAGGTAGAGTATAAATCATAAATTTCATTTCATGCATCATTTGACCCTTATAAACATTATGACGCCATCAAAATGGCGCCAGAAGTCAAAATTTCCATTTTTCATGTTTTGACGTTATCACATTTATGCAAATTTGGATCTAGATTCGAAATTATTGGTCGTTTTTCGCCCAGATTTTGATATGTTATAGCTGAGACAATTCTCTACAAGACCAGTTCCACGGTTTTTCATTTTCATGACCTCATCATATTGAAATTTTCAATTAAAGATGCCATGTCAGAATATTCCCTATTTGCGTGTTATGTCTATGGAAGATGACTTTTTTTCGAATCATGAATCTACATGACATTGTTCTCTGAGCAGTATCTCAGTTATTATTGGTCTATTTCCTTCCAGATTTTAATATGTTGTAGCTGAGACTATAAGCTTTTATTACTAAGCCCTTCAATTTTTGATCAGATGTCGGGATCATGCCCAATTTTTCAGTACCAAATGGGATTTGAGAATCACGTTTTTCGTTTACGTGTTATCTCTATGGGAAATATTTTGGTCTATCGGTAAAGCACATGACTACCATGGTCAAGGTACCTGGTTCGATCCCCGGGGCCGATTTTTTTTTTTTTTTTTTTTTGCTTCTTTTTACTTGTCATTTTACCATCCTCTACGACTATTATAACATAAACAATCACAAACCAAGTAATAAAATGCCTTATTTTGCATGTTATGTCTATTGCAAAGTGCTGTGCAGTGGTTTATGTATATCCCTCTGGAAAATCTGTTTCACTGACGTGTATTAAAGCTATCCTACAATATCATTAGTCCTATTAGATATCACAATTTCTCAAAATTGGCTTAGTCAATTATCTTAATTATCTTATTGTGACGTCATCTAGACGCCATTTTCTACAAATCAACTTATGGTCGTATCTTCATAACGAAATGTGATTTCTCGTTCATATTTGGCATGGTTAAGGTCACTGTCATTGCAGTCATGATCATTACCATTATCCCCATCATTATCATCATTATCATTATCATCATTATATCATCAATCATCTTCAAAATCACCAACACCATAATCATCATGAATATCACATCATCAATAATCATCATTATCATCACCATCATTATATCATCATAATCATTATAACCATCATCATTATATTATCATCTTCATCATCATCACCATTATCATCATCACCGTAATCTTTTTACAATGACCGTTTCACACATTTTGCTACATTCCTGTCCTCAAGAAGCATCTCCATTCATGGCATTCTTGACTTCCTATCTTCAGTTTAGCATTTCCCCATTATTATGATCATCCTGATTACAATCATGATCGTACAAAGTGAAAGACAGATCACCTAATTCGTCATGACGAATTAAACTCTAGTTATTTATTTATTTTATTTTTCGCCCATTTTCTTGTTACCATGATTTCTCAAAAAGTTCATTCTCAATTTTCTTCAAATTTTCGTCACTGATCAGACATGTTAATGTTAAGATGTGGCATCTCATTCAAGGTCATCAGTTTATCATGACGTCATCAAGACGCCATTTTGTAAATTTACAAGATCGATTATATCTTCATAATCGATCATCAAAAATCAACTATATTTACATCACATAAACTTCACATGACGGGTCATCAGGTCATGTCCTCACAGGTCATCTAGAGGTCAGGACGTACGCGTACGCGCGCGTCAAAATTTTAAAATGCTCAAAATCACGTAGGATCAAGTCTGCACACGTTTCAGGTCATTTTGAGCATTTCAAAAATGTCCGTGCGTAAGCGTCCGCGCGCGCGTTTTACGCGCGCACAAATCGTAAATAACGTTAGAACGCTGTTTTTTTTATTGATTTGCAATCCTGACACCTTTCTTCATCATTTCCATCAATTTGGAATCAATTTCAATCAATAATAAGATCGTACGGGCGCGTTAAAGTTCGAAATCCGTGCGCGCGTCTATGGCGAAAATAACGTAAAAACGTGCAAAAACATGCCTCTACAAAATTCATTGTAGCTCGTTAGATAGTCCGTTGACCCCCAAATTTTTTGTCATCATCAGGTAAGGTATGAATCATAGATTTCATTTCATGTTTCATTTCATCCTTATATACATTATGACGTCATCAAAATGGCGCCTGAAGTCAAAATTTCCATTTTTCATGTTTTGACGTCATCACATTTATGCAAATTTGGCTCTAGATTCGTAATTATTGGTCGTTTTTCTCCCAAATTTTGATATGTTATAGCTGCAACAATTCTCTACGAGACATCTTGCCACCATTATTCATTTTGATGACGTCATCACACTGAAATCTTCAATTAAAGACGACATGTCAAATTTTTCCCTATTTGCGTGTTATGTCTATGGAAGATGATTTTTTTTCGAATCATGAATCTACATGACATCGTTCTCTGAGCAGTATCTCAGTTATTTTTGGTCTATTTCCTTCCAGATTTTAATATGTTGTAGCTGAGACTATAAGCTTTTATTAGTAAGCCCTCCAATTTTTGATCAGATGTCGGGATCATGCCCAATTTTTCAGTACCAAATGGGATTTGAGAATCACGTTTTTCGTTTACGTGTTATCTCTATGGGAAATATTTTGGTCTATCGGTAAAGCACATGACTACCATGGTCAAGGTACCTGGTTCGATCCCCGGGGCCGATTTTTTTTTTTTTTTTTTTTGCTTCTTTTTACTTGTCATTTTACCATCCTCTACGACTATTATAACATAAACAATCACAAACCAAGTAATAAAATGCCTTATTTTGCATGTTATGTCTATTGCAAAGTGCTGTGCAGTGGTTTATGTATATCCCTATGGAAAATCTGTTTCACTGACGTGTATTAAAGCTATCCTACAATATCATTAGTCCTATTAGATATCACAATTTCTCAAAATTGGCTTAGTCAATTATCTTAATTATCTTATTGTGACGTCATCTAGACGCCATTTTCTACAAATCAACTTATGGTCGTATCTTCATAACGAAATGTGATTTCTCGTTCATATTTGGCATGGTTAACGTCACTGTCATTGCAGTCATGATCCTTACCATTATCCCCATCATTATCATCATTATCATTATCATCATTATATCATCAATCATCTTCAAAATCACCAACACCATAATCATCATGAATATCATTATCATCACCATCATTATATTATCATCTTCATCATCATCACCATTATCATCATCACCGTAATCTTTTTACAATGACCGTTTCACACATTTTGCTACATTCCTGTCCTCAAGAAGCATCTCCATTCATGGCATTCTTGACTTCCTATCTTCTGATTGTTTTAGGTCTATTTTCTTCCAGATTTTAGTATGTTATAGCTGAGACTATAAGCTTTTACAAGTGTGGTCTCCAATTTTTGATCAGATGTCGGGATCATGCCCAATTTTTCACTACAATATGTGATTTGAGAATCCCGTTTTTCGTTTACGTGTTATCTCTATGGGAAATATTTTGGTATATTGGTCAAAGCACTTGCCTCTCACTCCGGTGACCCAGGTTCGATCCCCGGTGGGTCCATTAAAAACTTTTTTTTTTTTTTTGCTTCTTTTTGCCTTTCATTTTACCATCTTCTTCGACTATTATATCATATACAATCACAAACCATGTAGTAAACTGCCTTATTTTGCATGTTTTGTCTATTGGAATGTAGTGTGCAGTGGTTTATGTATAACCCTATGGAAAATCTGATTCCCTGACGTGTATTAAAGCTATCCTGCAATATCATTAGTCCTATTTGATATCACAATTTATCAAAATTGGCTCTGTCAATTATCTTAAAATTTTCGTTAGTCATCAGTCCTAATAAGGTCAAGTTCCCGCATCTTTTTCAAGGTCCTCAGATTATTGTGACGTCATCTACGCGCCAATTTTCTACAAATCAACTTATGGTCGTATCTTCATAACGAAATGTCATTTCTGTTTCATATTTGGCATAGTTAAGGTCAATGTCATTCCAGTCATGGTCATCACAATTATCACCATCATCATCCTCCTCATTATCATCATCACTGTCATGATATAATGATCATCATCATGATTATCATCAACATCATTATCATCATCACTGTCATGATATTCATGATGATGATTATCATCAACATCATCACGTCTTCCAATGACCGTTTCACACATTTCTCTACATTCCTGTCCTCAAGAAGCATCTCCATGCGTGGCATTCTTGACTTCCTACATGTATCTTCAGTCTAGCATTATGATCACCCTGATTACAATCATGATCATACAAATTGAAAGACAGACCACCTAATTCGTCCTCATGACGAATTAAATTCTAGTTAGGTGATCTGTCGTACATCGACAGATCACCTCTTAATTTCGTCAAGATTTTTCTTCTTTATTATTTATTATTTATTTATTTTTATTTTTCGCCCATTTTCTTGTTACCATGATTTCTCAAAAAGTTCATTCTCAATTTTCTTCAAATTTTCGTCACTGATCAGACATGTTAATGTTAAGATGTGGCATCTCATTCAAGGTCATCAGTTTATCATGACGTCATCAAGACGCCATTTGTAAATTTACAAGATCGATTATATCTTCATAATCGATCATCAAAAATCAACTATATTTACATCACATAAACTTCACATGACGGTCATCAGGTCATGTCCTCACAGGTCATCTAGAGGTCAGGACGTACGCGTACGCGCGCGTCAAAATTTTAAAATGCTCAAAATCACGTAGGATCAAGTCTGCACACGTTTCAGGTCATTTTGAGCATTTCAAAAATGTCCGTGCGTAAGCGTCCGCGCGCGCGTTTTACGCGCGCACAAATCGTAAATAACGTTAGAACGCTGTTTTTTTTATTGATTTGCAATCCTGACACCTTTCTTCATCATTTCCATCAATTTGGAATCAATTTCAATCAATAATAAGATCGTACGGGCGCGTTAAAGTTCGAAAATCCGCGCGCGTCTATGGCGAAAATAACGTAAAAACGTGCAAAAACATGCCTCTACAAAATTCATTGTAGCTCGTTAGATAGTCCGTTGACCCCCAAATTTTTTGTCATCATCAGGTAGGGTATGAATCATAGATTTCATTTCATGTATCATTTCATCCTTATATACATTATGACGTCATCAAAATGGCGCCTGAAGTCAAAATTTCCATTTTTCATGTTTTGACGTCATCACATTTATGCAAATTTGGCTCTAGATTCGTAATTATGTGGTCGTTTTTCTCCCAAATTTTGATATGTTATAGCTGCAACAATTCTCTACGAGACATCCTGCCACCATTATTCATTTTGATGACGTCATCACACTGAAATCTTCAATTAAAGACGACATGTCAAATTTTTCCTATTTGCGTGTTATGTCTATGGAAGATGATTTTTTTTCGAATCATGAATCTACATGACATCGTTCTCTGAGCAGTATCTCAGTTATTTTTGGTCTATTTCCTTCCAGATTTTAATATGTTGTAGCTGAGACTATAAGCTTTTATTAGTAAGCCCTCCAATTTTTGATCAGATGTCGGGATCATGCCCAATTTTTCAGTACCAAATGGGATTTGAGAATCACGTTTTTCGTTTACGTGTTATCTCTATGGGAAATATTTTGGTCTATCGGTAAAGCACATGACTACCATGGTCAAGGTACCTGGTTCGATCCCCGGGGCCGATTTTTTTTTTTTTTTTTTTTTGCATATTATTTACGCTTCTTCATCATCATAATTGACGATTATACCATGTTACATCACAAATGATTGTGTAAAATATTAAAATATTGTGTATTACGTATATGGCAGAGTAAATTTCAATAGTTAATGTACAAGTCTATGGGAAATCTTATACATTACAAGTTAATTATTCCAATAGTGTACACTATAGTATAAAACACTGCATTTTCTATGGTGGCAATGTCGTCCTCAGTCGATTTTCCAATTATCTCAACTCAGATTAAGACATGTTATAGGCCTTGTCTGCATCGGGAATTTAAACATCTCCATACACTATGAACATGACGAAACAAAGAAGGGACAATTTATCCTGTTCCTCATTGTACCCTTCACAATTGCACTGGTTAACAAAGGAACATCCATTCATTGCTATCCTGTAAAAATATGTAGAACAGGTGTCACATAATAGCAGTGAAGGATGTCCTTTTGTCTACTAGAGCTATTGTGGAGGGTACAATGAGGAGCTGCATAAATTGTCCACTCTCTTTGTCACCGTGTTCATAGTGATAGCACCTCTTTCTCTCTCTCTCTCTACCTCTACCTCTCAATTATCTATATCATCTCTTTGCTCTTATATTTCTTAAGATATATTTCATGAGTGTCTGTTCCATGAGGTATTTCACATGTGTTATACATGATGTCAGTTACGTATAATTCAATGTAAACATGGTCATCATGATGAACACTATGTACCTATGTAATATATATAATATTATATATATGTTGTACCTATTGCGATCATGAATGATTACGGTGATAATCTGATGGTCATTGTGATAATCATGATTAGAATATTGATGATTTTGATGATGATGATGATTATCAACTCATTATCATCACCACTGTCATGATGATATAGTGATGATGGTGAGATATAATATCATCACCGTCATGATCATCAACTCCATGCGTGGCATTCTTGACTTCCTATCTTCATTTAGCATTTCCCCATTATTATGATTATCCTGATCACAATCATGATCGTACAAATTGAAAGACAGATCACCTAATTCGTCCTCATGACGAATTAAACTCTAGTTAGGTGATCTGTCGTACATCGACAGATCACCTCTTAATTTCGTCAAGATTTTTCTTCTTTATTAGGTGATCTGTCGTACATCGACAGATCACCTCTTAATTTCGTCAAGATTTTTCTTCTTTATTTATTATTATTATTTATTATTATTATTATTTTATTTTTATTTTTCGCCCATTTTCTTGTTACCATGATTTCTCAAAAAGTTCATTCTCAATTTTCTTCAAATTTTCGTCACTTATCAGACTGGTCAATGTCAAGATGTGGCATCTCATTCAAGGTCATCAGGTTATCATGACGTCATCAAGACGCCATTTTGTAAATTTACAAGATCGATTATATCTTCATAATCGATCATCAAAAATCAACTATATTACATCACATAAACTTCACATGACGGGTCATCAGGTCATGTCCTCACAGGTCATCTAGAGGTCAGGACGTACGCGTACGCGCGCGTCAAAATTTTAAAATGCTCAAAATCACGTAGGATCAAGTCTGCACACGTTTCAGGTCAGTTTGAGCATTTCAAAAATGTCCGTGCGTAAGCGTCCGCGCGCGCGTTTTACGCGCGCACAAATCGTAATAACGTTAGAACGCTGTTTTTTTTATTGATTTGCCAATCCTGACACTTTTCTTCATCTTTCCATCAACTGGAATCGATTTCAATCAATAATAAGGTCGTACGGGGACGTCAAAGTTCCAAATCTGTGCGCGCGTCTATGGCGAAAATAACGTTAAAAAGGGCAAAAACATGCCTCTACAAAATTCATTGTAGCTCGTTAGATAGTCCGTTGACCCCCAAATTTTTTGTCATCATCAGGTAGGGTATGAATCATAGATTTCATTTCATGTATCATTTCATCCATATAAACATTATGACGTCATCAAAATGGCACCAGAAGTCAAAATTTCCATTTTTCATGTTTTGACGTCATCACATTTATGCAAATTTGGCTCAATTCGTAATTATTGGTCGTTTTTCTCCCAAATTTTGATATGTTATAGCTGCAACAATTCTCTACCAGACATCTTGCCACATTATTCATTTTGATGACGTCATCACACTGAAATCTCAATTAAAGACACCATGTCAAATTTTTCCCTATTTGCGTGTTGTCTATGGAAGATGATTTTTTTTTCGAATCATGAATCTACATGACATCGTTCTCTGAGCAGTATCTCATTTATTTTTTGGTCTATTTCCTTCCAGATTTTAATATGTTGTAGCTGAGACTATAAGCTTTTATTAGTAAGCCCTCCAATTTTTGATCAGATGTCGGGATCATGCCCAATTTTTCAGTACCAAATGGGATTTGAGAATCACGTTTTTTCGTTTACG